>OW569414.2:54015851-54559727 GCA_937662695.2 Halyzia sedecimguttata | reverse complement strand
ATATATATATATATATATGAATTATGATTTTGAGAGTCTATTGTTTAATATAATTTGGTTTGAAGCTAAGGGTGTAACGACTCGATCTTTTGGAGAAATTTAAGTGAAACTATTCATTCTTCGCCAAGCTTTCGAATTTTATTTTAATTCTTCATCAGGGCTTCTGGAATACAATACAATTTCAACCTTTAAACTTAATTTTTTGATAAAATAACTTACTGAATTTTAGGTTATGTTGTGGAAGTTAGCGCAATTTCGACCAATGTAGTGTATGAAGTCAAATGTGAAGAATGTGGAAAAAGCTATATAGGACAAACATCGCAATGGTTGAAAAGTAGAATGGCACTGCATAAATCGGATATTACTAAACATCCCGAAAGATGCGCTCTAGCAACCCACGTTTTCAGCTTGGACCACAAAATAATTTCGAAGAGGTGAAAGTCTTGAAGACGGAAAAAAATTATCAAAAGAGATTAGTTCTGGAAATGATCGAAATAAACAAGCATGAAAATGTAGTGAACAAAAAAACAGATACGAATAAACTAAGTTCTATATATGGATACCTATTAGAAAAATCAAAAGAAACCTTATTATTCTATGATGGTCCGGTTGACGAATAAATAACACACAGAGAATGGCATAATGTCAAGATAAGATAAACAGACTAACACCAAATTGACACAAATATTGTTTTTAAATCTTTTAACTTTTGACTTGTCCTATTTATTGATTTTATAAGTGTGTTTTTAACAGTTTATGTAGTTAATGTAATGTCATGTCCCATATACAAATTTTATTTTATACTCATAGACGAGAGATGTTCGAAATTGCGCTAACTTCCACAACATAACCTAAAATTCAGTAAGTTATTTTATCAAAAAATTAAGTTTAAAGGTTGAAATTGTATTGTATTCCAGAAGCCCTGATGAAGAATTAAAATAAAATTCGAAAGCTTGGCGAAGAATGAATAGTTTCACTTAAATTTCTCCAAAAGATCGAGTCGTTACACCCTTAGCTTCAAACCAAATTATATATATATATATATATATTTTTTTTTATTATTATTTTTTTTTTTTATTTTTTTTTTTTTTTTTTTTTAAATTTCACACTATCGTGGCATGATATCCGAACGACTCGGGTGCAAAACACCAAGAGTTTGTCCGGACTAGCTAATGTGGATAAAGTATACTTCGAATTATACTGACAGTACCCAAGAGCACGGCCTTTTGCATCCACATGATGGTGTTAGGTGGGAGTTGCATCTGCTTGAGGTTTTCTGTTGTCTTCTTGTGGACCAATCCATTACAACTTATTATAAGCGGTATAATTTCGACGCGTTTCAACTGCCACATCTCCTTCATCTGTCTCGCAAGTGGCTCATATTTGCTGATTTTCCCTTCATAGGCCTTTCCCAGATTTTGATCCAATGGTACCGCGAAGTCTATGAGTGAAGCTGTTTTGTCTCGTTTGTTCCAGACAATCATGTCAGGCCTGTTGTGTTCCACTCCGCGGTCAGTCGTCACCGTGAAGTCCCAGTATACCTTTATGACGTTATTCTCCAGAACTTATTGAGGTACATAAGCATGATGAGGTGTGAAATGGGTTAACAGATTCTCTTTGAGACACAATAGTTGGTGCACAACTTTACCCATGTTGTCATGTCGGGACATATATCTGGTATCTGCTATGGCCGAGCATCCAGAGGACAGATGTTGAACCGTTTCCTCATAGCTTCCACACAGTCTGCATTTGCTGTTTTCAATTTGTTGTTTCAGAATGAATTTGTTTCGTGTGGGTACAACTTGATCCTGGATCGCAAGCAGTGTTCCCTCAGTTTGAGGAAACAGATATCCTTTCACCAAGTACATGTTGGAGCTTTGGCGATCAACTTCTCTCTGATGTAAGCTGGAGTAAAAGTTCCCATGTAAGGCTTTCGCTTGCCACTTCCTTCGAAGTTTCTCCAAGTTTACCTCATCTTCCGTTTCCCCTATGGATCCCTGGTAGGCCGAGGTGGCAAAGAATTGGTCTGCAATCCATTTGTGGACTGAGGAGTTTACGTTCTTCTTCAGGTAATCAATAATAGCCTTCTCCTCCCTATTGCAAACCTCCTCAAGACTACCCAATCCTCGGCCACCTTCCTTGCGTGGCAGATGTACTCTCTCTATTGCTGAGTTTGGGTGTAGTAATCCATATCTTGTGAGGGTCGAACGGACACGCCTATCGATTCGCTGCAGATCCGACGAAGACCATTTGAGTACTCCAGCCGTGTATGAGAACGAGGGGTGTGCCCAGATGTTTATGGCTTCCAGTTTGTTTTTTGCTGTTAATTGGGTTTTCAGAATCTTATGCAGTCTCCTAAAGAGTTCCTTTTCAACAGCTTCTTTATTCTCTTTTTGTTTGATTTCATAGGTCTGCATAATGCCCAGATACCTATAGCTTTCTTCCTTCCCTAGTTCGGTTATCTCACCACCACCCCTCAATCTGATATTGTCCTCGTTTGTTGGTTTGCCTCTGTGCACATTGATTGTGGCACACTTTCCCAATATATATATATATATATATATATATATATATATATATATATATATATATATATATATATATATATATATATATATATATATATATATATATATATATATATATATATATATATATATATATATATATATATATATATATATACACTCATAATCCGCCATTCGGAGGCCCAAAAATGCATATTCCGCAGCTTACCGGAAGCCCGCACCACCTTTGGGAGGCCCGACTTCGGGCTTCCCAAAACTAACGTGTATAAATTGGTCTGTAGATTCCTGACACCTCAGGGACCATTTTCCCAAGTTTTTGCCCGGGCACCAAAAATGCCTTATACATCTCAAAACATACGCGATCGGGTTCACGGAACGTCCGCGCTGAGAGCGCTTCGGTCGGTCTGCATAAACTTTATATACATTCTATAGATTTTACGCCTTCTACGAAGCCCGTATAGGTTCATCTGCACATGGGAGTCCCATACATTTGGCATCATCACAGATAATAATACGCCATCCAAAATACTCACATATTCTAACATAGTTCGATTAATTGACACAATATTGAGGTTTAATTTCAAATATCATAGAGGGCTCATTTCAAGAGAACACTTTTTTCAGTATTTTACTGTTGCTATCATATACGAAAATTTGACTAGGAGAATATGAAAAATAATTTTGTTAATTTCATTTCTCTTCACATCGTGAATTTTTTTAAATAGCTATAGGGGACTTAATTTTTGCGCGTATGTTCTGGGGAACATCGCGTTATCATTTTGCCCAAATGTCTGTTATTTTCGAATTTTTCGCCGAAAATGGTCTTAACCGATTAGGGTCGACTCCCTGATCAAGAATTCGAGGTCAAATTTGACTCTGTCAAAACGATAACTTGAGAACGGAAAGAGATAGCGACTTGAAATTTTAAGGGTAGGTGGCGCACCTCAATAGGACGGACAAGTTCGTTAATGGTTATAATCTGCCCAACGGTTTCCGAGTAATTATTAAAAAATATTTGAGGTTGAGAACCTTAATGTGCCATTTGAGTTCGTTTATTATAGACATAATCGGAAAAATGGATTTTGAGTTATACCCATCTGAAATTTGGTTGTTATTTCCTCAATAACTCGAAAAATACGAAACCGATCCAACTCAAACATGGATATTAGTTGTAGAATGGCAACGCAAAAATTCTTGCAAAATTTTGTGAGGATCTTATTACTAGAAAATTTTAAAAAAATCATAGAAAATTTTTTTCAAAATCATTGAAAAAATTCAGAAACTATTCTTCCGATATCGCTAAAATTTTGCGAGAGCCTTTAAAACCTAACTCTTCATAAAGTTCCAAGTTTGAACATGATCAGATGTATATTGTTGGAGATCCGAGCAGCCTTGTATGAGTTCAGTAGCTGGATGGGTGAGCGTTGCCTCGACAACTCTCAAACGAAAGGAGAAAGTGACTTGCAATTTTCAGGATAGATTGCATATTTGAATGGGAGAGTTAAGTTCGCTGTTGGCCATAATGGGCCCAACGGTTTCGGAGTTATACCCATTTGGAATATTATTTCCACGATAACTCAAAAAATATTGACTCGATCGAATTGAAGCTTGGTAACTAGTTGTAGAATATCGACATGAAGACGTGTGTGAAATTTTGTGGGGGCCGTACCACTAGAACATTTTTTAAAAATTAGGAAAAATATTATGTATCTCATGATTCCTTGAGAACCGAAAAAAATAGCGACTTGCAGTTTTCAGGGTAGATTACGCATCCGAATACGACATTTAAGTTCGTTAACTAGCATAATCGGCCAAATGGTTTTGGAGTTATATCAATCTGAAATTTGGTTGTTGTTTCCTCAATAACTCAAAAAATACAAATCCGATCCAATTCAAATATGGTTATTAGTTGTAGAATGCCACCGCAAAAATTCTTGCGGAAATTCGTAAGGATCGTAGCACCAGAAATGTTTAAAAAAATCATTGGAAAAAAAATGGTTCAAGCACTGACGTGAAGTCAGAAGCTTTTTCGTGTATGTTCTCTTGTCCATTCTCCTTTATTGGACTTATTCTAATTCACCATGGTGAATTCTATTGTCTGTTCTCCTGTATTGGACACTCTTAAATTACCATGGTAAATTCGATTATGAGTGTCCTATATAGGAAAATGGTCAAGAGAACATACGCGCTAAAGCTTCTGACTGCACGTCAGTTGAACAATTTTTTTTTACTAGTGTGAAAAATTCATTTTTAACTGATTTGCGAGAACTCATGAATAGAACACGTAATTTATTTTGAGCCTCCTAGGAGTCAGTTTTAATTGGAATTTTGCACGGTCCAAGAGGTGATTATTGGTTACCTAATTACCGAATTCAATTCTATCATATCAGTATGCTTCGAGTCATCGGAAAAATTAATTTTTCAAATTTTCGAATGTCTTTTTCTGTCCCCAGTAACCCAATCAATACAAAACTGTGCGTACATTCCACTCGTAATTAAATTAATTCTAAATAATCATTAAAGGATACTGTGGGAGGTATATTAATCATTAAATGGTTTCACGTTATGATATACTTGTTTCTTAGTTGATGTTGTTTCGTTGTTAGTTGTTAGGCAACATTGTTCGTTTGATTGCTTCTGACAAATATCTTGTGTTTCTGACGCAGAAGCAAATCACAAAATAATTAAGTTTTAATTTTATAGATATTTTTTTTCAGAGTTTGGGAAAGAAAACCCAGAAAGAAACCATTCAATGATAAATTAATTCTTCCTGAATTTCAGTTACATAAACTAAGTAGTCTCGAAAATACTCGAATAAAAGCATTTACTCCAAATGGCCATAACATCGAACCCATTCAGCCTTTTTTGCCCGTCAGCAAACTAAACCCAGATTTTCATGCACCAAACTTACCCTGCAAATTTAATTTCAAAGTCATGTCGTTCGAGAGTTATAGTGCTATATACCTTTATAAATTTAAAAATTTATTTTCTCCGAAAATATTCACCGGAGCACAAACATATTTCATACTCGTATTACTTAAACCCATACCTATATCCCCTGAAAAATTCATCGACTCTCCGAGGGGCTGCGGGCAGCTTTTTCTACCCTTAAATTTCTTAATTTCATATCTTTGGAACTATTCGCCGGAGCACATACAGATTTCATTCACGTCATGCTTGTAATACCCATATCCTCTGAAAAATTTATCGTTTTCCCAAGAGGCTGCGGGATAGTTTTTCCAACCCTTAAATATCA
This sequence comes from Halyzia sedecimguttata, assembly GCA_937662695.2. NCBI lineage: Eukaryota > Metazoa > Arthropoda > Insecta > Coleoptera > Coccinellidae > Halyzia > Halyzia sedecimguttata. Next base: position 54,553,943 of record OW569414.2, on the reverse strand, counting down.
AAATTTAATATCTCCGGAAATATTCACCGGAGCACATGCAGATTTTATGTGTGGCTTAATTATACCGATAACGACATCCCCTGAAAATATTATGGACTTCTCGAAGGTTTTTTCAACACTTAAATACAAAAATTTATTATATTCGGAACCATTCGCCGGAGCACGTAAATATTTCATACATGTATTACTTAACTTATACCCATACCTATATCCTCTGAAAAATTCATTAACTTCCCGAGGGCTCAAGTGTAGTTTTTTAAACCCTTAAATTCCAAAATTTGATATCTCCGAAACTATTCGCTGGAGCACAAACAGATAAGTGGACAAGTGAATGAATTATACCGATAACCCTGAAAAAAATGATCGACTTCACGAGGAGCTGTGGGGTAGTTCTTTCAACCCTTAAATTTTAAATTTTAATATTATTCTCCGCAACACATACAGACTTTGTATTTGCGTTAAATATACCGATAACCACAGCCCCTGAAAATATGATCTATTTGACGGAGCACATACAGATTTTGTATTTGGGTAGTAACCCTTAAATTTCAAATTTTAATATCTCCAGAACTATTCGCCGGAGCTCATACAGAATTTATACACTTATTACTTATACCCATAACCATATACTCTGAAACCCCTGAACAATGTATCGATATCCCAATAAGTGAGTGCGTGGTAGTTTGTACACTCTTAAAATTCAAAATTTAATAACTCCGGAACTATTCACCGGAGCACATAAATATTTCATATACGCATTACTATATCACCACCAATATCTCCTGAAAAATTTATCGACTTCCCGAGGGACAGCGGGGTTGTTTTTACAACCCTTAAATTTCTGATATTAATATCTCCGGAACTATTCGCCGCACCATTATACGCACATACATATTTCATTCACGTAGTGCTTATACCCATAACTATATCATCTGAAAAATTAATCGTCTTCCCGAGGGGCTGCAGGATAGTTTTTCAACCCTAAAATATCAAAATTTAATATATCCGGAACTAATCGCCGGCGCACATAAATATTCAATACGCGTATTATTCATACCCATACCCATATCCACAAAAAAAATTATAGACTTTCCGAGGGTTTGCGGGGTAGTGTTCTCAACCCTTAAATTTCAAATTTTAATATCTCCGGAACTATTCGCCACAGCATATACAGATACTTTACGTGGGTTAAATATACCGATAACGGGATCGCCTGAAAAAAGTATTGACTTCCCGATGGGTGGCTGGGTAGTTTCTTCAACCCTTAAATTTTATAATTTATTATCACCGGAACTATTCCCGGAGCACATACAGACTTTGTATTTACGTTAAATATACCGATAACAACAGCCCCTGAAAAAATGATCTACGTCCCGTAGAGCTGCGGGGTATTTTTTCAACCCTTAAATTTAAAAATGTAATAGATATCTACTAGCCGGAGCACTAAAAAGATTTTGTATATGGGGTACTAATACCGATAAAGATATTTCCTGAATGAATGTCTTCCCGAGGGGCTGCGGGATAGTTTTTTCAACCCTTGAATTTCGAAATTTAATATATCCAGAACTATTCGTTGGAGCACATATAGATTTTTTATGTGGATTGAATATACCGATAACAATATCCCCTGAATAAATGATCGACTTCTGTAAGGGCTAGGGGGTAGTTTTCCCAACCTTTAAATTTCAAAATTCAATATCTCCGGAACTATTCGCATATTTCATACACGTGTTACTTAAGCCCATAACCATATCAATATCCTGAAAAATGTATTGACTTCCCGAGGGGCTGTTGGGTTGTTCAACGCTTAATTTTTAAAATTTAATAGCTCCGGAACTATTCGCCGCAGGACATTACATATTACTTAAACCCCATATCTATAACGCCTGAAAGATTGATCGCTTCCCAAGGACTATTTTGCCCAATAACGAACTCAACCGAGATATTTATCTCCCAAACCTACTCTGTAAATTTCAACTGCCTAGCTTGTTTTGTTCGAGAGTAATTGTAGAAACAATATTTGAAAAATTTAAAACATTTATTTTTACACTTTACGGCAACCTGATCAATACAAAACTTCGCATGCGTATAAAGGTCATTATTTTACAATTTTGTGCCAAATTTCAAAAAGATCGAGTGATCAGTTTCGGAAATATTCATTAACATTTTCTTTACTAAAAATGGCCATAACTCCGAAGCCGCTTGGTGGATTTCGCCCGTTAACGAAATTGTCTGAGATATTTACGCTCCAAACCTTCCCTGCAAATATCAATCCTCTAACTATTTTCGTTCGATAGTTATCGTGTTGACGAACGGCCGACCGGCCGGATAGAATTGATTTTGACCACGGATTCTTGATCAGTGAGTCGAATCAAATCGTTTGAGGCCATTTTCAGCAAAATATTCGAAAATTACAGACATTTGGGCAAATTGATAAGCACTTTGTTCCGAGGAACAAGAGCGCCAAAAACATAATAAAATGTTATTTTTCATTGAGGTCGACGAATAAAGTATTTTTGAAAGGTATACTATGAATAGGAAAAAAATTGTTGCGAAACAAATTTAAGGGGTGGCTATTTCTTCTATCCCTTGCAAACACAATAGAATACATTTAATGATGAATAAACCTCCCACAGTATCCTTTAATGATTACTTACAATAGAATAGTACTCAACATTTTTTGAGTGCCTTCTCGCTCGTATATAATGTCCTCTTAATTTTATTCATTGTTTTAGTACGTTGAAAAAAAAATGTATATTGGTTTTCCGGTGCCATCTTTAGGGGGCTGTATATAATAAGGGGCTGCCCAACAATAGCATATAAGAAACCCACCCTATTTTCAACAAAACCTCTGAAATTCACAATTATTGATTAACACCCTGTATATAGAGACATCGAATATTTAGAACATATCTCTTGAAACTGTTAAATTCGTATAGAATTCGATGGAAATTTAGGCGATCATAGTCACAACACCGCCGGGCTTCCGATAATCGTACAAATGCATACTTTTTACACAGAGGGCGGCATATCCACCTAGAAACGTGTCGGGATTCCGAAAATCTTCAATTCATATATTTTTTTGTATATACAAAATAATCTTCCCCTCTGAAATTGCTCTTGAAGATATGACTCTTCTGAATGTTTTCCAAAAAAATACACTCTCCTAAACCAATCAGAAATGGCGGGCCTCCGGTTGCCTGTGCAACGTACCGGGCCTGGTAGAAGGCGCGTTATGAGTATATATATATATATATATATATATATATATATATAGACGTATATACAATGTGCGGTTATACCTCTGATTATTCCAATCCCGCTATGCTTTGGTGTACACTTGAGGCCCTTAAGTTTGGCATCAGCGCATTCGATGTGAGATAATCACACCTTTTCCGTAACTCAGACCGAAATTGAAGATTCAGATAATAATATATTGACTCACTTCTAACGCCTCGAATTTGACTCAATTCCGAATTGTCTACTACATTTCCATCAGATGCGGAGCATTTCTTTTCAATTTAGAGTCACAGAATAGTAGTGCTTATGTTAGATTGTTTTAAATTGAATCATTGAGTTTAAAATCCTACTTGAGTATGATCTTCAGTGAGAGCGTGGAAGATGGGTTAGACTTTCTGGCAGCGTTTCTGACGTTATTGTAATATGTGATTTTGAGTCCGATTTCTTCTATATTTGTTCAAAGCTTCGGAGTACCCCGTTTGAAAAAAAACTCATAGGTTTATGCAATTACAATACATAAACATATCTAATTAATTTTTCTCACATACATTGAAATTATGGATTTGCCAAATTTCATTACAGATTAAAACCAGAGTTTAAATAAGAAACCAAAACCACTCTTTTCACTAGCTATGTTTTCTGTAAGTACTCTGCTCTGAGCAAAAAAATTGCCGGAAAAGATAATCACCTGTAATTCTCGAGTATGAAAAAGTTAATTTCGGATGCGTAAACGAAGGAAATTACTTACACAACATGCTATATAGGAAAATTCTTCAGATTTAGATATTATGTTAATGTCATTTCTACAGTGAAAAATTGAGTAAAGTAATACATATTCATCCTTGAATTTTGAAATCACCATTTTTGGGCGTTCTATCCTAAGAATACATTGATATAATTTTCAACTCTGAGAAACCAATATTTTCGGAGATAATTTGTCGGTTTGAACAGTACCAGAAAGCTCCTATCCACAGGGCTTGAACCAATTTTTCAACAATAATCCAAACATTGACTCGAAACCCTGAGAAAGAAGATGAAAATTTCATCGGAGACCTCAATCTATAATGGTATAATACCAAAAATAACAAATCGACAATATTGACAACAAAATTTGTGCTTTGTGTTTGATCGAAAGTTCGTCGAAGAAATTAGTTGATTAGGTTGTTATTTCGAAAACTACATCTGGGATAAAGTTGAAATAAGTTATGTATGTGAAGAATAGCGATTTGAAATCAGTCAAATGGGGCATAAAATGTTAACAACCATAATTTTTCACTGATGAACATTTTATTGAATATTTCAGTTTTCAGTCCATACATTTATTAAATCTGATAATATTGACAATTTTGGCGAAAAATTCTGTGATATGGTTGACATATCGAAAGAACATTCAAGAAGGAACTTAGTTTATTTTCCTGATATTTTGAAAACCACATTCGATATCAAAATGATAGTGAGTATGCAGTTGCTTATAAGTTAAAAATATTGGTTCAAACACTGACGTGAAGTCAGAAGAAATGGAGTATGGCCAATAGAACATACGCGCAAAAACTCCTGATTTCACGTCAGTGCTTCAACCAATTTTTTTTTCGTAATTTTTTTTAAATTTTCTAGGGGTACGTTTCTTACAAAGTTTTACACACGTCTTTAAGTCAATATTCTACAACTAGTTACCAAGCTTCAATTCAATCGAGTCTGTATTTTTTGAGTTATCAAGGTGATGAAGGTGGGTATAACTCCGAAATCAATGGACCGATTATGCCCAAAATCAAACTTGAACCTCCCATTCGGATGCGCAACCTACCCTGAAAATTGTAAGTCCCTATCTCGTTTCGTTCGAAAGTTATCGAGGCAAAGATCAACCATCCAGCTACTGAACTCACATAAGACTGCTCCGATCTCCAACAATATAGATCCGATCGTGTTCAAACTTGAAACTTGGCAGTAGAGTTAGGTTCTGAAAGGTTCTGAATTTGAGAGATGTCGGAGGAATAGTTTCTGATATATGGAGTGTTTTTCAATGATGTTCAATGATTTTTGAAAAATTTTCTACTCATACGATCCTCACGAAATCTTGCAAGAATTTTCGCGTTGGCATTCGACAACTAGTAACCACGCTTCAATTGGATCGGTTTCGTATTTTTAGTGTTATCGAGGAAATAACCAAATTTCAGATTATCATAACTCTACAACCGTTGGGTCGATTATGCCTATAAACAAACTCGTATGTTGCATTTCGCGCATGAAAATTACAAATCGCTATCTCTTTCTGTTCTCAAGTTATCGTGAGATACATAATAATTTTTCGTAATTTCTTTAAAATTCACTAGTGGTACAATCTTCACAAAATTCCGCACAAATCTTTATGTCAATATTCTACAACAAGATACCAAGTTTCAATTCGACCAGGTCTGTATTATTTGAATTATGGAGAAAATAATATTCCAGAGTGTTATAACTCCGAAACCGTTGAGCCGATTATGCCCAACAAAGAACTCTCCCTTTCAGATGCGCAACCAAGCTTGAAAATTTCCACTCCCAACCTCTGTTCGTTCGAAAGTTATCGAGGCAACGGTCACCCATCCCTACTCAACTTATCCAAGGCTGCTCGGATCTTCGAAAATATACATCCGATCATGTTAAAACTTGGAACTTGGTAGTAGACTTAGGTTTTGAAGGCTCTCGCAATTTTAGCGATGTCAGACGCATAGTTCCTGATATACAGGGTGAGTCTTTGACCACTGCATTAATTTTAACCAAAGATTCGTCTCATCAAATTGAAATTTAAAAAAAAAACAGTTTTATTTTGTAGCTTTGACCTCCTTTTTTCGAATAAAATGAATGTTGGCGTAAAGTTTCCTATAACTATGATACATATTTTCCAAATATTAGTTATTTTCTACTTCTACTGGTTTTCTAGTTATGGACTCGTGGATTCATAAAACCCAACGAAATTAGCATAAAGAAAGCATATAAAGTTTTTCTTGAGTCATTTCAAGAATATTCCATCGTTTTAGAACATTATATTATTCCTCATCATTTCTCCTTAAACGCACCGTTTTCGAGATATTCTTCATTGAATGTTTTAAAATGGAAAACTCCAGAAATTTCACTACTTTTATGGATCCGTCCCTGAGCGTTGGAATCCCGAATCAAGCTGTAAACCACGATACCATGCCTTATTCTCGTCCGCCAACAATGTCATAGATAATTTATATGCGGGAGTGTATCAGCACATTGTGAAATCTTTAAACGCTTGTAACTTTTTAGCTGAGCCGAATCTGGAAAAATGGTAAATGAAAAAAGGGTTTCATTTGATGAGAGGAATCTTTGGTTAAAATTAATGCAGTGGTCAAAGACTCACCCTGTATAGAACTCTTTTCAATGATTTTCAATTATTTTTATTTAATTTCCTAGTGATACGATTTGCGCGAAATTTGCAAGAATTTTCGAGCCGGCATTTTATAACTAGTAACCAAGTTTGAATTTGATCGGTTTCGTATTTTTCGAGTTATTGTGGAAATAAAAACCAAATTTCAGATGGGTATAACTCCAAAACCGTTTAGCCAATTATGCCTATAAATAAATACAAATGACGCATTCAGATTCACAACCTACCCTAAAAATTGCAAGTAGCTATCTCTTTCCTTTCTCGGGTTATCGAGACGTAAATAATATATTTGGTGCTCTAGTTCCTCGGAACTGAGTGCTTATCAATTTGCCCAAATGTCTGTAATTTTCGAATTTTTCGTTGAAAATAGTCTTAAACGATTTGGTTCGACTCACTGATCAAGAATCCGTGGTCGAAATTCATTCTGTCCGGCAGGTCCGGCCGGCCGGCCATAGGCACGATTACTCTCGAACGGAATGAGCTAGATAGTTGAAGTTTTCAGAGTAGGTTTGGGAGATAAATATCTCGGATAAGTTCGTTAGTGGGCGAAATCGGACCGATGGTTTTGGAGTAACGAAAAAAAAATATTTTTTTAAATAACAAATTCCAAATTTTTTTTTTCAATATGCAGTTTTACCATGAGAATCCATTGATATAATTTTTAACTCTAACTAGCTAATATTTTCGGAGATATGATTTTTCAAAATTTCAATATATATCGTATTTCTGTTTTCACAGAATGATATAATTATTCTGTGGGTATTCTATGAATTGTTATAATGTCAACATATTTTCCTGAGACATATCGTTGTCTAATTCATTCATTCCAGCAATCGTAGAAATATGAGAATTATAATATACTTAATATCATACTTTTTGTTGGTTGATATTTTCATGCCGATGGTCAATCCATATGATGATGGGAATGGTAATGGTAAGTTAATAATATTGAGTTCAGAATGTCTCCACTAAAAACAAAACTGGAATATTGGTGTATTGGAGTAGATTTGAGGAAAGATATATATTATCGTTCATCATAGAATTGAGGAATGAATATCTCGGATGAGTTCGTTGTTGGGTAGAATTCGTCTATTGGTTCTGGATTGATAATTTTTGAAACTCTTGTTGAATTTAAATTCTTCTATGATGTTTGAATTCAATTTCTGCTAAGATGAAGTTCTTTCAAAAGAATCCATTGATATAATTCCCAACTCTGAGAAACCAATACAGTCGGAGATATAATTTGTCTGTTTTTAACTCCAACAAGCTTATACTTTCGGAGATATGATTATTCGAAATTTCAATAATGAATCGTACTTCTATGTTTTCACAGAATGCTATAATTATTCTATCTAAGCTTTATTATATGCTCTGTGTTCATACTCGTACATGTCATCCTGTTCTATAAGAGAGTCAGATTCATTTCAGCTATTTTAATTTGATTTCTTCCATGGCGCAGTTCTCATTCTCAGATTGTTCATTTAATCTTGATAAATAAACTATTATTTGAATTGAATTTTCTTTATGATGCAGTTATATCATATTAATACATTGATATAATTCTCAACTCTGAGAAGCCAATACTTTCGGAGAAAAAATTTGTCTGTTTGAACTAGAGCGCCAGAAAGCTCCTGTCCACAAGGTTTGAACCAATTGTTTAATAATTTATTTTAATTCGATAGGATTTGTATTGGTTGATGTCAAAATTATTACTCGGGAACCGTTGGCCGATTATGCCCATTAACGAACTTGTCCGTAGTATTCGGATGCTCCACCTACCCTGAAAATTTCGAGTCGCTATCTCATTTCGTTCACAAGTTATCGTGACAACGGACGACCGGAGAGCCGGGCAGAATCAAATTAGACCTCAAATTCTTCATCAGTGAGTTGAACATAGTCGTTTGAGACCATTCTCATAAAAAAATTCGAAAATTACAGACATTTGGGCAAAATGATAACGCGATGTTTCCCAGAACATACGCGCAAAAAAGGAAATTTCAGGACCGAGCAACGACAGCCATGTGTTACATTTTTGGAATGAGTTGCCTGCATCAGTTGGAAAATATGTGACTGTGAACGCGTTTAAAATAGTTTTCACCGTTGGCTTAATGGTGTTAGATCATTTCCTTTTCTTCACAGCCATGTTTCAATGATTTTTTTGCGCATGTTCTAAGGAACAGCGTGCTAACATTCTTCCCAAATGTATGTAAATTTGTTTCGCTGAAAATGGCTGTAAACGATTAGATTCAGCACACTGATGAAGAAAGCTAGGTCAAATTCGATTCCGTTTGGCCATCCATTGCCACTATAACTCTCGAACGGAAATATATAGCGCATTGAAAATTTCAGGGTAGGTTGCGCATCCGAATGAGACGATTAAGAAGGTTAACGGGCAATTCGGCCGAACGGTTTCAGTGTTTAAATCTTGTTTTCTAAATTTCTCAAACAATGCATATCCGATGGAATTGAAACTTGTTTACTAGTTGTAGAATGCTGGCAAGAAGATTTGTGCAAACTTCCGTGAGTATCGTATCATAGAAAATTCAAAAAGAATTATTGAAAAATATTCTGTATCTCTTAAATTATGCGTCCGATATTGCTGAAATTTTGCGACTGCCTTCAGAACCTAATATAACAGCCAATTTCTAAATTTGAACAAGTTTGGATCTATATTGTTGGATATATTGAAAAAATATTGGTCAAGTAGCTTTGGGGGATTTCAGTAGCTGGATGGGTGACCGTTGCCACGATACTTTGCGAACGGAAATAGATAGCGTCCTGCAATTGTAAGGGTAGGTTGTGCATTCGAATCCAACAGTTAAGTTCGATAATGGGCATAATCTGCCAAACGGTTTCGGAATTAAACCTTTCTGAAATTTTCTTGATTTCGCTCAATAACTCACAAAATACAAATCCGATCCAATTCAAACTTTTTAATTACTGGTAGAATTCCTCAAATTGAAAAAAAATAAACAAATGTTTTCTTAAAAAAAATTATATTTCCGAAACTGGAATCCGTTGATACACGATCGGATCTATCTTGTTGAAGATCCGAGCAGCCTTGTGTGAGTTCAGTAGCTGGATGGAGATAGGGAATTGCAATTTTCAGGGTAGGTTGCGCATCCAAAAGGGAAAGTTGAGTTCGTTTTTTGGCATAATCGGTCTAACGGTTTCGGAGTTATACCCCCCTGGAATATTATTTCCTCGATAACTCGAAAAATATAGCCTCGATGGAATTGAAGTTGTAGAATATCGACATAAAACGTGTGTACAATTTTATCAGAACCGTACTCCTAGCAAATTCAAGAAAATTGCAAAAAAAAATGGTTCAAGCACTGATGTAGAGTCAGAAGCACTTGTTCTGTTGTCCATTCTCCTGTATTGAACACTCCTAATCGAATTTTGTTCTCCTGTATTGGACACTTCTTAATCCAATTTACCATGGTAAATTGGGAGAATGGACAATAGACCATACGCGCAAAAACTTTTGACTTAACGTCAGTGCTTGTTAAAAAAGTTATCGTTAATAAGTATCGTTGAAATAGTTCCCCCGAATGCTTTATTGGATCGTTTGTGTGCATGATACTGAATGTTATCTGTGTCCGTCGCCCATGTGTATAAATCACGTTATACTTCTTGTTGACACATAGATTGTCGTTGTGAGAAACTCATTTTAATTTATGGAAATTTTATTTTGAAGTGTCCTTTTTTCAATTCCTGTGTCTAAATCAGCATTTTCCTGTTAAAGTCTGAATTATAAATCCTTTGTTTTTTAGTCTTGAGACTCTTGAGAAAGTCTAAAAATGTCGACAAAACGTCGACTTTGTTTGTATTCATTCAAGTTCTAACCTTGTGAAATCTACCCTCAATAATTATGGAAGGACGTGAAACACAATTCATGATTTAACAAAAATATTTGAATAGTCCAAATAGTCAATTTGATCGGTATTACCATCAATTTCTTCATAGAATTACAATTGTCGAAAGAACAAGTTCAGAAGAATTTACCATTCAAAAGATATATTTCATCATCTTTACTACATCTTTAACGCTCCCTATTTGCATATTATCATTATTAAATTAACGATAAATGGAATTATTTATGAATGAGCAACAAATTATTTATTACTATGGCTTCAAATGATCTCATTTCGTGGAGCGTGTATATATCTGAACACTCAACATATCTCGAAATAATCCAGTTCAAAGCATTGAAATGCAAAATCCAACTGAATTATTTCGGCAACACCGCAAAGGCTTTGTTTGAACATAGGAACGTGTAATTTTATACAGATGGGCTTTGCGTAACACTGATAATATACCGGGTTTCTGATCATTAGTGAAACATATTCTTGAACGTATAAATTATATACACTCCCCGCATAGCCCCCCTTACCTGGGCTTCGAGTGGCCGTAGGTATGTGTCGGGCTTGGTATAGATAGCCATATGCGTATATATATATATATATATATATATATATATTTATCTAATAGACGTATTCAGTCCCGGTACACTCTGAAGGCTACCTGAGACCCATATGATCCAAAATGTTTCATATATATATATATATATATATATATATATATATATATATATATATATATATATATATAGACGTATATTGCTACCTTAGCACGCCAAAAACGCCATACTTCACAGTCTATTCCCGCCCATATACAAATTTTTCTAGCCCGATCCGGGCTTCGAAAAAATTCGCGTGTATATTTTATTGTAGAGGCTTCCTGATGGCTCAGGGAAGCCATAGGCGAATTTTCGACTGGGCCGAGAATTGACGGTATATTATCGCATTATATACACGCTTAGTTCATGCCATCTGACTGTAGGTGGTGCACCAGTCGTGGCTTGTATAAGTATATACAATGTGCGGTTATACCTCTGATTATTCCAATCCCGCTATGCTTTGGCGTACACTTGAAGCCCTTAAGTTTGGCATCACCGCATTCGATGTGAGATAATCACACCTTTTCCGTAACTCAGACCGAAATTGAAGAATCAGATAATAATATATTGACTCACTTCTAACGCCTCGAATTTGACTCAATTCCGAATTGACTACTACATTTCCATTAGATGCGGAGCATTTCTTTTCAATTTAGAGTCACAGAATAGTAGTGCTTATGTTAGATTGTTTTAAATTGAATCATTGAGTTCAAAATCCTACTAGAGTATGATCTTCAGTGAGAGCGTGGAAGATGGGTTAGACTTTCTGGCAGCCTTTCTGACGTTATTGTAATATGTAATTTTGAGTAAAATTTCTTCTATATTTGTTCAAAGCTTCGGGGTACCCCGTTTGAAAAAAAACTCATAGGTTTATGCAATTACAATACATAAGCATAATTCAATTTTCTCAAATACATTGAAATTATGGATTTGCCAAATTTTATTGCAGATTAAAACCAGAGTATAAATAAGAAACCAAAACCACTCTTTTCACTAGCTATATATAAGTACTCTGCTCTGAGCAAAAAAATTGCCGGAAAAGATAATCACCTGTAATTCTCGAGTATGAAAAAGTTAATTTCAGATGCGTAAACGAAGGAAATTACTTACACAACATGCTATATAGGAAAATATTTCAGATTTAGATATTATGTTAATGTCATTTCTACAGTGAAAAATTGAGTAATGTAATACATAATCATCCTTGAATCATGAAATCAGCATTTTTGGGCGTTCTATCCTAAGAATACATTGATATAATTCTCAACTCTGAGAAACCAATATTTTCGGAGATATAATTTGTCTGTTTGAACAGTGCCAGAAAGCTCCTATCCACAGGGCTTGAACCAATTTTTCAAAAATAATCCAAACATTGACTCGAAATCATCCTGAAAAAGAAGATGAAAATTTCATCGGAGACCTCAATCTTTAATGGTATAATACCAGAAACAACAAATCGACAATATTGACGACAAAATTTGTGCTTTGTGTTTGATCGAAAGTTCGTCGGAGAAATTAGTTGATTTGGTTGTTATTTCGAAAACTACATCTGGGATAAAGTTGAAATTAGGTATGTATGTGAAGAATAGCGATTTGAAATCAGTCAAATGGGGCATCAAATGTAAACAACCAAAATTTTTCACTGATGAACATTTTATTGGATATTTCAGTTTTCAGTCCATACATTTATTAAATCTGATAATATTGACAATTTTGGCGAAAAATTCTGTGATATGGTTGACATATCGAAAAAACATTCATGAAGGAATTTAGTTTATTTTCCTGATATTTTGAAAACCACATTCGATATCAAAATGATAGTGAGTATGCAGTTGCTTATAAGTTAAAAATATTGGTTCAAACACTGACGTGAAGTCAGAAGAAATGGAGTATGGCCAATAGAACATACGCGCAAAAACTCCGGACTTCACGTCAGTGCTTCAAACAATTTTTTTTTCGTAATTTTTTTTAAATTTTCTAGGGGTACGTTTCTTACAAAGTTTTACACACGTCTTTGAGTAAATATTCTACAACTAGTTACCAAGCTTCAATTCAATCGAGTCTATATTTTTTGAGTTATCAAGGTGATCAAGGTGGGTCTAACTCCGAAATCAATGGACCGATTATGCCCAAAATCGAACTTGAACCTCCCATTCGGATGCGCAACCTACCCTGAAAATTGTAAGTCCCTATCTCCTTTCGTTCGAAAGTTATCGAGGCAAAGATCAACCATCCAGCTACTGAACTCACATAAGACTGCTCCGATCTCCAACAATATAGATCCGATCGTGTTCAAACTTGAAACTTGGCAGTAGAGTTAGGTTCTGAAAGGTTCTGAATTTTAGAGATGTCGGAGGAATAGTTTCTGATATATGGAGTGTTTTTCAATGATGTTAAATGATTTTTGAAAAATTTTCTACTCATACGATCCTCACGAAATCTTGCAAGAATTTTTGCGTTGGCATTCGACAACTAGTAACCACGCTTCAATTGGATCGGTTTTGTATTTTTAGTGTAATCGAGGAAATAACCAAACTTCAGATTATTATAACTCTACAACCGTTGGGTCGATTATGCCTATAAACAAACTCGTATGTTGCATTTCGCCCATGAAAATTACAAATCGCTATCTCTTTCTGTTCTCAAGTTATCGTGAGATACATAATAATTTTTCGTAATTTCTTTAAAATTCACTAGTGGTACAATCTTCACAAAATTCCGCACAAATCTTTATGTCAATATTCTACAACAATAAGATACCAAGTTCCAATTCGACCGGGTCTGTATTATTTGAATTATGGAGAAAATAATATTCCAGAGTGTTATAACTCCGAAACCTTCGAGCCGATTATGCCCAACAAAGAACTCTCCCGTTCAGATGCGCAACCAAGCTGAAAATTTCAACTCCCAACCTCTTTTCGTTCGAAAGTTATCGAGGCAACGGTCACCCATCCCTACTCAACTTATCCAAGGCTGCTCGCATCTTCGAAAATATACATCCGATCATGTTAAAACTTGGAACTTGGTAGTAGACTTAGGTTTTGAAGGCTCTCGCAATTTTAGCGATGTCAGACGAATAGTTCCTGATATATAGAACTTTTTTCAATGATTTTCAATTATTTTTATTTAATTTCCTAGTGATACGAATTGCGCGAAATATGCAAGAATTTTCGAGCCGGCATTTTATAACTAGTAACCAAGTTTGAATTTGATCGTTTTCGTATTTTTCGAGTTATTGAGGAAATAAAAACCAAATTTCAGATGGGTATAACTCCAAAACCGTTTAGCCAATTATGCCTATTAATAAATACAAATGACGCATTCAGATTCACAACCTACCCTAAAAATTGCAAGTCGCTATCTCTTTCCTTTCTCGGGTTATCGAGACGTAAATAATATTTTTGGTGCTCTAGTTCCTCGGAACTGAGTGCTTATCAATTTGCCCAAATGTCTGTAATTTTCGAATTTTTCGTTGATAATGGTCTTAAACGATTTGGTTCGACTCACTGATCAAGAATCCGTGGTCGAAATTCATTCTGTCCGGCAGGTCCGGCCGGCCGGCCGTAGGCACGATTACTCACGAACGGAATGAGCTAGATAGTTGAAATTTTCAGAGTAGGTTTGGGAGATAAATATCTCGGATAAGTTCGTTATTGGGCGAAATCGAACAGATGGTTTCGGAGTAACAAAAAAAAAATTTTTTTTTAAATAACAAATTCCAAATTAAATTTTTTTCAATATGCAGTTTTACCATGAGAATCCATTGATATAATTTTTAACTCTAGCTAGCTAATATTTACGGAGATATGATTTTTCAAAATTTCAATATAAATCGTATTTCTATGTTTTCACAGAATGATATAATTATTCTGTGGGTATTCTATGAATTGTTATAATGTCAAGTTATTTTCCTGAGACATAACGTTGTCTAATTCATTCATTCCACCAATCGTAGAAATATGAGAATTATCATACTTTTTGTTGTTTCATATTTTCATGCCGATGGTCAATCCATATGATGATGGGAATGGTAATGGTAAGTTAATAATATTGAGTTAAGAATTTCTCCACTAAAAACAAAACTGGAATATTGGTGTATTGGAGTAGATTTGAGGAAAGATATATATTATCGTTCATCATAGAATTGAGGAATGAATATCTCGGATGAGTTCGTTGTTGGGTAGAATTCGTCTATTGGTTTTGGATTGATAATTTTTGGCACTCTTGTTGAATTTAAATTCTTCTATGATGTTTGAATTCAATACCTGCTAAGATGAAGTTCTTTCATAAGAATCCATTGATATAATTCCCAACTCTGAGAAACCAATACTGTCGGAGATATAATTTGTCTGTTTTTAACTCCAACAAGCTTATACTTTCGGAGATATGATTATTCGAAATTTCAATAATGAATCGTACTTCTATGTTTTCACAGAATGCTAAAATTATTCTATCTAAGCTTTATTATATGCTCTGTGTTCATACTCGTACATGTCATCCTGTTCTATAAGAGAGTCAGATTCATTTCAGCTATTTTAATTTGATTTCTTCCATGGCGCAGTTCTCATTCTCAGATTGCTCATTTAATCTTGATAAATAAACTATTATTTGAATTGAATTTTCTTTATGATGGAGTGATATCATAATAATACATTGATATAATTCTCAACTCTGAGAAGCCAATACTTTCGGAGATGAAATTTGTCTGTTTGAACTAGAGCGCCAGAAAGCTCCTGTCCACAGGGCTTGAACCAATTGTTTAATAGTTTATTTTAATTCGATAGGATTTGTATTGGTTGATGTCAAAATTATTACTCGGGAACCGGTGGCCAATTATGCCCATTAACGAACTTGACCGTAGTATTCGGATGCTCCACCTACCCTGAATATTTCGAGTCGCTATCTCTTTTCGTTCACAAGTTATCGTGACAACGGACGACCGGCGAGCCGGGCAGAATCAAATTAGACCTCAAATTCTTCATCAGTGAGTTGAACCTAGTCGTTTGAGACCATTCTCATAAAAAAATTCGAAAATTACAGACATTTGGGCAAAATGATAACGCGATGTTCCCCAGAACATACGCGCAAAAAAGGAAATTTCAGGACCGAGCAACGACAGCCGTGTGTTAAATTTTTGGAATGAGTTGCCTGCATCAGTTGGAAAATATGTGACTGTGAACGCGTTTAAAAATAGTTTTCACCGTTGGCTTAATGGTGTTAGATCATTTCCTTTTCTTCACAGCCATTGGATAGCTATACGCCATGTTTCAATGATTTTTTTGCGCATGTTCTAAGGAACATCGTGCTAACATTCTTCCCAAATGTATCTAAATGTGTTTCGCTGAAAATGGCTGCAAACGATTAGATTCAGCACACTGATGAAGAAAGCGAGGTCAAATTCGATTCCGTTTGGCCATCCATTGCCACTATAACTCTCGAACGGAAATATATAGCGCATTGAAAATTTCAGGGTAGGTTGCGCATCCGAATGAGACGATTAAGAAGGTTAACGGGCAAATCGGCCGAACGGGTTCAGTGTTTAAATCTTGTTTTCTAGATATCTCAAACAATGCATATCCGATGTAATTGAAACTTGTTTACTAGTTGTAGAATGCTGGCAAGAAGATTTGTGCAAACTTCCGTGAGTATCGTATCATAGAAAATTCAAAAAGAATTATTGAAAAATATTCTGTATCTCAAAAATTATGCGTCCAATATTGCTGAAATTTTGTGACTGCCTTCAGAACCTAATATAACAGTCAATTTCTAAATTTGAACAAGTTCGGATCTATATTGTTGGATATATTGAAAAAATATTGGTCAAGTAGCTTTGGGGGATTTCAGTAGCTGGATGGGTGACCGTTGCCACGATACTTTGCGAACGGAAATAGATAGCGTCCTGCAATTGTAAGCGTAGGTTGTGCATTCGAATCCAACAGTTAAGTTCGTTAATGGGCATAATCTGCCAAACGGTTTCGGAATTAAACCTTTCTGAAATTTTCTTATTTCGCTCAATAACTCACAAAATACAAATCAGATCCAATTCAAACTTTGTAATTACTGGTAGAATTCCTCAGGCTTGAAAAAAAATAAAAAAATGTTTTCTTAAAAAAAATTATATTTCAGAAACTGGAATCCGTTGAAACACGATCGGATCTATCTTGTTGAAGGTCCGAGCAGCCTTGTGTGAGTTCAGTAGCTGGATGGAGATAGGGACTTGCAATTTTCAGGGTCGGTTGCGCATCCAAAAGGGAAAGTCGAGTTCGTTTTTGGGCATAATCGGTCTACCGGTTTCGGAGTTATACCCCCCTGGAATATTATTTCCTCGATAACTCGAAAAATATAGCCTCGATTGAATTGAAGTTGCTTATTAGTTGTAGAATATCGACATAAAGACGTGTGTACAATTTTATCAGAACCGTACTCCTAGCAAATTCAAGAAAATTGCAAAAAAAATGGTTCAAGCACTGACGTGGTGTCAGAAGCACTTGTTCTGTTGTCCATTCTCCTATATTGAACACTCCTAATCGAATTTTGTTCTCCTGTATTGGACACTTCTTAATCCAATTTACCATGGTAAATAGGGAGAATGGACAATAGACCATACGCGCAAAAACTTTTGACTTCACGTCAGTGCTTGTTAAAAAAGTTATCGTTAATAAGTATCGTTGAAATAGTTCCCCCGAATCCTTTGTTGGATCGTTTGTGTGCATGATACTGAATGTTATCTGTGTCCGTCGCCCATGTGTATAAATCACGTTATACTTATTGTTGACACATAGATTGTCGTTGTGAGAAACTCATTTTAATTTATGGTAATTTTATTTTGAAGTGTCCTTTTTTCAATCCCTGTGTCTAAATCAGCATTTTCCTGTTAAGTTTCATAGTCTGAATTATAAATCCTTTTTTTTTAGTCTTGAGACTCTTGAGAAAGTTGAAAAATGTCGACAAAACGTCGACTTTGTTTGTATTCATTCAAGTTCTAACCTTGTGAAATCTACCCCCAATAATTATGGAAGGACGTGAAACACAATTCATGATTTCAAAAAAATATTTGAATAGTCCAAATAGTCAATATGATCGGAATTACCATCAATTCCTTCATTGAAGTACAATTGTCGAAAGAACAAGTTCAGAAGAATTTACCATTCAAAAGATATATTTCATCATCTTTACTACATCTTTAACGCTCCCTATTTCCATATTATCATTATTAAATTAACGATAAATGGAATTATTTATTAGTGAGCAACAAACTATTTATTACTATGGCTTCAAATGATCTCATTTCGTGGAGCGTGTATATATCTGAACACTCAACATATCTCGAAATAATCCGGTTCATAGCATTTAAATGCAATATCCAACTGAATTATTTCGGCAACACCGCAAGGGCTTTGTTTGAACATAGGAACGTTTAATTTTATACAGATGGGCTTTGCGTAACACTGATAATATACCGGGTTTCTAATCATTAGTGAAACATATTCTTGAACGTATAAATTATATACACTCCCCGCATAGCCCCCCTTACCTGGGCTTCGAGTGGCCGTAGGTATGTGTCGGGCTTGGTATAGATAGCCATATGCGTATATATATATATATATATATATATACTCATAACGCGCCTTCTACCAGGCCCGGTACGTTGCACAGACAACCGGAGGCCCGCCCTTTCTGATTGGTTTAGGAGAGTGTATTTTTTTGGAAAACATTCAGAACAGTCATATCTTCAAGAGCATATACAAAAAAATATATGAATTGAAGATTTTCGGAATCCCGACTCGTTTCTAGGTGGATATGACGCCCTCTGTGTAAAAAGTATGCACTTGTACGATTATCGGAAGCCCGGCGGTGTTGTCACTATGATCGCCTTAGATTTCCATCGATTCTATACAAATTTAACAGTTTCAAGAGATATGTTCTAAATATTCGATGTCTCTATATACAGGGTGTTAATCAATAATTGTGAATTTGAGAGGTTATTTATTGTCAAAAAATAGGGTGGGTTTTTTAAAGGTTTTTGTTGGGCAGCCCCTTATTATATACAGCCCCCAATAGATGTCACCGGAAAACCAATTTACATTTTTTTTGAACGAACCAAAAACAATTAATAAAATTAAGAGGACATTATATGTGAGCGAGAAGGCACTCAAAAAAATATTGAGTAGTATTCTATTGTTCTATTGTAAGTAGTCATTAAAAGATACTGTGGGAGGTATCTTCATCAATAAATGTATTCAATTGTGTTTGCAAGGGATAGAAGAAATAGCCACCCCTTAAATTTGTTTCGCAACATTTTTTTTTTCCTATTCATACTCTATCATTTAAAAATAATTCCCTCGTCGTCCTCTATGAAAAATAATATTTCATTATTTCAACTGTATGTAGAGGTCTACGAAAAAATGTGATATGCACCTCGGTGAAAAACTGTCTATTTTCTCGCCTGCTTGCTACCCCCGGCTTTTCCTCAGATAAAAATTTGCGACCTCAACTATTATGGACAGTTTTTCGTCCTTTGTTCATAAATAAATGAAAAGAGCTTGATTCAAATACAAACACAAATACAAATAAGGTCTCCGGTATTTTCCTGCTAAAATTTAAATTTTAGATTTTACAATAGACTATCGGATTGATCTCGATCAGATTTGTAGTTGTGGTTTCGCTTTCTTTATTTACACTCAATGTCAAATAGTATTTCATGAGGGTATGTGAGGCGTGAATATAGACAATATGCGCAAAACATCCATAAATCTTGAAACAATCAACTGTCGGATTTCGAATTTTGCAACTATATCACCCCTTTTGCTAAGTTTCCACCTGCGTAATTAAAAGTATCAGGACCAGAGTAGGACAATTTGCTAATATCATTGTTAGAACGGGGTCGTGAGGCATCGGTATGAACATAGCTGACTAATTCAGCAGACTTTTTGGCGGAAACACCCGAACGCTCCTGACCAGTGGCTGCAGGTTGATTTCTCATTCATAAGTTCTTATGTTCGCCAGAGCACGTTCCTGTTTGGGATGTGGGTTTATCCCCTGAGAAAATGATTAACTGCCCGAGGCACTGCAGGGTTGTTTTTTCACGCCTTGAAAATTTAATATCTCCGGAACTATTCGCCGGAGCACATACAGATTTCATACACGTATTACTTATACCCATACCAATAACCTCTGAAAAATTTGTCGACTTCCCGGGGGGCTGCGGGGTAGTTTTTTCCCTTAAATTTCAATATACAAGGATGAGTCTAAAAGTTGTACATTAATATTGACCATAGATTCCTTTCATCCAATGAAACACTTTTTTCAGTTACAATTTTTTCAAATTTGGCTCAGATAAAAAGTTAAAAGTGTTTGAAGATTTCAGAATGTGCCAATACACTCCTGCATATAAATTATCTATAACATTAATGCTGGACGAGAAAAAGGTACGATAAAGTGGTTTACAGCTTGATGCCGTTTCCAACGCTCAGGGACGGATCCATAAAAGTAATGAAATTTCGATAGTTTTCCATTTTATAACATTCAATGAAGAACATCTCAAAAACGGTGCGTTTAAGGAGGAATTATGAAGAAGAATTCAATGTTCTGAAACGATTAGATATTCTTAAATTGTCTCAAAATGAACATTACCATCTTTATGGTAATTTCGTTTAGTTTTATGAATCCACGAGTCTATGACTAGAAAAACACTAGAAGTAGGAAAAAACTAATGTTTGGAAAATATGTATCATAGTTATAGGAAACTTTGGCGTGAAGTTTCCTTCACACACATTCATTTTATTCAGAAAAGGATGTCAAAGCCATAAAATAAAAACAGGTTTTTTTTAATTCAACAGCCTGTATCTTTTTACCTCAGCCGAATTTATAAAAATGGTAAAGCAAAAAGTGTTTCATTTGATGTTTATAATCTATGGTTAAAATTAATGTACAACTTAAAGTTTCATCCAGTATTTCATCTCCGGAACTATTCGCCGGAGCAAATACAGATTTTGTGTGTTGGTTAACTATACCAATCAGGACATTCCCTAAGAATGTTATGGACTTCCCGATGGGCTGCAGGGTAGTTTTTTCGACCCTTAAATTTAAAAATTTATTATCTCCGGGACTATTCGCCGGAGCACATACAGATTTCATACACTTATTACTTATACACATACCTATATCCCCTGAATTGGGTTGAAAATACTACCCCGCAGTCCCTCGAGAACTCAATGAATTTTTCTGGGTTATCGGTATAGGTACAAGTAATACGTGTATGAAAAATGTATATGCTCTGGCGAATAGTTCCGCAGATATTAAATTTAAGGGTTTGAAAAGGCACCTCGAGAAGTCATTCAGTTGTTCAGGGTATGTCGTTATCGGTATAATTAACCCATATGCGAAATATGTATGTGCTTCGGCGAATAGAGAGAAATTAAATTTTGAAATTTAAAGGTTGAAAAACTACCCCGCAGCCACTCGGGAAGTTGATCAATTTTCCAGGGATTATAGGTATGGGTTTATGCAATACGTGTCTGAAATCTGTATGTACTCCGGTGAATAGTTCCAGAAATATTAAATGTGGAATTATTAAATTGGATGGTTGAAAAAGCTATCCCGCAGCCCCTCAAGAAGTCTATGCTTTTTTCAGAAGATGTCGTTATCGGTATAATCAACCCACATGCAAAATATGTATGTACTCCGGCGAATAGTTCCGAAGATGTTAAATTTTGAAATTCATGAGTTGAAAAAACTACCCCGATACCCCTCGGAAAGTCGATCAATTTTTCAGGGCATGTCGTTATCGGTATAATTAACCCACGTACAAACTGTTTGTGTTTCGGTGAATAGTTCCGGAGATATTATATTTTGAAATTGAAGGGTTGAAAACCTACCCTGCAAACCCTCGCGAAATCGATTAATTTTCCAGGGTTTATGGGTATGGGTATATGTAATACGTGTATGAAATATGTATGTGCTTCGGCGAATAGTTCCGGAGATATTGAATTTTGAATGTGAAGAGTTAAAAAACTACAGTGCAGCCGTTCAGATAGGCGAGACCTTTTCCAGGGGTTATAGGCATGGGTTTAAGTAATACGTGTATGAAATCTGTATGTGCTCCGGTGAATACTTCCGGATACATAACTTATGAAATTTAAGGGTTGAACTCACTACCCCGAAACCCATCAGGAATCCGATCATATTTTCAGGGGAAGTCGTTATCGGTATAATTAAGCCATATATAAAATCTGCATGTGCTCCGGTGAATATTTCCGGAGATATTTAATTTTGCTATTTAAGGGTTAAAAAAGCTGGCCAGCAGCCACTCGGAGTAGCCCCTAAGTCGACTAATTTATCAGTGGATATAGGTATGGGTATAAGTAATACGAGTATGAAATATGTTTGTGCTCCGGCGAATATTTTCGGACACCATACATTTTTTATTTTATATATCTATAGTACTATAATAACTCTCGAACGAACGGTTTTATAAATTAAATTTGCAGGATATGTTTGATGCATGAAAATCTCGGTTTAGTTTGCTGACGGGCAAAATCGGCTGAAAGGGTTCGATATTATGGCCATATTGTGTAAATTTCGAATATTTCCGAGATTACTTATTTGATGTAACTGAAATTCAGAATGAATTAATTTAATTACGATTTGAATGTAGGCACAGTTTTTTATTGATTTGGTTACTGGGAACAAAAAAAATACATTCGGAAATTTCAAAAACTAGTTTATCCAATAACTCGAAGCATACTGATCAGATCGAATTGAATTCTGTATTTAGGTTACCAATAATCACCTCTTGGACCATGCAAAATTTGAATTAAAACCGTCTGTTAGGGGGCTCAAAATAGATTACTTGTTATTTTCATGAGTTCTTGCGAATTAGTTAAAAATCAATTTTTCACACTGGTTTATTGACATCTAACTAGTAAAAAAATGTAACTACCCTATAGCTATTTAAAAATTTTTCAAGCACTGCCGTGAAGTCAGGAGTTTTTGTGCGTATGTTCTATTGTCCATTCTCCTGTATTGGGCACTCTTAATCGAATTTACCATGGTAAATTATATTGTCCATTATCCCGTATTGGACACTCTTAATTCGATTTTACCATGGTAAATTCGATTCAGAGTGTCCAATACAGGAGAATGGTCAGAGCTTGAATCATTTTTTTTTTCATAATTTTTTTAAAATCTTCTAGGGGTACAGTTCATATAAAATTTTAAACACGTCTTTATGTCGCTATTCTACAACTAGATACTAAGCTTCTATTCGATCGAGTCTATATTTTTTTGAGTTATCGAGGAAATAATATTCCACGTGGGTATAACTCTGAAACCGTTGGACCGCTAATGCCCATAATCAAACTCAACACTCCAGATACGCAACATACCCTGAAAATTGCAAGAACCTATCTCCATTCGATCGAAAATTATCGAGGCAACAGTCACCCATCCGTCTACTAAACTCACACAAGGCTGCTCGAATCTCCAACAATATATATACGATCATGTTCAAACTTGAAACTTGGCAGTACAGTTAGGTTTTGAAGGCTCTCACAAAATTTTAGCGATGTCGGACGAATTGTTACTGATATATCGAACTTTTTTCAATAATTTTCAATGATACTTTAAAAATTTTCTACTTATACGATCCTCACAAAATTTTGTAAGAATTTTTGCACTGGCATTATACTAATAATAACCAAGCATGAATTCAATCAGTTCTGTATTTTTTGAGTTATTGAGGAAATATCAAGCAAATTTCAGATGGTTATAACTCCGAAAACACTTGGCCGATTATGCCTGTAAGTAAACACAAATGTTGCATTCAGATGCACAACCTAACTTGAAAATTTCAAGTCGCTATCTCTTTCCGTTCTCAGGTTATCGTGATATAAAAAATATTTTTTAATGATTTTTTTAAATTTTCTAGTGATGCCGTTCTTACAAAATTCCACAAACGTGCTTATGTTCATATTCAACAACTATTCACCAAGTTTCAATTCGATTGCATTCATATCGGTTGAAAATAAAATTATTACTCGGAAACCATTAGGCCGATTATGACCATTAACGAACTTGTCCGTCGCATTGGGATGCGCCACCTACCCTGCAAATTTCAAGTCGCTATCTCATTCCGTTCTCAAGTTATCGTGACAACGGGTGGCCGGCCGGCTGGACAGAATCAAATGTGTCCTTGAATTATTCTTCAGATAGTCGAACTCAATCGTTCGAGACCATTTTCAGCGAAAAATTCGAAAATACCAGACATTTGCGCAAAAAGATAACGTGATGTTTCCCAGATCATACGCGCAAAAATTCACGATGTGAAGAGAAATGAAATTAACAAAATAATTGTTCATATTCCCTAGTAAAATTTGCGTATATGATAGCAACAGTAAAATACTAACAAAAGTGTATACTTGACATGAGCCCTCTATGATATTTCAGATTATACCTCAATATTGTCTCGATTAATCGAACTCTGTTGGAATATGTGAGTAGTGCGATAATTTTGGATGGGCGATTATTATCTCCGATGATGCCAAATTTATGGGACTCCCATATTCAGATTAACCTATACGGGCTCCGTAGAATGCGTAAAATCTGTAGAATGTATATAAAGTTCATACAGACCGACCGAAGCGCTCTCAGCGCGGACGTTCCGTGAACCCGATCGCGTATGTTTTGATATGTATAAGGCATTTTTGGTGCCCGGGCTAAAATTTGGGGAATTAATCCCTGAGGTGTGAGGAATCTACAGACCCATTTATACACGTTAGCTTCCCAAAGGTGGTGCGGGCTTCCGATAAGCTGCGGAACATGCATTTTTGGGCCTCCGAATGGCTGTTTATGAGTGTGTATATATATATATATATATATATTTGTCTAACAGACGCTTCGAATCCCGGTACGTACTTAAGGCGACCTAAGACCCACATGATCCGAAAGTATATAACGAGTATATGAGTGAGAAATAAGTTATTCAAACATATAACTCTTTAGGCAGCCTCAGAGGGGAAAAGATTTTTTTTTCTTATAAAAGTTGTATGAACGATACTCATCTTCAATCCCGAAACATTACGCAAACTTTCCAGTCCCACATATACAGCATCACTAAATACGACCAACGTTTCCGATCCCAGCGGTGTTGCCAGCTCTTCGGGTCATTCCACGGTGATTTCAATGTATAAAAGGATGCGAAATAGAAGTTGTGATGGCAAAAATTCCTGTCTATGTTTTTCAGTTGACGCGAAGAAAATATATTCACGATAGAAACGGATAATGAAAATGGCAACCAAAGATATTTTTCTGCGAGGTGTACCTATATTAATAAAAATAATAATAATAATCGATATATCATGATATGGGAGCTGCGTGCTTTACTCCGTACGATAAGCTTGCCCACCATCAATCTGCTGAAGCAAAAAGCTGTCGATAGAATAAGATCACTTGCGGCAGCAAGGAAGAAACTGATTAAGAAGCAGAAATGGATAGAGGACAACAACACGTTCACCGCAGAGCCCTCAAAGCTATTGCAAGTTGCCACAAACAAGTAGAGGCAGAAAACCCGCCATCACCAGAAGAAGTCGAACGGTTCTGGAAGAAATTGTACGAGCGACCAGCGGAAACCCGAGATACTCCAGCACTTCACAGATTCCAGACATTATGCGATCAATCAAAGTGTGCAACCAACTGAAATAACAACCGAAGAAATTAGACAAGCCCTGAAGAACAAAGATGATTTCACGGCACCTGGACTGGTTGGGATCCAGAACTACTGTGGAAGAACTTTCCAGCTACTCATCAACACGAAGCCAGATTACTCAGTGGAATAATAATTCACCGTGAGCCAATTCCATCATGGTTGGTAGAGGACAGAACTGTACTGATTCTGAAATCAGGCGGTCTAGGACAGCCCTAGAATTACCGCCCTATCACGTGTCTCAACACTTTGTATAAGATTCTCACAAGTGTCCTTCAAAACCGGATTCTGAAGGTTATCGCACCGCTGTGGAACCAAATCTACGAGCTAAGAGGGGCACGGAAAGGAGTACAGGGGTGCAAGGACAACCTTCTCATAGACAAGAGCATTTGTCAAGATGCGAAACACTACAAGCGCGATCTACATACATCATGACTGTATTATGCGAAAGCATTTGACACATCGTCGCACAGCTTGATAATACAGCTGCTAGAGATGCTCAAAGTCCACCCTAACATCATCCATGTGATGGAAAACATTATGGCGCTATGGAAGACCAAGTTCGCCGTTCGATCGGAAGGTCGAACCACGTATACAGGATGGGTGAAATACAAGCGAGGCGCTTTTCAAGGAGACTCGCTAAGTCCGTTATTATTCTGCATAACACTCCTACCATTAACACCGGAGTTGAGGGAGAGCAGAATAGGGTACAAGGCCGGTCCACTAGGCAGAAGAGAACATCTGGTTTCACATCTCCTGTACATGGATGACTTAAAACTGTACGTTCCTTCCAAGGCAGCACTACAACAACTTCTTAACATCGTTGTGGAATACATCTCAGCAATAGGAATGTCATTCGGTTTGGAAAAATGTACTGTTTTCCATCTGAGCAGAGGAAGACCTGAAGAAGTAGGAGAAGACATCGAACTGGAAAGAGGAATGATCATTCGGCACCTCGATGAAGAGGAAACTTACAAATTTCTCGGAATGCAACAAAGAGGCGCACTGTGGACAACCCGAATCAAGGATACCTGAACAGCCAGCTACGAAAAGAAGATCCGGGATATAAGGAAATCACAGCTGTCTGGTAAAAACAAGGTGTCAGCTACGAACATCCTGGCAGTCCCGATAGTCACATACTCTTTCGGGGTAATTAACTGGACAGTGAATGAGACTCTCCAGCTAGACAGGGCCAAACGTAAAGTGATGAACACGAATCGGAGCCTTCATCCCAACTGCTCGGTACAAAGAATATATCTCCCACGAACGCAGGGTGGCAGAGGTTTGCAGACTTTAGAATACCAATACCATCAACAAACGTTGGAAATGGCAATAAGGAGGAGTGAAGACCCGCTTCTGAAAATGGTAGCCCATCATGAAATTAGGTACCAAGGAGCTTTCCTATTTAGAGCTGGACGGAGAGCCTTGGAAAAACTCAGTATAACTGGAGTATCCATCGACCATGAGCTAGTATGAACACCTATCACGCCAACAGACCAGAGAAGAGTGGGCAGAGAGATCAGACAGGCACAACTGAAGAAGCTACTCGAAGACCAAATAGGTAAAAGTCTGCACTCTATATATTTCAGGAGTCTGAAAGATCAGGGCCTGTCGGAGGAACTATCCTTTGCGTTCTTGAAGTCGGCTGGACTAAAGTCTGAAACGGAGGGATTCGTTATGGCTTGTAAATTTGGAGACTTAAAAGGTTTCTTCAAAACCAACAGGTGAATATCTCATTCCGGACAAATAATAACCTTGCCAAATTCATAAAAAACAATAAATCGAAAAGGAATAAAGAAGATAAATCCGGTGTTTATCAATTAAATTGCGGGAGTTGTGACAAATCATATATAGGAAAAACTGGTAGAAATTTTGGCATAAGAATAAAGGAACATCATCACAGCTTCAAAAACAACAAAATTAATTCAAATTATTCGAATCATTTATTAGCAGAAGGACATAAGTTTAACCCGGATTTCAAAATTCTTCACAATTTGAATAAAGGTGCGCAACTTAATTACTGGGAAATGGTCAAAATAAATAGGGAAAAACATACGGGTAATTTAGTTAATGAACAATTAGATCTAAATTTTTCACCGTTACTCAATCTATTCAAATAGAGAATCAATTTATAAATAAAAGCATTAGGAATGAATTATTGTTAATGTGTACAAAGAAACCAGCAGTGAAATCTCATGTAATTAGTTTTAAATAAGTCTATTATGTAATTTGTTTTAAATAAGTTTCTCCAGTAATTAGTTTTAAATGATTCTGTGTCCATGTCATCTAGGTATAGGGAGATAATAACTTGTTAAGAATTTAATATGATGTAGTCTGATGAAGTCGCTGTGTCGACGAAACGCGTCACAATATTGAATAAATAAGTGTAAATCGTATATAATTTTTCATTGAGTTAATATGGATTTGCATCAAGTAAAAGCCACAAGCATTAAATTTTTTTAAAAAAAGTTGGAGAGATAAATACAAGATGGTATAAGAAGAACATCATGAAAGTGGACACCCCAACAACTTGCAGAGCATGCCACAGTCAGCAGTCACTGTCTGCTTGCAGAGTCCACGCTCCATCAGGATATACAGAAAGACACAATGCGGCACTTAGAATTCTCTACTTCCATCTGAGAGAATTTTATGGTATACACAAGGAGCCAGTGCTACCATATGTGCCTCTGGAAATTGGATCAGTCATCGAAAATGATAGAGCTCGAATCTACTGTAACTATGCTTTTCCAACAACTCGGCAGATCCATGCCATAAAGCCAGATATAGTACTGCTGGACAAAGATCTTAAACCGAAACTTAGAACCAGGGTGCCTATAAAAGGTTTCCCCCTCTTAAAAAAAAATGGGTTCAAGCCCTGTGGACAGGAGCTTTCTGGCGCTCTAGTTCAAACAGACAAATTATATCTGGTATTGGTTTCTCAGAGTTGGGAATTATATCGATGTATTAATATGATAGAACTGCATCAAAAAGGAAATTCAATTCAAATAATTGTTTATTTATGAAGATTAAATGAGCAATCATGAGAATGAGAACTGTACCACATTTTCAAATTTTTTTTTTTTACACTTTGCGGTAATCTGGTCAATGCAAAACTTCACATGCGTATAAAGGTCATGATTCTACTGTCTTCTACAGTCTGGTGCTAAATTTCAGATAGATCGAGTGATCGGTTTCGGAAATATTCATAAAAAATATTTTTACTAAAATCGGCCATAACTCCGAAACCCCTTGATGGTTAACGCCCATTAACGAACTTGTCCGAGATATTTACGCTCCAAAACCACCTTGCAATTTTCAATCCGCTAACTCCTTTCGTTCGAGAGTTATCGTGCCTACGGCCGGTCGGCCGGCCGGACAGAATCGATTTCGCACTCGGATTCTTGATCAGTGAGTCGAACCAAATCATTTGAGACCATTTTCAGCCAAGAATTCCAAAATTACAGACACTTGGGCAAATTGATAAGCAATCTGTTCCGAGGAACTAGAGCGCCAAAAAAACAAGTTTCGTATGACAATTGCCCAAAACAGGTTTGAAGTACCTACAAATAGTAGGTATTCCATAAAACATGTATAAAATAATAAATTACCTTGTAATCGATCAAAAATTTCTTGATCTACGTTCACAAAATTTTCTCCTCTCTCGAACTTTGGAATTATGCTTTCAATTATTACGTAATATTTTCAAACATTTTCGGGTGAGGTCCCTGTTGCATCGCTAAAATACGAGTATTTCAACCCCAATATTCTTGAAGTTACAATATTCCGTTCTGTCAAGTTGACTTTATGGCAATTCATACATAGAATATACATAGAATAATTATATCAACCTGTGAAATACGATTTACATTGAAATTTTGAAAAATCATATCTCCGAAAGTATTAGCTTGTTAGAGTTAAAAATGATATGAATGGATTCTTATGATGAAACTGCTTATTAAAAAAAAATTTAATTTGGAATTTGTTTTGTAAAAAGAAAATTTTTTTTATTACTCCGAAACCTTCTGTCCGATTTTGCCCAGTAACGAACTTAGCCGAGATATTCATCCCCCAAACCTACTCTGAAAATTTCAACTCTATAGCTCATTCCGTTCGAGAGTTATCGTGCCTACGGCCGGACCGGCCGGACAGAATGAATTTCAACCACGGATTCTTGATCAGTGAGTCGAACCAAATCGTTTAAGACCATTTTCATCGAAATATTCGAAAATTACAGACATTTGGGCAAATTGATAAGCACTCAGTTCCGAGGAACTAGAGCGCCAAAAAAACGGAACTAATCAGAATTTTTAGCTGAAAATTCGCATAATGGGGGTTGAGATATTGATCTTCCTCCCTAAAATAATTTCAAACCTCTCCCACTTCCGGTTATACCGAAAACAGACTACTACTTTCTTGATTTAAATAACACACCCAGTATATTATTCTTTCATCGGATAGCTTATTTGATAGCAATTTCAGTGATCTGGGCCTCACTTTTCTTTGAATATTTCTTCAGAAGAAGTTTTCTTCGAGATAATCTTTTTCGGTCTTGATTTTTCCAATACGTAGTATAACAGACTGGTGGCAGTTCACACCAAAAATGTACAGGGTGTTTACGAGAAGGCCATGAACTTGGACAACTCAAATTCATCAAAACTCAAGATTTTCAAATTGCCACTCACATTTTTTGTTCTTTCAGTCGATTCTACGCCTAAAAGGAGGGGGGGTTACTTAAGCAAACCCTATACCTAAAATGAGGACTTGGAGAGTTAACGACGAAAAACTTGAAATCAGGAAAAAGCGCAATTTCTTAGTGGAAGTGGTCTGTGACTTTCGGGAAACATAGGAAGAAACTAAAATCCGATGTTTCGAAAACTTAATTTGACATTTCCCGATATTTAATTAATTGTTCGTTGCGATTGTTGATTATTTTAAAACATTATTCTTTTATTTTCTACCGGTATTTATAGACCGAAATAGAATATTTCCATTTATGTAGTTTTCATTGAGAATAGATACTTTTAATTGGGTTTTGGATTCTCAACAATCCAATGAAAAATGAATTAAAATTCATGGGATGTTAAATTAAGTTTTCGAAACATCGAGTTTCAGTATCTTTCTATGTTTCCGGAAAGTCACAGACTACTTCCACTGAGAAAGTTATGCACATTACTGAAATTGCCATCAAATGTAGTAGTCTTTTTCCGGTATAAGCGGAAGTGGAAGAGGTTTAAAAATATTTAGGGAAGGAAGACCAATGTCAATTTTGAGCTCAAAATTCTGATTAGTTCTCCATAAACGTCTAATAGTCATCGATGTGAATCACCCTTATATTGATTACTTTTGATCGTTACGCTTAATACTGTCGATTTGGCACTGGTACACGCAGTATAATATCACGAATGAATTTTTAAAATTCATCAAGTCAAATTATCTGGTACTCTACTCACGAATGATTGAAATAAAAATTCCATCAGAAATACCTCAAATAAACCATATTCATGACGTTGACCACCTTAATCGGGTTTGTATAAGCTTCCGTAAGGTTGTAAGATGTAAAAACAAATTTGTGAGAATCTGAAATATCCATAGTATATTCATTGCTCATAAAGACGGTTTACTATACCGGGATCATATAAGATCCAAAATAGATGATTTGAAGTCGGTATATTATGAAGCTCTCAACGTGCAGTGTTGCCATGTTTATGGACTGAAAGCGTCGGTCAGCTATACGAATCATATACATCAGATTCAAATCGGTAGAAGCGCCCTCGCACTGGCCAAACCCTGAAACTTTCTGTATATAATATCGTGTATAACCGACTTTTCACACCCAGCTGAAAATTCACCCCTAGCACCCCCTAACCTCCCTCATAATGATTCTATAGTCGAACGTTTCCAGACCCGGAGCCGGGTCTGAAAACGTCACGTTTGGATCGTATAGTCGGTCGAGTATACTGATTTGGGTCTGTATGTGCGGTCGAACAAATCTATATATATATATATATATATATATATATATATATATATATATATATATATATATATATATATATATATATATATATATATATATATATATATATATATATATATATATATATATTTCCATATTTAATAGATAGGTTTATTTCCAAAGGTCCATACTGTATTCATATTACTTTGTAAGATATTGCTTATTTAGCATTTTGCATCCTAGCGCGTGCAACTGCATCGCACATTCCTTAGATAAGATAATCTTATAAATAGAACCCTATTAGATTTTCTCGAGGAGAATTGCATAGAGAATTATATTGAGAATTAGATCAACATTGTCAAGCTCAGTGTATCGAGTATTTTCAAATAAACCATTTTTGTTTTTAAAAACGTGATTCTTCCCCGAAAAGACGTGAATGGCGACGAGGACGTGATGTTATTAGTGATTTTACAAGAAAAATAAAAACACGTGAATTTTAATTCTTTGAATGACATCAAAGAACCCGAGAACTCAGAATAAGTGCGACGTAAATTCCAAAAGGAAAACCGAGTACGAACTGTATCTCAAATAATATTGTACCAGTCTCAGTGTGCGAAGAAAAGTGCGAAGAATCAACCCCTAAAATTCATCCACGGAGAATCTTCCAGAGGCTAGCAGTTTCAACAACAACATCGAATTTGGAGAAGAATCCAGAGTCCGATTGATTGAGTAGCGCCCTTCAACGACTTCAATAAAACAACTTGGTGAGCATTGAGCAATTCCTATACTGTTTTCCCCAATTTTCCTAACCTGGTCAAAGTTAGTCAATCTTTTTCCCACAGTTTTGTGCGTAAAACTTGTGTCATAGTTTTTTCTAGGTTTCTTATTAAAAAACCGATTATCATAGTTTTTTCTAGGTTTCTTATTAAAAAACCGATTACCATAGTTTTTCCTAGGTTTCTTATTAAAAAACCGATTAACGCGAATTAAATAATTGTATAACTCGAACATAATATTTCCAAGATGACTCAAGAAAGTAATCTTTTTGATAAAATCAAACTAATAGATTTATTTGCAAAACCGATTCTACCTTTTGATGGTAACCAAGCAAACCTTGCACGCTTTATTAATCATTGCGAGAAATTTTATAATAAATTCAAAACACCCGAAGTACTGTTAAATGAAGTTATTATTGATATTATAAAAAGTAAACTAACTGGAACAGCGAGCGAAGTAGTAAGTAGCAATGAAAGAATTACTCAAACTTGGAATGATTTAAAAATATTTTTGAAATTAAGATTTGAAGAAAAAATTAGTCTGTCAGTTCTATTTTGGGATCTGCAAAATGCCCAAAGACTTAGACACGAAGATGATTTAGAATTTTTGGAAAAGATCGTTGAATTGAAAAACAAATATGATTCTCAGATTGAATTATCAGAATTACCAGTATTAGAAAAAGAACAAGAGAAAAATATCGCTTCACGAGTAGCAACCCGCGTTCTCTTGTATAATATTGTGACGCCCTTTCTTGCGTACTACGTACAATAGAAGCGGTTTCTCGGGCGCCACCTTGATTATAGTGATGAGGTCCACTATACGGACCTGGCACGGTTCTTCGGAGCCAGGTACCCAGGATAGCTTCACAGCCAGAGACGGTAATTCCAGGGGTCACGCCTCTGTGTCATACTGGAGAACTAAACTATACTTCTCAGGTAATCAAACTACGAGTTAGCTATATACATCTATTTACACTATTTACAAGTTGCTTCTATCTACGGTGATTAATGAAGAGAAAATACAGTGATCTTTGGTCTTGCGAAGGAGAGGTGATGTCATGACTAAAGCAGTGAATACGGAAACGGTTAAACGGTGCATTCGGTAGAGAGGTTACGGTAGGAGAGGGGAGGGTACGGAAAACGGGGAGTCGGCAAACAGAGATGCAGCGAGCTTTTGTGCATGATTAATGGTGTGTAACAGTTAAAAGCTACAGGCTAATCTACAACCAATAAACGGATAAGTATAAATATTAAATCAAGTGATGAGTGATGTACGGTGGAGTGGGGAGTCTTCACTATTTCGGGTTTCGCGGCCATTAATTCGGGTTAAGTCGGACTTCACGGCCATTAATTTATTAATTCGGACGTTGCGGCTAGTAATTCACGGAAACTATTTATTATCGCGCACTTCGGAGACTCTCGGGTCGGTTAATTTACGACTAGTGCTTAATGCTGTTTGCTACGGTCCTCCCTTAACACGAAAGGTGCCAGAAGGCACTCCGCACAAGGCATGCGCTGTGATGACCTCGGTAACAGGTCACTCACCCAGCATCCCTGTCTCGGTCAATGGGTGGACACCTTTAAGTAGCTGCGTTCAAAGCATTCCGGCACTATCTTTAATATTACTCACAACACGGACCGGCTCACGGATTTCACCTTGGGTGACCGCTGACTGAGAGCATCGCAAGAATGTACGGTCGCTAATTTGAAACAGACCGCTCACTCCAGAGATACCACCACCCATCGGACAACCCTCGGTGCTTCTACGGTTGTCCCGGAATTCCAGCACAACGTGGCAACGTTAATTTGAAACAGTTCCCACGCATACTGTCTCTCCGAAAACTACCGGTATAGCGCACTCCCGAATTACGGATTCCACGTTAGGCGGCCGCTGACTGGAAGCATCGCAAGAATGCACGGTCGCTAATTTGAAACAGACCGCTCACTCCAGAGATACCACCATCCATCGGACAACCCTCGGTGTTTCTACGGTTGTCCCGGAATTCCAGCACAACGTGGCAACGTTAATTTGAAACAGTTCCCACGCATACTGTCCTTCCGAAAACTACCGGTATAACGCACTCCCGAATTACGGATTCCACGTTAGGCGGCCGCTGACTGGCAGCATCGCAAGAATGTACGGTCGCTAATTTGAAACAGACCGCTCACTCCAGAGACACCACCATCCATCGGACAACCCTCGGTGTTTCTACGGTTGTCCCGGAATTCCAGCACAACGTGGCAACGTTAATTTGAAACAGTTCCCACGCATACTGTCCTTCCGAAAACTACCGGTATAACGCACTCCCGAATTACGGATTCCACGTTAGGCAGCCGCTGACTGGCAGCATCGCAAGAATGTACGGTCGCTAATTTGAAACAGACCGCTCACTCCAGAGACACCACCATCCATCGGACAACCCTCGGTGTTTCTACGGTTGTCCCGGAATTCCAGCACAACGTGGCAACGTTAATTTGAAACAGTTCCCACGCATACTGTCCTTCCGAAAACTACCGGTTGACGCACTCCCGCCACGGTGTACTTACTCACTCTGTTGGCCTGGCACTACACACTGGACCCGGTACTCCCACTCCACCTCCATCGCTTCACTTACTTACTGCGGTATCGGTTCTGCTCACGGCTGCACGGTTAGCGCGACTGACTGAACTACGGTGGGACTGTGGGTTATAAAGGATTCGGTCGGCTTCCTTCGCCGCGACTCGGTTACTCTGCGCGTAAAATTAATTGATTTCGCTGGCTTGTGCTGACAACGGAATTATTGGAAACTAGATACAAGCATAATATTTGCAAAATAAATGTGCTTTGTTACAATATTAATGCAGAATTACGAACAGCCCTTAGAGGTCAACATATTATGAATTATGATGAAATGGTTACTTTTATTAGACAAGATTATTATTATTATCAACAGCCATTTTCACATTACAAAACTCAAATGAATAGACGTCAAAGTGAACCTCAGAGAAATATCCCCCAAAATAATCAAAGAAATTTTAATCATAATAACCAAAGAAATTTTCCTCAAAATGTTTATAGAAATTCTTCTTATAATAACACTAGAAATTTTCCTACGAATAATCGATATCAAAATTATCAAAGGAATTATAGAGAAAATCCTTTTAATCAAAGTTCTCAACAAAGATTTCCTTCTCAACCAATTCAGTTTCAACAACGCGCAGTAAATACCTATTACCCGACGAACCGTCAAGTATTTGGACCTAGTACGTCACGAGAACAGAATGTTAATGTATTTAAGCCCGATCCAAATAGGAGAATCCAAACTCCACCAGAAAAAATGTCAATTCAAACAAGAAATTACCCTCAGAAAAGACAAAATTATTCTACCCAATATCAAACAAATCCTAATAAGAAATACTTCAGTAATGAACAAAGTCCCAACATTACATTTGAAGAATTAACTCATATTCAGTCAACTTCACAAGACCCCAGATTTGATCATAAATCAGTTCCTGAAAACGAGCGTGATTTACATTTAAAAGAAAATTTTCGAAAACTAGCCCTAAACGATTCATTGACTTAAATCATTCGTTAGATCATACAAATCAATTACCGTATATTGAATTTGAAAATCCAAAATGCAAACTCCTAATTGATAGTGGATGTTCCGTTTGTCTTATGGATCCAAAATTCGCTTATAATAATTTCCACCAGAATATTTTTAATGAAAAAACTACCTTAACTGCTTGCATGAAGCAAGAAACTTCTAATGAAAAAGTGTTAGTACCATTATTTTCAGAATTTCAAATGAATGATTGTCATCCTTTTGTATTGTATAAATTTCATAAGAATTATGATGGATTAATTGGTGCAGATTTCTTAAATAAATATGAACTTAATCTAGATTTCAAAAATCAAAAATTAACTAATGATTTTTGTGAAATTCCTTTTGAATACCAACAAGTATGTCAAAAACCTACGAATATTCCAGTAGACCTTACTCATTTAGAACCAAAAATTAGTAGTCAATTGAAGAAAATATTCGAAACAAACGTAGATGCTCTTCAGTTACCAGGTCAACCACTTAATTTTACGAATAGGATAAAACATAAGATAAGAACGAGCGATGAAAATCCCGTTCATGGTAAAATTTATAGATATCCAGAAGTTCATAGAGAAGAAGTTCAGACTCAAATTCGAGATATGTTAGACAAGAAAATTATTAGACCTAGTATATCACCATGGTCCTTTCCAGTAGTTATTGTGCCTAAAAAACAAGACTTATCTGAAAAAAAGAAATGGCGTATCGCGATAGATTACAGAAAATTGAATGATAAAACAATTGAGAATAAATATCCACTTCCCCAAATTGAAAGTATATTAGATAAACTTGGTAATAAAAAATACTTTACAACGCTGGATTTAGCCTCCGGATTTCACCAGATTGAGTTAGATGAGGAATCCATTGAAAAAACGGCTTTTACTGTTGAAAATGGTCATTATGAGTTTCTGAGAATGCCATTTGGACTTAAAAACGCCCCGGCAACTTTTCAAAGATTAATGAACACTGTCTTAGAAAGATTTATCGGAAAAAATTGTTATATTTATATGGACGATATTATTATATTTTCGGACACTGTTGAACAACATTTGGCCGATATTCATAATATTCTAGAAGTTCTGAAAGAGGAAAAATTAAAAATTCAACTAGATAAATGTCACTTTTTCAAGACTGAAATTGAATTCTTAGGACATATTATCACACCCGAAGGAATTAAACCAAATCCAAATAAATTAAAAGCAGTAATTAAATTTCCTATCCCAAAAACTCAAAAAGAGATAAAATCATTTCTCGGATTAGTAGGATATTACCGAAAATTTATACCAAATTTTGCGAAAATTTCTAAACCCCTAACTGTATGCCTGAAAAAAAATGCGAAAATTAATATTGATGACCCGAATTATATTGAAGCATTTGAAATATGTAAGAGAAATTTATTAAACCACCCAGTATTAAGATACCCAGATTTCAATAAACCTTTTATTTTAACTACGGACGCATCAGGATTCGCGATAGGTTCCGTATTATCACAGGGTGATCCACCAAATGATCTACCGATTTCTTTCACAAGTAAAACATTAAATTTAGCAGAATCTAGATATAGTACCATAGAAAAAGAACTACTTGCTATTGTATGGTCGTGTAAACATTTTAGACCTTATCTATATGGAAGAAAATTCACGATTTATACCGATCATAAACCTTTAACCTGGCTATTTTCCCTTAAAGAACCAAATTCACGTCTCATGCGATGGAGAATAAAACTTGAAGAATTCGATTACGAGATAAAATATAAGAAAGGCTCAACAAATAATGCAGACGCCCTAAGTCGAATTATTTTGGATTCAACTGATGAACTAACATATCAAAATTTCTTAAAACTTTATGAATCCAAGAATATTATTGATGCACCGAATGTAATAGAAAAAGAAGGTAATCTATTTGAAAGCCCTAAAAACTATGCTCTAGCACACTGCGTATCAAATGATTTTTATATGAAGCAAGGTATTGCCCTGGATTTCAAACAGAAATTTGGTCAAGTAAACGAACTTAAACTTCAAAATAAATCAATAGGTGAGATTGCATCGATCCGAAACGAGAATCGTAATATTTATTACTTAATTACTAAAAATCTTCACTCTGATAAACCTGAATATGAAAAAGTTTTCAAAGCACTTTTAAACCTTAGAAAATTATGCGAATATAATGATGATAAATACATAGCTTTGCCGCGAATTGCGTGTGGATTAGACCGATTAGAATGGTCAATTATCTTAAAAATAATAAAATATATCTTTGCAGACTCAGATCTGAAAATAATCATCTATTATTTATCCAATAGACACCCAGTAAAATCTATACATACTTCTAATGTAACTACTATTAATGAAAATTTAATCGATATTAATGGAATAGAAGAAGATCTTATTTCAATGGCAAATCAAGTAACTGATGAAGAATTAGACGAATGTCTAAATTTATTAGGTCACACAAATGATAGACTACCTGCAATGAAAAATCAATTAACCGATGAAGAATTAGATGATCTTTTAGGCAATACAAGTGATGAAATATCTGTCTTAGATAATTCGAATTCAAGTAAATTGAAAACAGGAAATGTAATTATTCACAGTGATGCCACAATTCATAGTAGCGTTGAAAATCCAATTTTCGAAATTCCTTATACAGAAAGAAGTTTAAATTCATCACCTTTACAAATAATAATGAGAAAATTCTCAAGTTACCATGTCACAAAAACAAAATTATTTGGAGACAAAATGAGATTGCGAGTTTCTATAAATTCGATAGAAAATGATCTATTTAAATTTATCAAAGAATATGTCCAACCTAAAAAGTCATATACCATATATTTTGCATCCCCAGAGTTAGAAAAACCTCTTATACAAACTTTACAGAATAAATTCGATTATAATACATTCAATTTGAAAATCTCTAAAATATATCTAGAGGATGTTGAAGATAAAGAAGAACAACTTCTAAGAATTCAACAATATCATGAAACCAAAACTATTCATCGTGGATATCAAGAAAACTTAACTAGTTTAAAG
This sequence comes from Halyzia sedecimguttata, assembly GCA_937662695.2. Taxonomy (NCBI): domain Eukaryota; kingdom Metazoa; phylum Arthropoda; class Insecta; order Coleoptera; family Coccinellidae; genus Halyzia; species Halyzia sedecimguttata. The sequence continues at coordinate 54,514,807 of OW569414.2, read as the reverse complement.
CGCAAACATTATTGGCCGAACATGAACAAAGATGTTCAAAATTTTATAAATTCTTGCGAAATATGTCAGAAAAGTAAATACGAAAGAACCCCAATCCAATTACAATTTAAACCAAACCCAATAGGATCAAATCCTTTCACACACATTTATTGTGATACTATTAGATTTAATCAAACATATTGTCTAAGCATTGTAGACTCATTCTCCAGATTTGGACAATGTTACCCGCTGTCACAAAAGACAGGCACGGAAATAGTAGATAAATTATTAATGTATTTCAGCCATTTTGGTACCCCCAATAAGATAACATGCGATAATGGACTAGAATTCAAAAATAGTGTTGTACAGGATTTTTCCAGAATTCATAAAATAGAAATTCATTACATAACCAATTATAACCCAAATTCTAACGCTATAGTAGAGAGGTTTCATTCTACGTTGATAGAACAATTAAGAACGATCGGAAATAAAAATACTTTTCAAAATAGACTTTCTCAAGCATTGCTTAGCTATAATAATTCTAATCACTCAAGTTTAGAGATGACACCTATGCAAATAATCAAAGCAGATTTAAATTATTCACTACCTATTGAGCGGACACATAATGAACAAATTCAGAATTATGTTGAAAATTACGTCGATAATCTTAATGACATTTCAAAACAATTGGACAAAAATAAGCAGAAGAACATTGAAGGTTTAAGAAAAACTAATGAAAAGAGATCAGCGAAAGAAAATCATCCCTTAAATAAAAATCCTACTTATATTAAAAAACCAATAACACGCAAATTAGACCCAGTTTATAAGAAAATAGATGCCCGTGAAATTGATGAAAATCGTATTGAAGATACTAAAAACAAACATGTTTATCATAAGAAAATTTTAAAGCAAAGGAAACACTAGTACAGATTTTACGTATTTCAGACTTAATAATGCTGTAAGCTTTGCGAGATTATTAAATGAATTTATCTCACTTTTCTCGAAGTACTCAAAATTAATAGCAAATATTAATGTAATACTCTTTCATCATTTGAAAGATTACTATCAATTATGTCACACGAAAGTTATTTTCAAGAACAAAGTTTTATTGTTTCTAATATCAATACCATTGGTATACAAAGAAAATTATGATTTATACAAGTTTCACTACTTAACTCAACAAAATCTTTCCCTTCCTTATACCAACTCCTATTTGCTCTCACAAAAGGAAATATTGAAATGGTCAACAGAACAGTGCCATCCGATAGAAGATGACTATCTATGTGATCAAGACTCCCTTATAGAATCCCCGATATGTATGCAGAATATCTTGAAAAACCACACCGAAGACTGCCCCAGAACGAGAATGGTCATTTCTCCTGATCTAAAATTATTGGAAGACGGAAATGTATTGTCAATTGGAAACAAGAAAATTCAAGAAAAATGTCCCCAGCAAACCAAATACTACTTCATCCCTTCCATGGCAATTCTAAGAACAAAATGTACCATAAGCAACTTACAGAAAGAAATTACTCCCACTACTTCCATAAAAGAAGAAAAATACATCATTCTACCAAAAATGATGTTACCCTCCAAGAACCTGTCAAATGAAGAATTCAAGAAAGAAGAAATGGAAATCCCCAACATCGAATTAGAAGATTTAGAAGAATGGAATTTCCAACCTTCGAAATTCACATTGTTAATTTTATTAGTATTAATTATTTTCATAATAAGCATTTATTTCATTTTCAGATATTTAAGAAATAATATTTTTAATAAAGCCACACCTCTTAAAGGTGATACCTTTAATTTAGCCGAGGAGGAATTACATGATTCCAATTCCATATTTAATAGATAGGTTTATTTCCAAAGGTCCATACTGTATTCATATTACTTTGTTAGATTTTGCTTATTTAGCATTTTGCATCCTAGCGCGTGCAACTGCATCGCACATTCCTTAGATAAGATAATCTTATAAATAGAACCCTATTAGATTTTCTCGAGGAGAATTGCATAGAGAATTATATTGAGAATTAGATCAACATTGTCAAGCTCAGTGTATCGAGTATTTTCAAATAAACCATTTTTGTTTTTAAAAACGTGATTCTTCCCCGAAAAGACGTAAATATATATATATATATAAATATATATATATATATATTTTTTTTAACATCGCCGTTCTTGGGTCTACGAGAAACCACCGGGCTTCTTTGCCAAGGTGGAATCACGAGCAATGAAGAAATCGCCTCACTATGCGTGTCGTCCCCAGTATCACCTCCTTCTGAGCACAGGAAACAACATAGCCATCGAGCTCCAGCAGCCTCGTGTTCTCGCACAGATGCTCCTCCACAAGTCCGTTTACTGAAATCACCAAAGGAACAACGTTTACCCTTTTCAGTTGGTACATTTCTTTCAAGTTGAAGGACAGATCGAAGTACTTGCTAATTTTTTCTGTGTAGGCCCTACAGATATTATCATCAGATGGAACTGTGATGTCTATAATGAAGCAGCTCTTTTCATTCTTTTTGAAGAGAACGATATCCGGCCGGTTATTCGCTACGGGCCTGTCAGTCACAATGTTGGTGTCCCAATATAATTTATAGGACTCGTTCTCCAGGACATCCTCCGGCGTGTATAGATGATTTTTTGTCTTACTATTAAGCAGCTTGTGTTTCATTGCAATGGACTGGTGGTAAATTTTCGCCATTTGGTTGTGCCTATCCGTATACTCTCTAGGCGCAAGGATGGAACAGCCAGATGTAACGTGCTGGATGTGCTCTCGGCCCTGCCCGCACTTCCGGCACAAATCAGTAGCCAGGTGCTGTCCCGCAATGTTTTTCAAATAAGATCTAGTCAGAATTACTTGGTCCTGTATTGCCAGCAGCCTGCCTTCAGTTTCAGGAAAAAGATACCCCCTTTTAAGGTAAGTTAATGATTCCTTCTTATCAATATTATTCTTTTCAAGATTATTAGGGTATCTACCATGTAAAACCTTGCTCTTCCATTCTTCTTGCAGATCTTGCTGAGAGCGGACCGATGGAGCGAAGTCAGGGTCCGAGAGCCGCAGCGGAGAGCAACCCACATCGATCGCACGGAGTGCCCCGGAGTAAGGTGAGTTCCGCTTCATGAAGTATTCCCTTAGTCCTATAACGGTCTTATTATGGGCTGTTTCTAAATTTACTAACCCTCTTCCGCCTAGGTGTCTTTGGAGGTAGAGTCTTGCCACGGAGGAGTGTGGATGATGTACGCCGTATTTCGTAAGAATGGTGCGGATTTTTGTGTCCAGTGCTTTTAGATCGGTAGCCGACCATGTAAGTACCCCAAAGGTATACGTCATTATCGGCATGGCCCAAGTATTTGAAGCCAGGAACAGAGATTTTGAGTTGAGTTCAGACTTGAGCACTTTACTCACTCGATAAAACAATTTCTTACTAAATGCTTTCTTCATTTCAGCGTTCTTTATTTCTAGGGCTTGCTGTATGCCTAAATATTTATAAGTTCCGTCTTTGCCGATGCTCTGAATACTGTCTTGATTCAGGATATTAGACTCATTTTCAGAGATTTTTCCCCTCTTCACAGTCAGCCTTGCGCACTTGTCTAGGCCCATTTCCATTCTTATGGTCTCACTGAATGTAGCAACGATCTGCAGTTGTTTAGCCAGTTGCTCGTCATTAGATGCATATAATTTAAGGTCATCCATGTACAGGTGATGGGTTATCTTTATTTTATTTTGTTTGTCCAGAACGTATCCATATTTCTGCTTATTAATCAACGTACTTAGGGGGTTAAATGCCAAGCAGAACCACAAGAGACTCAATGTATCTCCTTGAAAAAGACCTCGTTTGATTTCGATGTCGGCCGTCCTCAGGGTGCTTTTTTCAGATCTTAGTATCAGCGAAGTTCGCCATCCACTCATAAGGTGTTTCAGAAGGTTAATTACCGGGTCACATATTCCGTACATGCTCAAAACCCTGAGTAGCCATGAATGGGGCACCGAATCAAACGCCTTTTTGTAATCTACCCAGGCTACCGAGATGTTACGTAGTTTTTTCCTGGCGTGTTTAGTAATAATGAGATCTGATATTAAGAGCTCCTTTGCCCCCCTGGTCTTGGATTTGCATCCGTTCTGTTCTGTGGCCAGTATGCTATGCCTTCTCACGTAGTTGTTTATATGCCGAGTCAGTACACCTGTAAGAAGTTTGTATATGGTTGGCAAGCACGTGATCGGCCTGTAATTTCCTGGGTTCTCTGAGTCGGATCCCTTTGGGAGCATATATGTTATTCCAGTAGTCATGTAAGTTGGGACTAACTGAGGTTTTTCCAAGACTTGTTTAAATAAGTGAGCCAGGCAAGAATGAACTGCCTTGAAGTGTTTCCACCAGAAGTTATGGATATTGTCAGCTCCCGCTGCAGCCCAGTTATTTGTGGACTTCAACACCCATTCTATGTCCGCTATTTCTATGTGTATCTCCCCCATTACATCTCGCCCCGATCGATCCTCCATCTCTCCCAACCACCCGGCACTGTCATCGTGACTGACCTCCTCGCTCCAAATCTTTCTCCAAAAGGCCTCAATACTCTCGCGTTTAGGTGGTGGACCAGCGGAGCTCTGCCCACTCTCCAGGTTACGGAAAAATTCCTTTTGGTTTGTGTGATACAGGCGGTTGTTTCTATACCTCTTAGTTCTCTCATTATAGCGCCTTAATCTGGCCCCTAATGCTTTCGCTCTCTGTTTTAGGTTGTCTGCTGCTGTCTTGATCCTACTACGGAAATCACCCGAGCCAAACCTGAGCCTATACTCGCCCGCTATGACCCTCAGCGATCTCAAGAGTTTTGTGGAGTGCTGCCGTGTGGAAGGTAAGTATGAATAATGCCAAGTTTAGTTCTGTATATATTGATCTTTTTTTCTAGGCGCTTCTTCCATGGTGGATCGCTATGAGACCTGTCCTGGTCGACTGGCGATATTGTCCTGCCCTGGAGTTCAGCCACAGTCATCGCTCCTGCATAAACCACTTCCACCACCTGTAGAAGAGTGTGGTCCATGTCTATGATCTCTGACAGAACAGTGTCGACCGCTCTCACATCTTCTTCGAGCTGTTTACAATCTTTAAGTCTTGGGACTTTCGGCCTACTTATTGGATCCATTCCTCTGAACTTAATCAGGTTTCTGTTCAATGCTGTTCTGATGTGCCCTTGTGAGTCCGCATCCACCCCTTGCAGATTCTCGTGTTCAGGTGCAATCGCATCATCACTGATAGGGGTCACTTCTGCAACACTCCCTTCACTCTCCTCTTCCCGAGCTCCATCCGGCCAACATGTACTCTCTATCATCATCAACTCTGTCCTGGGTATCTTCTCCTCGTCCAGTATCCAGCGTACTCTGTTCGATATGTGTTGTGCATATGTTTGCCTATCCGGCCTCATGTCGTTCCAAATCCCATTCAAGGTACGCATATAGGTTTTCCCTCTTCCTCCTGCTATCTTCATTGCTATATAGTGTGCGCGAATTGCCGTTGAGTTATCCTCATGCGTCCAGCGCATACGCCTGTCCTGATGCAGTTGTTGATGCTGGTGAGTGGCGGGCCGACCCAATGGTTCGACCAAACCAACTTCACCTTCACTTAATTGTGCAGGACGTGGCCTTACGGTGCCAGAACGGAGGTAGGTGCCGCTCACCCCACCTGTTCCTCCGTCGAGCTGATCCTCTGGACGGTTCCGAAGGGAGCCAGCCCGCAGCTCCCTACCGCCCTGAGTATTATTGCGACTTGCGAGAGCAAAATTACTTACACACCCGAACCAGGCTGCTAACCTGGAACGGTGGTCGACTCGGGTCCGCGGGGCCGTCACTCCCCGATAGTCTTCCGACCACCCTGCGGTATATATATATATATATATATATATAAATGGAAAAGTATAACGGGTGATTCCGCAAAAGAAGCAGAGAAAATAATTCTGCTGGTACCTGCCGACACGTGTTTCTGCTAGTTGGTTTCTTCAGGACAGGGCAACCAAGAAACCAAAAAAAGGTGACATGATAACTGAAAACAGGTGGCATCACATCAGGAGCGAGCAACCAATTTGTGCCTTCAGCTCTAGGACCTCCAATTCGGAGGTAAACTATGGCATCGGCACGAAGGAAGCATAAGCTACCTGTGCGATGCGACCTCAACCCGAGGATATGTATTAAAGAAAATAGGATAATGCGGATAAGTATATTTAAATGGAAAAGTATAACGGGTGATTCCGCAAAAGAAGCAGAGAAAATAATTCTGCTGGTACCTGCCGACACGTGTTTCTGCATTATCCTATTTTCTTTAATACATATCCTCGGGTTGAGGTCGCATCGCACAGGTAGCTTATGCTTCCTTCGTGCCGATGCCATAGTTTACCTCCGAATTGGAGGTCCTAGAGCTGAAGGCACAAATTGGTTGCTCGCTCCTGATGTGATGCCACCTGTTTTCAGTTATCATGTCACCTTTTTTTGGTTTCTTGGTTGCCCTGTCCTGAAGAAGCCAACTAGCAGAAACACGTGTCGGGAGGTACCAGCAGAATTATTTTCTCTGCTTCTTTTGCGGAATCACCCGTTATACTTTTCCATTTAAATATACTTATCCGCATTATCCTATTTTCTTTAATATATATATATATATATATATATATATATATATATATATATATATATATATATTTAACGAACCAGGAGTATTGCCGTAACATATAGATCACTGAATTTGTGGGTACTCGGCAGGAATTGGGCTGATATTATAAATAACACAACATGTGCTGTCTATTTTCTATATTTCGAACCAAAGGGTTGGGTTCTTCATCAGGAATCTACAATAACAGGAAAGTAACTCAAGTCAAAAACACATAAAAACAATCTCTCACAAGACTTACTGACAACTTGGTTGGATCTAGAGAAGAACTTGCCAAACGAACACGAGGTAACAGACCTCTTGTAGAAAAAACATTGAAAATTAGTTTCTACTAAAAACCACAACACATCAATGTTGACACACTTTCTTTAGAATTAATTTAGAATAACTCCGTAACAAACAAACGATTTAAATTTTGATTAATTAGAACTATCACTTTATTATTAACCATTTCGAAATTCTTCCAAGACGGAAACCGGCCAGGACAAGGCGGCAAAATTTAGACATGTGAAGTTGACAACCATGTGAAGTTGACAACCAGTGTAGGTAACTGTATAATTTTATTTTTATTCAGGTTGGTCATTGCTGCCAACACCGTTATCTTTGGAAACAACAACCGCAACGTCTGAAAGCAACTACGAGGGGAAGACGAAAAGTTTTTAACTTTGGACTGAATGTTCTCATGAACTTAATTGAAACTTTATAATTAATTAAGGATAACCAGACAACATAAGAGAAATATTTGACTCATTCAGGTGTATCTGGTAGAGCAGGAGCTCTTCTTACTTCTTTACCTTTGTCTAATGCCTTAAGGTAGCCATAAATGTTACTAAGGCCCTTTATGTCACTCTTTTTGTTTATGGTATTGTCGGTATTATGAATATGACACATTTCAAGGAAAATTCTCCTATCATAGCCGCCAGCAGACTTCGATAATTCAAGAGTCGTGGCGTCTGCTGGCGGCTATGATAGGAGAATTTTCCTTGAAATGTGTCATATTCATAATACCGACAATACCATAAACAAAAAGAGTGACATAAGGGGCCTTAGTAACATTTATGGCTACCTTCTGGCATTAGACAAAGGTAATGAAGTAAGAAGAGCTCCTGCTCTACCAGATACACCTGAATGAGTCAAACATTTCTCTTATGTTGTCTGGTTATCCTTAATTAATTATAAAGTTTCAATTAAGTTCATGAGAACATTCAGTCCAAAGTTAAAAACTTTTCGTCTTCCCCTCGTAGTTGCTTTCAGACGTTGCGGTTGTTGTTTCCAAAGATAACGGTGTTGGCAGCAATGACCAACCTGAATAAAAATAAAATTATACAGTTACCTACACTGGTTGTCAACTTCACATGGTTGTCAACTTCACATGTCTAAATTTTGCCGCCTTGTCCTGGCCGGTTTCCGTCTTGGAAGAATTTCGAAATGGTTAATAATAAAGTGATAGTTCTAATTAATCGAAATTTAAATCGTTTGTTTGTTACGGAGTTATTCTAAATTAATTCTAAAGAAAGTGTGTCAACATTGATGTGTTGTGGTTTTTAGTAGAAACTAATTTTCAATGTTTTTTCTACAAGAGGTCTGTTACCTCGTGTTCGTTTGGCAAGTTCTTCTCTAGATCCAACCAAGTTGTCAGTAAGTCTTGTGAGAGATTGTTTTTATGTGTTTTTGACTTGAGCATACTTTCCTGTTATTGTAGATTCCTGATGAAGAACCCAACCCTTTGGTTCGAAATATAGAAAATAGACAGCACATGTTGTGTTATTTATAATATCAGCCCAATTCCTGCCGAGTACCCACAAATTCAGTGATCTATATATATATATATACTATATAGTCGGTAACATTATCAGGGTAGTGGTCTATTATCAGAACAAAATTACGTTTTCTTGAAATCTCAATATTTTGTCATTTTATTTATGACTTCTTCAGGAGAAAAAGATATATATAGATATATACAGCTATTGGAGCCCGAGATGGAAAACTTACCAGTACGCATATAGGCTGGCTTACAGTTCACAACCGATTAGTGCTTATTGCTTGATGGAACTTATCGTTCGAACATCTCTGTATTTTAATATACAGATCAGGGTACAATTTGAAAACTTGGCAGGCCAATTATGTCACGATAAGGATGTTTTGAGATAAAATGCCGAAACAGGTCAATTTTCATTCGGAGGAGGACATAGTTTGAGGACAATTGTAAGCCAAAATCTTTACAAGCTTATGTGTAGGGGTTGTCACCGCTAAATTATTAATTGAGAATAGAAGGTGAGCTATACCTCAATTGAATGACAACTTGCCCCTCTCTACATGAATCCTAAGTTTGCTAATTTTTATTGAGTCCTCGAAGTTGTTACAGGGTGTTCATACTTAGTGTTCTAATCATTTGAGATGCTCGAAATGATGTCCAAAAATAATTCTGGAAAATATTTTCCAGTAATGAATTAATTTTATTTTGTCTACCTTGAATTCAAAACATAAAAATGCAATCTGAAATTCAGAACATAAAAAAACTTTAGATCAGTAGTCTTTGTCAGAATTCCTGAAGAATTATGAACTTTGCAGTATTTTATTGCTCTTGTGTTCTGGGGAACATCGCGCTTTCATTTCACCCAAATGTCCCTAATTTTCGAATTTTTTGCACAAAATGGGCTCCTACGATTGATTTCGACTCCCTGATGAATAATTCTAGGTGAAATTTGATTCGGTCTGGCCGGCGTTCCGAACGTTGCCACGATAACATGAGAACGGAAAGAGATATCATTTTGAAATTTTCAGGGTAGGCTCAGCAGCCAAACGCAACATTTGATTTCATGAATAAGCATAATCGACCAAACAGATCTAGAGTTATGCAGATCTTTAATGTTGTTATTATTTCCTCCTTAACTCAAAAAAATATACCCATCCAATTTAAACGTGGTAATTAGTTGTAGAATGCCGGCGCGCAAATTTTACGATATTTCGTGAGGATCGCACGCACACCGAAGCAGATTGACCCCACGTCAATGCTTTTTTAGCATTTTTCTTTCATTGTAAAGGCGATCTGCATTTGGCCCGTGCTATAAACATGATTATGATTATACTGACCCGACCAAGTCTTCCCCAAGGAGATCCCTCAGAAGCTCCTTAAAGCTTGTGTGAATACAGAGAGTTCATTGTGTTCTTTGTCAACTTTGTTACTCTATCCTTATACCAGCTTAGATACAGCACTGATATTTTTGACCGGACAGCGAGTGGTGTCCAGATCTGAACCTCTCTCGCATGAACACGTGCGCCAAAGAGTACTGACTTCACGTCAGTGCTTTTTTTATATTTTTCTACTCCTATGTGAGATTTTTCTGTTTTTGGCGTTCTTGTTCCTCGGAACAGAGTGCTTATCAATTTGCCCAAATGTCTGTAATTTACGAATTTTTGGCTGAAAATGGTCTTGATCGATTTGGTTTGACTCACGGATCAAGAATCCGTGGTCGAGATCGATTCTGTCTGGCCAGCCGGCCGTCTGTCCGGCCGTTAACACGATAACTCTCGAACAGAATGAGCTAGACAGACATTTTCAGAGTAAGTTTGAGGGATTAATATCTCGGTTAAGTTCGTTATTGGGCAAAATCGGTCTAATAGTTTCGGAGTAACTAAAAAAATTTTTTTTTTACATTACAACTTTTGAATTCAAGTTTTTTTAAGATGCAGTTTCATCATAAGAATCCATTGTTATCATGATGTTTCAAAGTTATAATAATACATCGTAAGTTTTATGTATTCACAGAATGTGAACATAGAATTTGGTGAATTGAGTTTGTCAATTCATAGTTGTTATTTTCTCTTGGAAAGTATGTGATTCTAGAATTTGTGAATATATACAAGACTAAATGTTCTCAGGTTATCGTCCATTTAGTCGAATAAAATGAAAGAATATATTGGGATTCTTGGACTAATTTCCTTTATTGTTCTTCAATACAATGCCGACGTTTAGAAACGACTTGTTTCTTTATCAGGCTAAAAAATTACACACATTAAAAATTTTTTGTTCGAGATCTTTCGTACACACCTAGTATTCTGAACAATATCGTCGATATTAGTAATTAGTCCAAGAATCCCAATATATTCTTTCATTTCATATACAAGACTGTTTTGATTTAGTTTATAGGGGCTATAGGTAAGAAGAACATAATGGAATCAACAAAAAAAACTTCTGTTCGTTGACCCCTGAGGTTAATATTTCCTTTTACGTCCTTTAGTAGTGAGACATGTTCCTATATACAGTATTTTCATAATGTTGCTAGCAAAAAATACTGAAATATGGATCTACATTTGTGCATCAATCATTTTTTCTTGAGCTAAGGTTCATAATACAGAAAAGAATGTGTTAGTGGTACGGACTATTAAATTTTAAATTATGAAAAGAGGATAGTATTTCATTAGTATATTTTGAACTATTAAAATAATTTTTTCGTAATTCACTACCTATCCAAATATCAGGAATAAATGAGCAATCTGCTATGATTATCTTCAGCCTTGCTCTAGACATTTCGATGATACTTTCCTTAGGTATTTCGAGTTGTGAAAACTATGCACCGAGTGTAAGTTGCAACAACCCATTCGACGAGGTTGAATCATTGCATATTGCTCATTTAATCTTGATAAATAAATTTAATGACAATTTTTTAAGCATTAAGGCATTTAAGCATTGTAGATGGCCTTTTTTTATAAGATAATTTTTGAAGCATTTTTTTTAAACGAACAGCAGAACTCATTAAAAGTATAGCACAATATTTCAGCCATTAAAACACACTTTTCGAAACGTGCTGGGCTGGGCCTTTTGATATATTTTGGGGAATATCCTGAGAATATAAATCTATATATTTATATCCATATCTTCAAAATAAAAAAAAATAACTGCACAAGGCAATACAAACTAATCACCATTCAGCAAAAATCTGAAAGTGCTGTGCCAACTTCACACGCATCATAATCCCAGCGTTACGTTAACCGAAAAAACTTACTCCTTCACACAAACATCGTCCGGGAAGAGGACAAATTTTGGATGGCCGCCTAAAAAATATGTTTCCCCTCCGATCATTTTGTTAACTCGTTGAGTTGGTATGCCCAGGTGAAAAGTATGCAAATGAGTATACTTATATCCGTAACCGTTTTCGGATTATCTTAAGCACTGTTTGTGAATATATAATATATGTATAACAGATTTTCTCGGAAACGACAAGATCCATCAACTTGAGAACCTCTTAAGACCCTTTAAAATTACCGAGCCATTACAGATTTCTTCCCTACACAAACATTAGAGCATGTTTATGTGTTTATTGTTGAAACGCAACAACAGCAAGTTAATTGGATAAGTTTCTCCTATCCTTGTCATTCGTTTCTGCACGGGTACAATCACACCACAAGGTCCCTTATCTATCTATTCAGACCTGTCCCTGATTAAACACTAGAATCGACCAATTCAAGTTTGTTCGCTTGCACTTTTCTCGCAACGCCGATTACTAATTATGTCTGTGAGTTATTTAGATTCAACTAGATTCAGTGAAGAACATCAGTGATATTATGCTCCGAGCGACCAGATTCCAAATGTTGACATATAATATACATTTTCTCCCTCTCTATATTTCCTCTTCTCTGTCTCCCACTTTCAGAGGAAGTCATTTTTGGCGCTCTCGTTCCTCGCAACAGAGTGCTTATAAATTTGCCCAAATAACTGTAATTTTCGTTTTTTTTTATGAAAATGGTCACGAATGCGTAGTCACAATCGATCCTGTCCTGCCGTCCGGACGGCCCTCCGTTAACACGATAACTCTCGAACAGAATGAGCTAGGCAGTTGAAATTTTCAGGATAGGTTTGGGAGATAAATATCTCGGCTGAGTTCGTTATTGGAAAAAAATGGCCTGATGGTTTCGGAGTAACGGAATAAAAAAAAATTTCACATTAAAATTTCAAATTCAATTTCTTTTAAAAATGCAGTTTCACCATGAAAATCCACTGATATCATTTTCAACTCTAGCAAGCTATGACTTTTGGAGATATGATTCTTCGAAATTTCGTACTTCTATGTTTTCACAGAATGCTGAACTCAATTATTCTATCTATGAATTATTATAACATCCATGTTCTTACATGTCATCTTATTTTCCCATCAGAGATTAATGTCAATATTATTTCTGGTTCGTTATTCTTGACTTCCTGTTTTAGAAAACAAGGTATCATTGAATGCAAAATGACCAATGAAATAACCACAGTAATCGTAGAATTATGAGGATGATATGACATTATACTTTTAAGGTGATAATATAATGCCCGTGTATAATCCATATTATATATATATTCTTTTGAACTTGAGCATTACAATTAATTTTTCATCTAACAATAAAGCATGTGTATGAAAAAAGTGTTAGCAGAGGTTAGTGTAACGGGGTACCATATAATTTGATATATGATACTAGAGCTTAGGGAAAAAACCTCAGCAAAAAAACCCTATCTCCCCGTTAGTGTTGTGATTTATGAAAATTGAAATTGTTAACAAAATATGCTGAAATATTAAATATTGAAGGGCATCTTTTTCTTCATTATCGCTTCTTCCTTCAACAATCAGAGAAGTTTCTCCAAGGTACCCGAAACCCAATCTGGAAAAGGAAAAGGCAAAGGGAGAAAAGGAACAAATTAAAAATGGAATATTCTATATTTTATTAAATAGATTTAAAACTCGCTACCCATTCTAAAAAAGATTCAGAAACATTATGTATAGCCCTAAAACCATCTTTGAATCTATATATGCGACAATTATTAACTAAATGATCTATGGTTTCCTCTGCTTCCCCACATTCACAACTAGGGCTCTCAACTGAGTTCCACCTGAAAAGCATGCTGTTGCAACGACCATGACCGGTTCTTAGACGATTCAGAATAGACCATATTCTCCTTGGAAGATCAAACCCCGGAACTCTATTTGAAGGATCAGAAATTAAATCTTTGTTGAATAAATTGCAAGAAATCCATTCAGACCGCCAAACTTCCTTGTCACTTTTATTCGAATTAAGAAAACAGTTGGACCATAAAGGGTTTCGTGACTTCAATCTGGGAATCTTATTGTCTGGAATGTAGGAGATAATCGGAAATGAATTCGGAAAAGAATGAAATTTATTCCAAGAATTTGAAACAGCAGTCTGCCTGCGAATGTGGGGCGGGACAATGTTTGAAAGAACTGGCAACCAATGAATAGGTGTAGATCTAATAGTTCCAGTGATGATTCGCATAGATGAATTCAACTGTGCATCAATTTTTTGAGTATGAGCACTATTAAACCAGACGGGGCAACAATATTCAGCGGCAGAAAAAACCAAGGCTAAGGCAGCCGTTCGAAGAGTAGCTGCATCAGCACCCCATGAAGTACCAGCTAATTTCTGCAGAATATTATTTCTCGTTTTCAACTTCAGACGCAAATCATCCAAATGAGCTTTGAAATTCAAAGATGAATCTAGTTTCACTCCTAGATATTTAGGATAAAAATTATGTCTCAAGAAAGAATCACCGAAAGACACACTCAATGTTCTATATTTTTGGTGATTGTTCAAATGAAAGCAAGAAACCTCAGTTTTATTCGGATTCGGACACAAACGCCACTGAAATAGGTACTTTTTCAGAATATCTAAATCTGCAGATAGATTTTTTTCTATACTTTGGAAATCAGAATGACGAAATGCAAGGGCAATGTCATCAGCGTAGATGAATTTCTCAGACGAAGTAGCAGGAATATCACACAGATATAAATTGAAAAGAAGAGGTGCTAAAACTGAACCTTGTGGGAGACCATTATTCAAATTCTTGAATTTACTACTATTATTATCAATAAAAACACGAAACCTTCTATCCGAGAGCATATTTTCGAGTAAACGAACCATTTTTCCACACTTTAAATGAGTATAAAGTTTGGAAATCAAACCATCTTTCCATACCGTGTCATATGCCGCCGACAAATCCACAAATGCTGTTCCTGTTTTCATTTTACTATTGAAACCTGTTTCGATATAAGTAGTTAGACTAAGAACCTGATCACAACAATTTCTATTTTTCCTGAAGCCCCCCTGGCAATTCTGTAGAACGTCTTCTACAGACGATTCAATCCTAAAAAGAATCAATCTTTCTAAAATTTTAAAAGGAACACTCAACAGACTAATGGGTCGATAACTGCTAGGATCGGAAGAATCCTTTCCACGTTTTAAAATTCCTATGACTTTAGCTTTGCGGAATTCTTTTGGAATATTTCCAGTATTCAGAATATTATTATAGAATGATAATAGCCAGGACATGGCTTTTTTGCCCAAGTGTTTGATGAATTCAGGATAAATTCCGTCAAATCCGGCTGCTTTCCGAGATTTAGTGCATTTAAGTGCTGCTTTTAATTCATCCAAGTTGAATATATTCGAGATACTGTCTATAGATGAAGATGATGTCCTAAATTTGTGCAAATTATACTTCATATTCTTGATTTTTGATTTTGAAATTCCAACCGAATTGGAAACATCAACTAGCCGACGAGCAATCAATTCAGGGTCAATTTTAGAAGATGACAATGTTAGAGGAGTAGCTTCCCCTAATTTTCTCAAAACATCCCATGTACTCCTACTCGAATGTGTGAAATTCATATCGGAAACTACACTATTCCACTTTTCCTTACGACTTGCATTTATAGAATTCATTAGCTTCTCGCATATTTCAGTAGTTGGCGAATTTTGATAATCCTTATATAAATTTTCTGTTTCAACTGACCAACCAGGAATATACTCTTGACGGAAACCCCTCGGAATGAATTTCTTAGCTGAAGCTTTTACTACACCAACAAATCTATAGTAATTGTCATAAGTTGGTCGAATCCATCTTATGTCACTATCCACTTTTTTCGCGAATTGAACCCAATTAGCCTTCTGGAAATTCCAACGGGGTTTATTCAAACAGGGAGCAAAATGAACCACATTTCCTATAGTTAATAACATGGGCTTATGCTGGCTACGTGGAAAAACACCTAAAATTTTACGTTTTACTGAAATAGGTTTAGAAGAAGCATCACAGGAAACCATGCATAAGTCAGGGTTATAGCCTCTATTCCATCTTGAAGAATGGAAAGAAGGTGTATCTTTTGCATATTATGATGGAAATATTTTCTTTGGTAAGATACATAATGAAATTGGGTTCAGAATATTTCCAGTAAAATATTAAAAAGCACTGACGTGAGGACAGTACTCTTTGGCGCTTCTTCACGTTGGCTAATTTAAATTGAATGATGAGTGTTTCAAGCCCAGTGGATAGAACGAGCCGGAGATCTACCCAGAGGGCAGTAGACCCCATTCACTGTCGGATCATAAATTAAGAGTGCTTTGTCTAAGCTGGCATAAGGATGGAGTAACAAATTTGACAAAGAACAAACCTGACCTTCCTTAGTCGCACAAGCTCCCATAAGCTTCTGAGGATCTTCTTGGGGAAGACTAAATTTACTTGGGTAGAAATTAGCGGTCGCTTTTTGGGAAATCGAAGACTAGGAAGAAGGCGCTGGCGAAATATTGATTGACGGGAAAAAGGGGAACTACTCAACGGTAGACGATAGAAAAGTATTCCATTCAAATTTCATTAAAACTAGCACTGACGTGAAGTCAGGAGCTTTCGCGCTTATTTTATAATATCCATTCAGCTCTATTGGACACTCTCAATCGAATTTACCATCGATATGGACCGGTTTCTCAGTTTTTATATGATATGAATACATTTTATACCATTTTGAGGACTTGGGTAATTAGGAAATCATCTAAGATCAAAGAGTTTTCAATTGCAACATATTTATTCTATCAGAATGGAAATTTATTTAATATTAATTCACATAGTATGCGAAAAAAAATACTGCATAAATCCTCTTGCCGTATTAATTCAACAGAGTATTTGTTTTTAAATTAGACATAACTTCCTTTTAAAACATCGAAACTCATACACCCCACAAGTTTGCTCGGAACTCCAACAATACAGATCCGATCCTGCACATGCAACTTGGTTTTAGAGTTAGGTTTTGAAGGTTCCCGCAAAATTTCGGCGCTGTCCGACGAATACTTTCTGATATAAATAACTTTTTCAATGATTTTTTTAAAACATTCTAGTTATATGAGACACGAATTCAAAAAAAGAATTGTGTCGACATTCTAGAACTTCTCGCCATGTTTGAATTTAATCGGCATCGTATTTTTTGAGTTATTGAGAAAATAACAACAAAATATCAGATTGACATAACTCCAAAACCGTTCGGATTAGGGTGCACAACCTACCCTAGAAGTTGCAGATTGCGATGTCTCTCCATTCTCAAGTAATCGTGAGATGAATATTATTTTTAAATAATCTTTTTTTTTATTTTTATAGTTATACGATCCTCAAAATTTCACAAATTCATTAGCATCAATATTATATCACCACTTACCAAGTTTCAATTCGGATCTATATCTTTTGAGTTATCGAGAAAACAATATTCCAGATGGGTATAACTATGAAACCGTTCGGCTGATTATACCTAACAATGAACATAACTGTCCGTTTCGGATGCGCAACCTACCCTCAATATTTCAAGTCGCTATCTCTTTCCGTTCGAAAGTAATCGTGGCAACGGCCATTCATACAGCTACTTAACTGACACAGTACTGCTCAGATCTCCAAAAATATGAATCCGAACATGTTCAAATTTCAAACTTGGCTGTAAAGTTGGGTTCTGAAGCCTTACGCAATTTCAACGATAACAGGCAGATATTTTCTGAAATAGGTATAGACTATTCTATATTGAGTTCACTGTGGACTTATTATTAACAGTACAAAAGTAACTCCACTCTTGTCCACTGACACTTGTCTTCTGACATATGTTTCGGAAACAAAGTTTCCATCTTCAAAGACGAAGCGTTACTAAAGCATGCAATAATTTCTACATTCCAGTATGGGTTGATATTATACCCTTAGTCATAAACCAATTAGTGAGAATAATGGGTTAGATCATTATTGAGTAAAATGTCCTTTCTCTTATATATTTCGATACCTTCAAGTGTTCCTGAGTACACTTTATTGGAATTTTTCAAAAATTTTAAGGTTTTTTGCGCGCGTGTTCCGCAAGGAACAGCGTGCTAACATTTTGCCACAACGTCTGTATTTTTCGAAAATGGTCTCAAACGATTGGGTTCGACTCCTTGATGAAGAATTCGAGGTAAAATTCAATTCTGTCCGTCCGGTCCAGCCAGCTGTTAGCGCGATAATCCTAGAACGGAACGAGAAAGCGTTGAAATTTGCAGGGTAGTGTTGTAGCGTAAATATCTCGGACAAGTTCGTTAACGGGCGAAATCCACGAAGCGGTTTTCAAGTTAAGGCCGGTTTAGTAAAAACGTTTCTTATGAATATTTCCGGAACCGATCACTCGATCTATCTGAAATTTGGCATCAAATTAAAGAATCATGACCTTTGTATGCCTGCGAATTATGACCGGATGGCCATAACAAAAATAAAAAAATTTTAAAATTTGTTTCCATGGTAACTCAAAAAATACTGAATTAAATGAATCGAAACTCAGTAGTAAGAAGCAAAAGACCAAAGCAAACACTTTCACGAACTTTCGTGAAGATTACGTGACATGAAAAAATTCAAAAAATTACTACTATTTTGCGGAAGTTCATGCTGCCCTTTCCGGGCATTTTCCGTTGTGCGCATGCGCAGATGAGAAGTCATTTAACTGCTGTAGTTCTCGTCAGAGAAGATTGGGGTTTTGGGGTGGCAGATGCTATTCCTCCATAGAATCCCCTGGTGAGGGTTTGCGCAACCGTGGATTGAAGATGCGATATCTCCTGAACCACTAGTGTTGGAGAATCGGAGGTTTTTGTAAGTGTGTTTGTGTGTGATTTTGAGAGGACTTTCAGCTGCGAGTAGATTGCGCATGCGCAGAAGAGAAGTGACTGTTCTTGGGTTGTATGGGTCATGTTGGGAGTGCTGAGCCATTATTGTGAGGTTTTAAAGGAATACTCATGGCAATTCAGTGCAAGGACAAGTCAGTTCGGGGAAAATAGCGTTGTTTCTAAGTTTAAGTGTGCGGCCCATCCATCCCCTAGGGCTAATTTGAAATTGATGATACCCATTACAGACTTTTTCCGTTATGCGCATGAGCAGATGATAAGTGAATTAACTGCTGGAGTTATCGTCTGAGAGGTTTGGGGATTTGAGGTGCAGGATGCTATTATTTAACAGAATCCCCTTGGGAGTATCCACGCATGCGTGGATTGAAGGTGCGATCTCTCCTGAACCATTGGATTTGAAGAATTAGAGTTTATGTGCGGTGTGTGATTTTAAGAGGACTCAGAGATGAGTAGATTGCGCATGCGCACAGGTGACGTTGCTCTTTTTGGGTTGTATGGCTTATGTTGGGTGCGGTTTACGTCTAGTGGTCATGGGTTTTGTGCTGAGCCAATATTGTGAGGATTTAAAAGAAAATTCAAGGCAATTCTGTGAACGAACAAGTCAGTTTCAAGGAAATAGCGTTTTTTTCGACTTGAAATGTCTGTGTCGTGGCCCTATGGCCAATTTATAAATAACTATATTTGGATGATCTATACTTAATTTCGTTCGGATTTAGAGAAGAGGCAATTGCTTCCCATAACTTCAATTTTTCTCGATTTAGGGTAAAGCTAACAGACAAACTGTATTGATTGCCATATGTGCTAAAGGAACTTGAAATAATAAAAAGAGAAAACTGACGTGAAGTCAAAACTCTTTAGTGTGCATTCGACCGATTCTGATGAAACTTCGTGTGCGTATGTTGCGGCGGTTCCCAATTGGTTCCCGTAGGTGGCGCTACAATCGATCTATAGGAACTCAAAAACGACTGGGCCAAATTTGATGAAACTTTGTGTTTGTGTTTAGGTCTTTTTCTGGTTAAGAATAGCATCCGGTAGGGGACACCCGAAGATAAAACGTTGTGTGCGTGTTTAAGTGGGTCTTAGAGTCACAATAGGAAACTGAAAGCTGGCACTGAATCCGGTTTATATGATGAACGGCTGGACCTATTTCAATTAAACTTTGTGTCTGTATTTGGGTATACCCCGGTAGGTGGCATTGCTATCGCAGAAATGGATAACTCAGAAATAGCCCGACCGATTTTGATGACACTTTACTTTTGAGTTACTTTTTGTGATCTGAATCTTAATAAACATTATTATTATTATTATTGTTTAAGTGATTGTCGAGGTTACAATAAAAAACCGGTAGGTGGCGCTATATTCGGTTTATAGGAACTCAAAAATTCGTCGACATTTTTCGATGGGCCTTTCGTGTGTGTGGACTACCGGTTCATTTGATCTACCGATAATATTCTTCTTCTTCTTCTTTAGCTCTACCAGGAAAATGTAGATCTACCGTAAAGATGTAGATCTACCTGAAAAATGTGGATCTATGGCTAGGTAGATCTGCTGGCTCATCTGAATCCCAAAATATGGACAGCTGGCCAATAGTCTCCATACTAAAGTGAAGATGTGATTCATAGAGGGGGATCAAAGAAAACTTTTCGAAAATGTTGCTATAAACGTGACGTTTTTTTGGATGTTAGGGGGGGGGTATTTGCAGGAAATTTCGAGGGAGTTTATCGAGGAAAAAAACGGAAGTTTCGTAGAATTTCGCGTTTTCGGAAGAAAAGACGGGGGTGGTTTTAAAAAAAAAACGGAAAAAGTTGAAAAAACGCCGATTTTGGCAAAAGGTGCAAACTGAAGGAAAAGTATTTGGAGGAACGGTAGCGTTCGGAACGAAGGTATTTGTGGGAACGCGAAGACGAAATTCGTGTTTGAGTGTGTCTCAGGATCACAATAGGTAACCGTTAGATGGCAATGTGTTCGGTTTATAGAAAATCAAGAACGGCTGAACCGATTTCGATGAAACTTTGTGTGTGTATCTGAGGTTGTGTCAGGTCCGCAATATACCCCGGTAGGTGACACTGCAATCGATCTGTAGGAACTCAGAAGTGCCTCGACGGATTTTGATGAAACATTGTTGCGTGCTTGAGTGGCTCTCAGGGTCACAATAGAAACCCGCCCAACTAGCAATTTTATATTTTATAATAGTTGTGGAAACGTTTTCAACCAAAATCTTATGAAACATTCTAAGCCGCTAAATGGTTTTCAATACGTTTATAAAACAGATATAAACCCAAAATTGGCACATTTTATAAAATAATATTGTCATTCGAAAATTTTATAAAGCTCTTCATAAACATGACAAGACTATTTCATAAATATTATGTCGCCATCTAAAAAACTGTTTTGTAATAGCTTTATAAGGTTTTTCATATGAACGTTCTGAAATTAAAATTTAACATAGAATGATATCTATAAAATTAATTGATTTTAAGTTGCAAATGCCAATCCTGCATTATAACAACATAGAGAAAATATAGATATCATGTGTCATTATTGTTTACACGAAGCCATTTTATTTATATATACTTATGCACTTACAGACATATTTTTGGATACACACAACGAAATTCTCAACGCAAATGAAATTTCTTCGTGAAATGTAGCACAAAATTACATATTTTAAACGCGCCCCCTTGTTTCAACTGTTTTACATAAAAAAATTGAACAAAACAAAAATGTGGCTTGCCAATCTAATAATCCTTTGTACGAAAATGTATTCCAATTTATTCTACAGATTATTTTTGAGTCATTTTATTCTTGATGGTTAAATATTTACACATTGGTGATTTTCAGTATGTTTAAAACACTCCCCACTCTGAGTCTTCACAAATTCCGCCATGTTTAATGGCGTTCTCATATAAAATGATTTTGCATCAGTTTCAAGGATTTCGTGGTAATTTAGCTTCTTTACAACAACTGTAAAACATGTCATTATATTCCACGCGTGAAAGTCAACATAACCTGCAAAATCAGTGAAACAGTTTACGTTTTCCTGTGGAATATCTGATAAATACATATTTTTGCAAGGAAATTCAAAAGAAGAAATAACAGGTAATCTGATGAAGGTATCTTATTAAAAAGTCGATATCTTAAACACAAACATGATTGTGGTAATAATTTTGAACCTACAGAGAATTGTCTTCAGCCGTAGCATAATGCTTCCTGATCCTGTATATATAATTCCAAATTAAAAAACAACGATATGTTATTATTGTAATTTCAATTCTTGATTGATTGCGAAGTAATAAAGTTATGCACAGGTAAGACATTTGTGCTTTTAGCTACAAAACTAATATGCAGTTGCTTCATTTGATTCATAGTAATCATAACTTCTTAAAGTTCAAGATCGTGCTGACAGTTGAGAAGGAAAACACTTTCAGTATGGGAACAGAATGATCAGCTGCTTTTGGATGATACTGTCATGGAAATTGAATACTACAAAATAGTTATGAAGTGGTTACCGAAATAACAGTTTACTTTCGGAAGCAAAATTGTAGGTCTAAACTAAAAGGACTTCTATATAACTGTTTCAGGAGGTTATAGAGAACATCTTAGAAATAGTTCTTTATTTTATTTAAAATAAAATTATACATATCCCTGGAATTAATAAAGAAACCATTAAAAAGCAATTGAGTTTTATGAGCAGAATTGAATAAAAATACTTTTCCCGCCGTAGCCCAACTGGCTAAGAAAGAAAATATAAAAATTAAATACGCTACGGAAAATAGCAACGCGCTTCATATACACGTAGAGACGGAAGATGATCACCGCAATTTAACGAAAGGACAAGAAAAGCACGGACAGCAATTCTATACCAATACTCACGACGAAGAAAAAGTCATGAGGTTCGTCCTTCGGGGAATTCCGTCGCATGAATCGGAAGATAGCGTAAAATCGCAATTAATTGACTTGGGTTTCGACGTACTCCAAGTCACCCAATTGTACAAACGAGAAGCGGGTAATAAACACGTGTTTCCGTTAATGTTAGTAAAACTGCCAAAAATCGAGGCAAGTAGAGAAATCTTCAAATTACAATTCTTAGGGTATTTTAGAATTAGAGTCGAGCCACAAAGATCGACAAAAAGACACCTTCAATGTCACCGATGCCAAAATTTCGGTCACACTCAATCAACATGTCGTATCAACCCGCGATGTGTCAAATGCGGTGAAGAACACTGGTCCAACGACTGTAAAAAGCCAACCACTACCCCAGCAGTTTGCGCAAACTGGAACCTACCTCATCCGGCTAGATATCGCGGATGTAAATATTACCTGGCTAATTTTCCGAAATCGACCGATAGAAATCAAAGTCAATCGAAAAGACCAGTCCGCGATAATAAAGTTGTTGAAGGTAAATCATACCTATCAGCAACAAAACAATCCGTGAAACCGGCACTGGAAAAGAATGCAAGTACAAGCCCAAGGTAAGTCGCAGAAATGCTAGCACAAATGACCGTGCTGATGAACAAGATCGCCAGTAGTCTTCAATAGAATAAAACCGCGATCATTAAAGATACTTGCGTGGAACGCGAATTCCATCAGGCACAAAATTCTAGAGCTTGGTGATTATTTATCCGAAGAAAACTTCGACGTGGCTCTACTGAGCGAAACAAAGCTCACACCCCAAGTTCATTTAACTTTACCGAATTTCGCGATATACAGAAGTGATAAATCAGAATATAGCGGGGGTATGGCCATACTCATTGAAAATTCAATAAAGCACCAGTGGATTAATAATTTTAATACCGTAAATCTAGAGAACGCCACGATTAACGTACATATGGCTGGCAATAGGACAATAACTGTCATAGCAGCATATAACTCGCCATCCAACACTTTTTTAGCATCCGACTTGGACGAAATATTACTTTCGACCAATGAAATCATTATAGGCAGTGACTTGAACGCGAAACACAGTATCTGGAACTCCAGAATAACGACCGCGTGCGGAAGAATGGTAGCAGCACACGCGGAAACAAATAATTACACGGTAATCGGTCCAGACCAACCGACGTTCTTCGGTTCAGCAGGAAGACCCGACATACTGGACGTATTCATTACGAACAATATCAATCAACCCACCACCATAGACACCGAGACGGTACTGAGCTCCAACCATAATCCAATTATCCTCACACTGGATAACTTGGACCACACCAACAAGAAGAAAGAAGAATCGACTGGAGAATATTCAGTGAATTACTGCAGAACACCGAAAGAATTCCACCGAACCTACGAACTCCCAACGACATCGAAATCGAAGTAAACGAAATAACCAAGGAAATCCAAATTTCGCTGGAAAAAGCCAAGAGGATAACCAAGAAGAATTCCAAAGACGTCAATAAACTACCCCCTGAAATAAAAGCTCTGATCAGAAATAAAAACAGAGCACGAAGAATAGCACAACGTACCTTATATCCCGAAGACAAGAGAGAGACCAACAGACTAGCAAACTTAGCCAAAGAAGAAATACAGAAGTAAAGGAACGAAAAATGGCAAGTGCTGCTAGAAAGCATCAACGAAGACTGTGACGAGCAAGACGCCCACTACAAACCAATGTGGCGTCTAAATAGAATTCTGAAGAACAAGAGCAACAGATCACGGCCCTTACACGGAGTAAATGGTATAGTATACGCGGACGAAAATAAAGCGAATACCTTCGCTGAGACGCTGGAACTACAATTCTCACCGCATCAATCACCAGACGACGATATCAACTTTTAAGAAAGAGTGGAAAGAGCAGCAGCACGAATAATGCGAACGGATACAGAAGAAGAGATTAAACACGTTAAAAAGAAGAGTGCACCAGGTGAAGACGGAATTACCAACACTCAGCTTCGATACCTTCCGATTGAATACCCGGAATTCATCGCGAACCTTTCCAACGGCATCCTACGACAATTATACTTCCCTAAAGCATGGAAGAATACCACAGTGATCATGATCCCGAAACTTGGAGAAAACACACTATTCCCACAAAATCACCGACCAATAAGTCTACTGTGTACACTAGGAAAACTGGTAGAAAGACTAATCCTACGAAGACTAGAAGAGGAACTGGAAGAGAAGGAAGTGATCCCACCAAATCAATTTGGATTCAGAGCTGGACATTCAACAGAACTACAGTCCCTAAGACTGACAGAAAATATAATCCACAACGTAAACAGGAAACACGTAAACGTGGCAGCCTTCTTGGATGTCTCAAAGGCATTTGACAAGATGTGGCATGAAGGTCTACTATACAAGATGAAGGAAGCTGATATAAGCCTACCGCTCATAAAGTTCATTGGAAACTACCTGAGGAAAAGATCCCTTCAAGTAAAAATAGGTAGACATAGATCCCGCAAAACTCCCATAACAGGCGGAGTTCCTCAAGGAGGAGTATTATCGTCCAAGCTGTATAATTTATACACTGTGAACATACCGAGCGACCTCCCCAAAGATACAAAAGTGTTCACATACGCAGATGACACGGCAATCCTAGCACATTCAAGAAACGTGAACCTCGGAAAACGATACGCACAGACTGCAATAGACACCATCCTAGAATGGATGAGCAAATGGAAAATCAAAGTGAATTCAAGAAAAACGCAGGCGTTTGTATTCAGCAAGAAAAGCACATTACTATCAGAAGAAATAGAAATAGACGAAGAGAAGATTCCGTGGAAAGAGAAGATCAAATACCTGGGGGTAATATTTGATAGAAAAATTACGTGGAAAGACCACATTGAATACATACAGAAGAAAATTGCCGTAAGGAAAATAGAACTACATCCACTAATTGCTAGAAAGAGTAAGCTCAGCATTAGTAACAAACTGCGATTGTACAAATCCATCATAATTCCACGCATGTTGTACTGTTCAACTGCATGGGGAGAGACAGCCAAAAACCACATGAAGAAACTGGAAATTGCCCAGAATAGACTGCTGCGACAAATAACCGATGTGCCTTGGTTCATCCGGAATAAGAACATCCGGCAAGACTTAGGGACGAGCACGATGAAAGACCAAATACGACAAAGGAACAAGAGGATCCTGGAAAACACCGAACGACACACGAACACAACACTCAGAGAGGCTCTGAACTATGACCCAGAAGACCCATCAAAGATCAAACGGCCAAAAATGGCACTAATAACTGTCGGAGGACAATGAAGAAACCGACATCAAATGAAGTGAAGAAGTCCCACTTACCAATTAATTAAAAAGAAGTTCTCAAATAGAGACAACATGAGTAAAAATGTGAATACTAATTCAAAACACCAACGACGTACCTGATAGGAGACAGGAGTTTTAGTGGGTAAACATCTTCAGGAGAAGATGGAATCCCACACTGTTCCAATGGTTCATCCGTAAAGGATTTCTCCTTTATAAACAAAAAAATTGATTTCGGATTTCTAACGGAATTTTTAGAAAATCTTGGATTTGTGAAGATAAATGTATGGAAATATGAAGAAATACGAACGATTGGCCGATTTCGAGCGATCGCATGACAGAATTTGTGAAATTTGAGAAATAATGTGTTCTATCAAATTCTAAGTGGAAACGACTGGGTAGGTTAGGTACCTATCTTCGAGGAAAAATGTTTGATCTTTGAAGTAAAGATCGTAAACTAAGGTAATTGCATGAAGTATGTTGGGATATCGAGTGAATTTAGTCTTTCCGTCTAATTTCCAAATTTTTAAGAAAACGTGAGTATTTTCGAATGACATCGTTGTAGAAATACATAATACTAATGTGAAAATGTGATTCAAAGAACGGGATCAAAGGAAACTTATTGAAAATGTTGCTGCAAACCTCATGCATTTTTCGATGTTAGGAGGGAAAATTGA
Organism: Halyzia sedecimguttata; assembly: GCA_937662695.2. Classification (NCBI taxonomy): domain Eukaryota; kingdom Metazoa; phylum Arthropoda; class Insecta; order Coleoptera; family Coccinellidae; genus Halyzia; species Halyzia sedecimguttata. The sequence continues at coordinate 54,488,358 of OW569414.2, read as the reverse complement.
CGGGAATCTTGAAGGGATTTAGCGAGGGAAAAGTCGGAAGTATTGTAGAGTTTCACGGAGCCTTTTTTTCGATCCACTCTTTCGGTTTCCCGGAAGAACGTTACGAAAATTTTGGTCGATCGCTTGACAGGTTGGACGATATTCTGAAAATCGAAAGACAGAAATCGTTCCAGTAGGTACTATAAGATCTTCATAGGCAAATAATCGAAATTGACTCAAGTATCCGGTGTAGCCCAGTTAGCTGGGGTAAGGTTTTGGGAGTTCATAGTTCCCAAGCCTCGCGAGGCGGCGGGACCGAATCTCGGAGAGGCTAAGATAGTTTTCTCTCGAATTTTTCCAACTTTACCCAATGAAAAACTTTGAAGGAGCGTTACTCCAGTTAACTTATCTTGGGATTTGGATATTTTTGTTAAGCTACGAAATCTATAATGAATATACGCTTGATCGGATGGATTTTTGAATTAAAATTACTCAAAATATTCAAACATTCAGTGGAAAATTAAAGGTCGAAAATGAAAAACTACCGCTATAGAGGGTGTTTCAAGTAAAGTGTCAACTCCGAAACGGCTTGACTGATTTTGATGAAACTTTGTTTTTGTGTTTCGTTGAGTCATTGCTTCACAATAGCATCCGGTACGTTACGATGAGAGAAAATACTGTAGTTTCGTAGAGTTTCACGTTTTTGGATCGAACAGATGGGCGTGTATTTTAAAAAATTTCACGGAAATGCGAAAAAACGCCAATTTTGGCAAAAGGTGCAAAATTAAGGAAACGAGATCGACCGAACGGCGACGTTAGAAACGACGAGTCCATGGGAAAGCGAAGAAGAGATTCAAAATTACGGGATAGGCTATATCTGCTTTCGATCTTTTCTTTCGTTTTCCCGGAAGAACGATATGAAAATGTGACTTTTCGCGAAAATCGACAAAATTCTGACGTTTCACGTATTTCTGTGCTGAATTCAAGCGCGGCTCCTTCAAGGTCGACGTTTTTGGTCAGAACGAGCGGCGTGAAATATCAAACCGAATTTGAATTTCGAACGAAATTAGTCGAATATCTCGGAATCGCCTGGAAAAATTGCGAGAAATATGAACAAGTCGCCAATTTCGAGCGATCGCTTGACATAATTAACTATATTCCATAAAGACGAAAACGAGAACTTTATTGCCAATTTCATAGGCAAATTCGATGGGCTGGCCAACCCGTTGGCTTCAGAATTGCGGGGCAGCGGGATCGAGTATCAGAACGTCTGGCAGAGTTTTTATTCTAAATTTTTTCATTTTCACCCAATTAAAAACTCAAAGAAGCGTTTCTCCAGTCAACGTATCTTGGGATTTGGATATTTCCGTAAAGTTACGTAATCTATAATGAGTTTCCTTTCCATTGGACGGATTTTTGCATTAAAATAACTCAAAGTATTCGACCAGTAAGCAGAAACTGTCGGTGATGATAAATCACTGCTATACAGGGTGTTTTCAGTAAGATGAATATAGAAAAATACTGCATAACGAACAGCTCCCAATCCATAACTACATCCCGGCAGCCACATCCACCAGGTTTAAATCCAGACATTCCGTAATAAAAACAGCTGAAACCCTGTTCGACGAGAATTTGTCCATCGAGTAGAGATGGGAATCATCATGGAACCGAGCTGTCCCTCCTGAAGTAAGCCAGTACTTGATCACGCATGATAAGCCAGCCGGATTTGACCTACCACGACGCATCTGGAAAATCGCTAACCGAATTCGGACAAATCACGGTCTTTGTAGGGACTCACTACATAAATGGGATAAAATTCCGGACCCACTGTGTGACTGCGGAAGGAAAAACCAGACCATTCAGCATATTGTGGAGAACTGCGAGACCACGGGCTACCCTGGTGTAATGTCTGATTTCCTCACATTCCCTCATGCGGCGATTCAATGGATCGAAAATCTATCGATGGAGATATAAATTACTTCATCTTTGGTTTTATGTATGTGTATGTGTTTTATATATACACCTTAATATTTTATATTTTATTTTATATTTTACATATATTTTAGTTTTAAACCATGTGTAAAATGTCACCTCAAGATATTCTCAACATAGTAAAACCATTGCGAAAAGATCACCGCTGCTATACAGGGTGTTTTTCGAAAAATTTGAATTCTGAAACGGCTTGACCGATTATGATGAAACTTTGTGTGTGGGTATTTTGGCGGATTTCAAAGTGATTCACATTCACAATTGGACCCGGTTGGTGGCGGTACAATCGGTTCACAGGAACTCAAAAATGGCAATACCGATTTTGATAAAACTTCGTTCTTCATTCCTTTGTGTTAGAAAATATACTTACGAGGCATACATCGTTGAAAATGAACCTTTACGATACAAGGTGTTCTTTTTCTCACGGCATCGATTGTAAGCGTTTTGGGTAAAACGTCACCTCGAGATGTCTATCGTGAAGAGAATTCTCAACATTGTTAGACCGTTTCGAAAGGATAACCGCTGCTATATAGGTGTCTTACGAAATATGTTAACTCCGAAACGGCTTGACCGATTATGATGAAACTTTGCGTTTATGTATTTTGGTGGACCCCGAGGCGGTTGAGATTCACAATTGGATCGTGTAGGTGTGGCTGCAATCGATGTATAGGAACTCGAAAACGACTGGACCGAATTTGATGAAACTTTGCGATCTCTGAGTCACAATAGTAACCCGGTAGATGGTGCTTTATTCGGTTTATAAAAACTCAAGAACGACCGGACCAATTTTGATGAAACTTTCTGTGTGTGTCTGAGTAGTCAGCTCAACGATATACCCCCGTACGCTACGATCAGTTCACAGCAACTCGAAAATGGCTATACTGATTTTCATGAAACTTTGTGATCGTGGTTCAGAAGGCCTTAGGTTCACGATACGATCGGGTAGGTGGTACTACATTCTGTTTATAGGAACTCAAAATGCCTCGACATATTCCGATAGGACTTTCACACAATAGGACCCGTAAGATGGCATTGAACTACTGGTTCGATTTATTTATCGATTTATTGATCTACCATAAAAACGAAGATCTACCAGAAAAATGTAGATCTACCGGGAAAATGTAGATCTACCGGCAAAATGTAGATCACCCCAAAAAAAGTAGATTTGCCGGAAAAATGTAGATCTACCAAAAAAATGTAGATCTATTAGAAAATGTAGATCTACCAGAAAAATGTAGATCTACCGGAAAATGTAGATATACCGGAAAAATGTAGATCTATGGCAAGGTAAATCTGCGGGCCACTAGTCTATACTTGTACTAAAGTGAAGACTTGGGCCATCGAAGTAGATCAAGGGAAACCTTTTGAGAAGGTTGTTGTAAACGTGGTGTTTTTTCGGACGTCAGGAGGGTGATTGGGGGGGAATATTGAAGGCTTTAGCGAGAGAAAATACAGAAGTTTCGTAGAGTTTCGCGTTTTTGGAGCGAAATGATGGGGGTAAAATTCACGAAAATGCGAAAAAACGCCAATTTTGGCAAAAGGTGCAAAATGAAGGAAACGAGATCGACCGAACGGCGACCTTAGAAACGACGAGTCCGCGAGAAAGCGAAGAAGATATTCGAAATTACCGGATAGGCAATATCTGCTTTCGATCTTTTCTTTCGTTTTCCCGGAAGAACGATAGGAAAATGTTACTTTTCGCGAAAATCAAAAACAGTCTGACGTTTCACATATTTCTGTGCTGAATTTTAGCGCGGCTCCTTCAAGGTCAACGTTTTCAGTCCGAATGAGCGGCACGAAATGTCAAATCGAATTTGAATTTCGAACGGAATAAGTCGAATATCGCCTGGAAAAATTGCTAGAAATATGAACAAGTCGCCAATTTCGAGCGATCGCTTGACAGAATTGACGATATTCCATTAAGACGGAAACGAGAACTATAAGACCTTTTTGGCGCTCTAGTTCCTCGGAACAGAGTGCTTATCAGTTTGCCCAAATGTCTGCAATTTTCGAACTTTTGGCTAAAAATGGTCTCAAACGATTTGGTTCGACTCACTGATCAAGATTCCGAGGCCGAAATCGATTCTGTTCGGCCAGCCGTAGGCACGATAACTCTCGAACGAAAGGAGTTGAGGATTGAAATTTGCAAGGTGGGTTTGGAGCGTAAATATCTCGGACAAGTTCTTTAATGGGCGAAATCCATCAAGCGGTTTCGGAGTAATGGCCAATTTTAGTAAAAACATTTTTTATGAATATTTCCGAAACATATCACTCGATGTATCTGAAATTTAGCATCAAATTGTAGAATCATGGTCTTTATACTCATGTGAAGTTTTGTATTGACGTATTACCGCAAAGTGTCAAAAAAATTTTTGAAAATTTAAAAGAAAAATTCCTACAATTACTCTCGAACGGAATGAGCTAGGCAGTTGAAATTTTCAGAGTAGGTTAGGGAGATGAATATCTCGGTTGAGTTCGTTATTTCGGAGTAACGAAAAAAAAATTTTTTTTAAGTAACAAATTTCAAATTCAATTTTTATTCATGATGCAGTTTCACCATAAAAATCCATTGATATCATTTTCAATCCAACAAGCTAATACTTTCGGAAATATGATTTTTCGAAATTTCAATAATGAATCGTACTTCTATGTTTTCACAGAATGTTATAATTATTTTATCTAAGCTTTATTATATGATCTGTGTTCATACTGTAACCTGTCACATGTCACATGTCATCCTGTTCTATAAGAGAGAGTCAAATTCATTTCAGCTATTTTAATTTGATTTCTTCCATGGTGCAGTTCTCATTCTAAGATTGCTCATTTTATCTTGATAAATAGACTATTATTTGAATTGAATTTCCTTTATGATGCAGATCTATCATAAGAATATATTGATATAATTCCCAACTCTGAGAAACCGATACTTTCGGAGATATAATTTGTCTGTTTGAACTAGAGCGCCAGAAAGCTCCTTTGCACAGGGCTTGAACCAATTTTTTAAGCAGGTAATCACATATCCTCTTATAGGAAAATTGGATGGGCTGGCTATCCCATTAGCTTTGGAATCGCCAGGCAGCGGGATCTTGTCCCAGAACGTCCGGAACAGCTTTCTCTTGATTTTTTTCATTTTTACCCAATGAAGAACTTAAAGAAGCGTTTCTCCAGTAAACGTATCTTGGGATTTTGATATTTCCGTAAAGTTACGGAATCTAGTTTCCGTTCCATCGGACGGATTTTTGCAACAAAGTTACTCTAAATATTCGACCAGTAAGCAGGAAATTAACTGTCGGGAATGAAAAAGAAAGAGAGAGAGAGAGAGAGTTTATTGGTGCTAGTACAATATAAATTGCTCACACAAGTTAAAGCATGAGGTATATCTGTCAAAACAGCATATAATGTATAAATAAAATAATAAATATAGTTAATAGAATAAAATACACAAATATGTATGTACACAACGTAGGCAGATTTACAGGCGAATAAGAACAAATTGAATATAAAATAGCTTAAAATTGGCTGATTCTGAAAGCACGGAACTCATCCAGTGAATAAAGAGCATTTTCCACCAAAATAGCTTTTAACTTTGATTTGAATTCAGTCCATGAAAATCTTCTCACCCAACCAGGTAATCCATTATATAGGGAAGTTGCGCAGTATTCCGAACTCTGCTGTGATCTCCACAGCCTGAAGAAGTCTTTTCTAATACACGAATTGTTTCATGTGTTGTACTCAGGAATATCAGACTGTAGGCGATATCTTTCAGTATTATCCCGAACATACAGCAAATTCTCAATGTTCCTGTCGATGAGTCGCTTCAAATAGTTCGAACGCAATGAGAAAATGATGACTCGATAATTAAAGATTCAAAATTTAATGCCAATGATATTATACAAATGCTTGATGTTTGTTTGAATACAACCTTATTCCAACTAGGAGATGTTTTTTATCGACAAAATTTTGGAATTGCAATGGGTTCGCCTTTATCACCTGTCATGAGTAATATATTCATGGAAAATTTTGAAGAAAAATTTGTGGATACATATTTGTTGAAACCAAAAGCTTGGTGGCGATATGTTGACGATATATTTGTAATTTGGCAACATGGTAGAGAAGAGTTAGGCATATTTTTCGATTTCATAAATTCATAGGAACCTACAATAAAATTCCCTTTGGAAATAAAGACAAATAATCAGCTTTCTTTTCTGGATGTTTTGATAATTAAGTATCCGAACCATTTCGAAACCAGTGTCTTCAGGAAGCAGACACATACAAATAGATATTTAAATTTCTATTCAAACCATCAGCCTAATGTGAAAAGAGTTAAAACACTTTATGATAGAGCGAACCTAATTTGTTCTACTCTAGAAATTCGAAATAATGAAATTGATTTCATCAAAAACTTTCTTGAAGAAAATGGATATCTGAGGCAATTCATAAATACATGTATCATGAATTTAGATAGAAGATCGAATAATCAAGAACAACAAAATAATCAAGAACAACAAAATAATCAACAAGTACAACATAATAATCAACAACAACAGCAACCCAATATGTTCGTGGCCTTTCAGAAAAAATTAGAAGAATCGGTTCTAAGTTCAATATAAGAACCGTCTTCAAAACACAAAATGGTCTTATGTCTTTATTAACGTAAACCAAACCCAATAAATGAAAAACAAAAATCAAAAAACTGCGTATATAACATTCCTTGTATTTGTGGTAAATCATACACAGGAGAAACATCAAGACCACTAGAAGTAAGAATAAATTGAGAAATAGAGACATAAAGAAATCAAAAATAGCAGAACATATATGAACAATCCAAGGAGATCAAATGATGGATTGGAGTAATACAAAGATTCTAATGACAGAACCTGATTAAATTAAAAGGAAACTTAAGGAGTCAATTTCTATTTTATTGAACAGAGAATGCAATTTTGCTGATTGCTCAATTGGTATTGACCATATTTGGCAAAATTTATTGAAAAAGTAGTTGGAACTTGGTAATTTCTATGCAAAGTAAGACTATGTTAGCTATGATTTTTAAATATTGTTAATGTGACAATTCTTGAATTCCACAATAACTATCAACAAAATAATTCTAAAGATTTTCATTAAGCGTCTGACGAAGGAGTCTGATATAGACTCCGAAATGTTACGATATAGTTGTTTCTTCGTTGATGTTGTTTCGTTGTTGTTTGTTAGGCAACATTGTTCAATTGATTGCTTCTGAAAAATATGTTGTGTTTCTTACGCAGAAGCAAATCACAAAATGATTAATTTTTATTTTATGGATGTTTTTCAGAGTTTGGGAGAGAAAACCCAGAAAAAAACCTTTCAATAATGAAAATGGAAGGAAAGATCAGTATACCTAAAACCTCAAATGACTCTTTACAACAGTCTTTGTATCGTAGACCACCCACCAACCGGATGGCACGTCTCTGCAATCTGAAAATGTCATCACGTCTGGCACAATTTCCCCACAACAAGACACAATATTTCAGCGTAGACTCAATTAATGCGTGATAAACAGTTTTTAAAACTACACCAGAGAGAGAATGCGACAAAACCCTCAGAGCAAAAATATTCCTACTAAGAGTCAACACCAATTCATCTGCATGGGGCACCCAGGTGAGAGCAGTGTCCAAACGCATACCAAGAAATCCAATCATTTGCACTGTGGTATCTTCCTGGCTTCGATTTCTCAAGTTCAAAACGAGTCGTTGTGTCTTTTCATTGTTCATATGGAGTCCATTTGCAGTAAACCATTCCAAGGTTGCCAGCCTAGCTTCTTCAGAGGCACTGCACAACTCAGCCTCATCACAGGATTTGACTGCAATGGTAGTATCATCCACAATCAAAGTAATCTCAGCATCTGGCACATAATCAGGAGAATCATTGATATAGATCAAAAAAAGTAAAGTTACTAATGAGGATCCTTGGGGTACCCCAATTCTCATAGGTATCACTTCCGAATACAAATAACTTCCACAAATATTGCCTGATATCTACCGCTCAAAAAAGACTGGAAAAGTGCCACCGCATCCGGCTCCATCCCGTACATCCTCAGTTTCTTCAAAAGTATGTCATGTGGGACGCAGTCAAAAGCCTTTGATAAATCGATAAATAAAGCAAGACAGTGCTCTCTCTCTTAAAAGCAATTCACAACGAAGTCCACAAAGTCCGTTACCACTTTGACTGTGCTCATACGCTTCCTATAACCAAATTGCCTGTCTGAGAGTAGTCCATTCTCCTCAAAAAATGAAATCACCTGTTTCGATAGGATTTTCTCGAATATTTTCGGTATGATCGGCATCTATGAAATTGGTCGATAATTATTTACATCATCTTGATCCCCTCTTTGGCGCTCTTGTTCCTCGGAACAAAGTGCTTATCAATTAGCCCAAATGTCTGTAATTTTCGAATTTTTCGATGAAAATGGTCTTAAACGATTTGGTTCGGCTCACTGATCAAGAATCCGTGGTCGAAATTCATTCTGTCTGCCCGGTCCGGCCGGCCGGCTGGCCGTAGGCACAATAACTCCCGAACGGAATGAGCTAGAGAGTTGAAATTTTCAGAGTAGGTTTGGCAGAGTAGGTTTGGCAGTTTGGCTCACCTAAGTTCGTTACTGGGCAAAATCGGACACAGATGGTTTCGGAGTAACCAAAAAAATTTTTTTTTACATAATAAATTCCAAATTAATTTTTTTTTCAAAAAGCAGTTTTACCACAAGAATCCAATGATATCATTTTTAACTCTAACAAGCTAATACTTTCGGAGATATGATTTTTCAAAATTTCAAAAATAAATCGTATTTCGATGATTTCACAGAATGATATAATTATTCTATCTATGGATTTTTATAATGTCAACTTATTTTCCTGAGACATGACATATGCCGTGTTCCGATATTCCTGAACAGTACTGAGCAGTAAATTGAAATGTCAGGTATTACTGAAAACCTTGTCCTCTCTTACCAGGTACATTTTATCAGCCAATCTTCCTAGTGAAGAAATGATCAAGAAAGTAAGCATCGAAAAGAACTTTACTACGATGCTTGGTATGAAAAAAGATTGGGACAAGGAATCCACCACTCAAGCTCTCAAAAGAAATGCCATTAAATCGTACACAGACGGTTCAAAAGCCACTACAGGAGCTGACGCTGGAGTATATGGGCCAGGCACCAAATGCTCACTATCGCTAGGCTCCTATCCGAGCATCTTCCAAGCAGAAGTACTTGCAATAGGAAGATGCATGGAAATGAACCTAGAAAGAAACTATCAGAGTTATGATATAGAAATCCACTCTGACAGTTGCTATTAAATCTCTGAGCTCCCATGTTATCGAATGCAAGCTAATATGGGAGTGCCGAAGAAAACTCAATGAAGTAGGCAAGAACAACAGGGTCTCCTTGGTCTAGGTTCCTGGTCACGCGGGAATCATAGGAAATGAGAAGGCCAACACATTTGCCAAGAAAGGAGCACAAACCCCCATAATTGGCCCGGAACCTTATTGTGGTGTTGGTAGACACACCTAACTCTTCACTATTTCGTCCCTTTCTGTATCACTTACTAATTCAGTCAAATACAGCATTTTCACAATAACTTCAAACATCTTAATGGACATCAAAAAAATTATGTAGTACACAGCATATGGAAATTATCATAATAGCTTTCTCTATGGAGTTATAATTTATAAATTTCAATATTTTCCATCTCGATCTAAGAATGATAGAAGTATGTTCGACAACGATTCTAGTTTTACTGAGAACAAGATTGTGGTTTCATTTTATCTGATTGATAACTCATATTTCCCTGAAACATGGTAAAGTATCAGATCAAAGAATACACGGTTCTAGAAGAACATGTCTTGAGGAGTTATTAGCCACTTTCTATAAGAATATGCCATATCTCTAACAAGGTGATAATTTTCAAAAAAATATTTCTGGAACATTCAATTATATCTTCTATTCTTTGTCAGGTTTAGAAGACTCTGACTACCATGAGCAGATCCAGGGAATCGCACCAAAATGTTTGTGATGTTTTTTTTTAAGTGAAAATTGCTGGAAGTTTAATGGAATGGTTCAATGTTCAATTACTAATATACTGATCCAAGGAAGCTCTTCCATTATCTTCCGATTATTCATCAGAAGATGAACTGCTTGATAAAAGAATTTCTGTGAAAATATTTGCCGCAGCTAGATCCATCTCTCAGCTGAAACTTTTGACAAAACAATATATATTATCGTTCATCATAGAATTAAGGAATGAATATCTTGGATGAGTTCGTTGTTGGGTAGAATTTCTCTATTGGTTTTGGATTGATAATTTTGGGAAATTTGCAATTTCGAGAGTCATTTCTATTTTTATTTATTAATTATTATTATTTTAACTGAATACATAGTCACTTTGTGGTAAATATACGTAGTTTCTGAGCTGTTCTGTGAAACATACTGCTACATTTCTTGTAACTCTAGAAATACTGGACTAACTCAAAACACGAAGATCTCAGTGAACAATCTGTAAGGATGTTCTAATTAGTATACCAATTTCTACATAAAACAAATATATGTCCTTACATGAAAACTGTTGTTATTATAATATGTTTAAATTCAATGGCACCTGATATCCTAGGAAAATATGCAATTAGATAAAAGTCATTTGTATTTTTTTACTATTTTATCTGAATACATAGTCGCTTTGTGGTAAATGTATGTACTTTTTGAGCTGTTCTTTGAAACATGCTGCAACATTTCTTGTAACTCTAGAAATACTGGACTAACACAAACCGCAAAGATCTCAATAAACAATCTGTAAGGATGTTCTAATTAGTATACCAATGTCTACATAATACACATATTTATTATGACCTTACTTGAAAACTGTTGATTACATAAAACGGCAGTGCTAACAAAACCTGAATAATTGTAGGTATTAGTAAACCACGGTTTTTACTTTTACAGAGAATGCTATGTAGTACCATAGGTAATGAAACATTTACCATACAGTTTTTGCTGGATCTACAACTCCGTTTATAGTCTTTATTTTCCAGCTTTTTAAAACCTCGAATATAACTTATAAGTGTACGATTAATGACGATTTCTTCATTTAAAATAACGGAATAATTTTAAATAATGATCGAATTCTTCCATTTTATCCTTTTTTGTTCGGATTTTCTGATTTCTTTCTCGGATTTTCAGAATCACAGTTTTGAGTTTGTGGTCGAATAACAAATATATTAAATGATTATGAACACTGAACACATATTTACTCAAGGTTATGAATATTAATATTTTATGATGATATGATGATTAATAGTCACATATGACCAATAATGTTGTTAGTAGTTAATAATGTTCCACAAATCTATCATTTCAATGAATTCTTTTCATACAGAACAGATAATATTTCTATGATCCTTGCGTTCCGAAATTGCTGGCATTACTGGCCACAGTAAGTAACTTTGGAACGCTCTTAAGTAACGGTAAGCAACGTCAGTGAATTTCAGTAATATCTGACATTTCAATTTAGTGCTCAGTACTGTTCAGGAATATCGGAACACGGCACTTAAGTTCCAATAGTCGAAACCACAAAATAAAATAGCTAATTTTTTTTCTATGAAAAAACAAAATCAGAACATTTCACAACGCCATTTTTAATACATATTTGAATTGATAATATACGAACATACGAAAATATTTAGACTTATTATTTTCTGATAAAAGTGAATATAAATAGAATTCTTTTAATTAAGAGGTAAGTAATATCATTTAAGATTGTAAAAAAATTAAAGTAACGAATTAATTCAGGCAATCTATAAACAAATTATTATAACGATATTTTACTACTATATCAATTCACCATATTATTGGAAAATTTGATTTTAATAAATAATTTTGAGTAATATATATAGAATAAATTATGTAAGTTAGATAATGTCTCAATCCATCCCTATAGTAAAGTTTAATTGATTTAAGTGTCGTCCGGTTTTTTTTTCCTTGAATCAATATTTCTGCAATATGCTCGTCATTATATGAATACATAATATTCTTTGAACATTTACCTTTTTACCTACGTATAAATAGGTATAAAGCAAATACTTGATTTTCATTAAGAGCGAGAGATATATTTCACATATTAATGAATTTCTCTATATTTCTGATACATTTTTTTTTGGTGCTCTTGTTTTTGAAAGTATTTTCTTTCATCTATTTTAAACATGCTTGTGCATCTAACATAGTGTTTATGAATTTGATCAAATGTGTACAATATTCAAAATTTTTGCCAAAAATGGTTTCGAACGTTTCAGTTGAACCTATTGATGAAAAATCAATTCTCTCTGTCCAGCCATGAGCAGGAGAACTCTTGAGCAGAACGAGCTAGGAAGTTGATATTTTCATTATAGATTTTAGGAAAGAATATCTCGGCTAAGTTCATTATTGTGTAATATCGAACAGGCAGATTAGAAGTAACAAAATAATCAATTTCAAATATCTAAGGATACATTTTCATCATAAGTAACCATTGATAGTATTCCCAACTCTAAGAAACCAATACTTTCGGAGATATGATTTTAATGAAAAATTTAATGATAAATCATTATATTATTATTCTTTACTTTTCATGTTTTCAGAAGTATTTATTTTCATATATTGTTGTCTTTTAGTAAATTATAGAACAAAATGCCTAAGTTGAAAAGGAAGTCGATAAACGCTCCAATCAAAACAAAGAAACAATTAGACAAAGAAGATTAGATAATGAGGACTTTCGGAATCACGAAAATATTGAACGTAAAGAAAGGCACAACGTTCAACGTGAAAACGATGCCGAATTTCAAAATATTGAAAATATAGAACGTAAACAAAGGCATAGACTTCAACGTGAAAACGATACCAAATTACAAACACTTGAAAATTTACCTCGTAAAGAAAGGCACAGAGTTCAACGTGAAAATGATGCCGAATTTCGAAATTTAAAAAATTTTGAACGCAAAGAAATGCACAAAATTCAACGTGAAAATGAGGCCGAATTTCGAAATAATGAAAATGTTATAACGACATACGACTGTTCCCAAGTCGCAGTGGTTAAGTTCGGAGCTACTAGAACTCAGTGATCCGCGGTCTAGCTCCAGTGGAGATGGGAGTGGGTTTCTAAAAAGGGAACCTAGTTAATGGGCGCCAGGTAAATTTAAATCTCCCAGATACCCCAGCGTAAGGTAATAATTCCTAAATTCACCAAAAGGATATTCACGCTAAACACAAACAATTTATTCCAGTAGCTTACAACCCAGGTCTTTAGATTCACCAGAATAAAACTACTGTGAAACCCTGAATGAGGGTGGCGGAAATTGTACGGAGATAATATTATTATTTGATTCAAATACGCGTCGCTTGAGCTAAGGCGTATCCACGTTTCTTATCTATGATCTTGTATGATTTACACAAATCTTTCCCCAATTTCCGCTTTACAACAACAATAATATATATAATTGATGACTATATATGTTCAAGTCGCATATAGCAGGTATAGTATATATTTCGAAAGATGTTTCCAATAACTTGCGTGCTATTCCTTATGCCTGAACGTAGTATTGCTTCGTTGGTCTCGCAATACTGTTCTCCTTCCCTCTGTGCTCGCAGTCTGCAACCCTTGACTGAATGTCCCACAGCGCTGCTTCCTGACCACCTTGTATATACTCGGGATCTGCAACACTACGTTGGCTGTCTCACAGCGCTACTTATGGACCACCTTGTATATATTCGAATGTCTCAGTTACACTCTTCCTGACATAAAAATCGTTCTCTTCCTGACACAAAAATCGTGCTATTCCTCTTGACATAAAAATCGTGCTGACATAAAAACCCTGATGACAGGAAAGAAACCATCAGTGACTTCTCTCGGATAAGAAACCAATGAATTTTCCCAACACATTATAATTTCGATTATCAGAATATTAATCAGACCATTTATTCGTTGTTATGCAATAATTCGTACATACCCTGATGTTCGGGGTTGTCCTGCACACGTTTGCTTCGAAACCAAATCTGGCCGTACCTCCACCAAATAATCCTTCAAGCACACAGCGATGTTCTGGATATAGAAAGATAATTACGACCTGAATTGTTTCTACTAGAAATGACGAGACATCTAACACATACCTGACCAAGCCGCCAAGATCGTTCACGTGTTCAACTCGGATTTGCAAAAGGCTTTTATATCCTCTTTCGAGACAAGTGATGGTTATCTGTTATCCTTCCCAATCAAACCAATATAACTATCACTCTAAATCCGATTTTCGAAACTATATCCAATCAAGAAGATTCCAATAATTCTACCAGAGTTCCGAAAATACGTTCAACCTGTGCTTCCTTCGTTGAATGTTCACAAAATGGACGACTTCACCTGACCGACGCACTCACTAAATTTCAGACTGTCATAATGCAACAATATTGCCAACTCATTCGGCCCTTCGAATACAATAATTATTTAGCGTCGATTGGTACCACTGAGACCCAACCTCAAATTCAATATCAACACGAACGATAACCTTATCGCAAGCCGAAGGTAAACAAACGAATGTTACAAAATCCCCCCTTGCCTGAAAAAAATTTACCTAGTAAATTTCACTTATGGATTAAAATACTTAGCAGAAAAAAAATCAAAGAGTTCAGGTCACTGAGCGTGGACAGGTACCAAGAACAACCACTAATAAATTACACCTCTTCCATTCCAATTCCAGCCATTACAATTTCAGTTCATACTCCATCATACACATCAACACTCATTCCTTTCATTAATCGATTCTCACCAGTTAGCCCCACGACTGGCAACATCAGGTCCCAAGGGCCTAACCCTTGTGGAGGGACTCGCCGGCCCTGAGCCATACCACAGCCAGAAGCTGCCCAGACAAGGCAAGATACGACGAGGTCACCACAGATGAGCAGGAAACCCCCACACTAGCGGCAAGGTTAGCCGGTCACCATCCCAAGCCTGGCAAGTGGTTCCCCCAAAGAACGAGTGCCGTACCGTCGCATCCCTGTCATCGAAGACAGCCAAGTCAGACCCCCCTAGCTCCCGATATAGTCCAGGACGCCTGTGCTAACCCAGATGTGCATCAGGTCTATAGGTGGTGAGTTTCGGGTTTCAGCCTCCTTCAACCATAGCCTATAGCCTTCATTCGCCCACACGCAAGCAACCCGGTACCACCCCCAAAACCTATTCAGGGATGACCGCCAGCAATGATCCGCGAATGTAGAAATCAGCATGGGACCGGCCACACAAAAAAATATAATTTAAGGCCAGAAATTTGTAAGGAAACGGTCGCTTACCAGTTGAACAGTGCGTGGGGCTAGATGTTCAGCTCCCACCTCGTCTGCACAACAATAAGGAACTTTGAATATAAAAAAAAACGTTAAAGTCGATCTCACACTGAAAACCCACTCGGGATCACGCAGACGACCACCCACAAAATAGTCAAGGCAGCACCCAAGTGCTCGCTCCTTCACTCGCGATCAATCGGCAATCAAAAACAAAAACAAAACTGACAACCAATCAAAAAAATCACCCGATTCACAAATATATCCGATTCACTAAATGCCAATCATTCTCCAAAAATTTCCTACTTCAAAATAAACATATCCTATTTATCCTTCCGGCAATTCATAGGACTTCAGATCTTTTATATGCCATACTTCCCTCATATTATCTTTGTCATCTTTAAGTTCGTACATCCAAGGCGAGATTCTACGACTAACTCTAAATGGCCCTATATAACAAGGAGTAAGTTTCCCCACCAGATTTTTCGAGGCATCCGATAATACAAAGTTTTTACGCCATACTAGTTCATTCGGTAGAAATTCTACATACCGACGCCTTAAATTATAGTCGTGAACCGCCTTATTGTTGGCCTTTTCTAACCTTTTCTTAATATCATCCCAAACTCGCTGAAAGGCAATATTTCGAGTTTTGAAATCTCTCCAAAACCTTAATTACATTCACGGCCGTCGCCTTTTTCAACGGAACAATTATTGGGAATTTAGTCAAATAATCGGATATGTCCCATAAGATCTATAGAAATCATTTCCCATGGTAAGTTTGGTTTAGGGTGAGATGCCATTTTATCAGTCGGTGTCTGGTTTGGAACTTTATGAGCACCACATATAGCGCATTTCCTCACATACTTAGCGATGTCCTGTTTCATTTTAGGCCAGTAATACTTCTCCCGAACACGATAATACGTCTTGTATACACCGGGGTGACCAGCTAATGGTGGGTCATGAGAACTAGAAATCACCCTCCTACGTTCCGATTTGGGTAATACTATTTTCCATTCGTCAGATTCCGAAGCTAAATCCGAATAATCGCTTTTTACGTATTTAAATAAAGTTCCACCATCCTCTGAAATCCTCCACTGGGGATATTTCGCAGGTTTACTTGAAACTTTACTGAACATTTCTTTATACCACCTATCAGTTACCTCGATTTCATTATCCACCTGTATCGTATCTATCATAGGAACGGCTCTAGATAACATATCTGGTACAACATGTTCCTTTCCCTTTCTATGCACAATCTTTAAATCATATTGTTGGAGTTTAACGCTCCATCTCGCCAATCTACCCGCAGGATCCTTCAGATTCTGAATCCAAATTAACGAATGATGGTCCGTAATGACCGTGAATGGGATACCCTCAGCTTAAGCCTAAGCTTTTCAATGGCCCATACTACTGCCAAACATTCCCTTTCCGTAGTAGAGTAGTTTCGTTCGGGTTTCGTCAAAGACTTACTCATATATGCTATAACCTTTTCTCCCCAATCGGGTTGAGGTTGTGATAATACCGCGGCTATTCCAAAGCCGGAAGCGTCAGTTTGAATTTGGAACGGTTGCTCGTAATTCGGACAACTCAACACCGGAGCAGAAACCAAACACTGCTATATTTTCCGAAAGGCCTCCTCGCATTCGGGATTCCATCTAAATTTTACATTCTTCTGGAGCAAAAAGGTGAGAGGTGAAATAAGGTCACTAAACTTTGGGACAAAACGTCTATACCAAGATAGAGTACCCACGACTCTGCGAACTTCTTTGACATTGGTAGGTGTTGGTAATGAAAGCATAGCATTAATGTTTTCGGGGTCTACATGTAATCCATACCTATCAATCACATATCCCAGATATTTAAGTTGTGGCTTGCAAAATTCGCATTTCTCCCTACTTAAAGTGAACCCTGCTTTCCTAACACGACGAAATATTTCCCCCAAATATTTTCAAGTGATGTTGGAAAGTTTCTGAAATGATCACTATATCGTCTAAGTATACGAATACGTAAGGTTCAAGATCAGCTCCGATCACTCCATCCATGATGCGTTGGAATTTTGACCCACTAGTCACTAACCCGAATGGCAGTCTCGTAAACTGGAACAAACCACGATTTGGGACAGTGAAGGCAGTGTATTGTCTCGATGACTCTGAAAGGGGTACCTGCCAATATGCGCTTTTGATATCTATTGTCGAACAATATTTCGCATTTCTTAATTTATCTAATGTATCGGATACCATCGGGAGAGGGTAACTATCCTTCCTCGTCACAGAATTTACTTTCCTTTTTTTTTTTTTTTTTTTTACAGGAGAAACCCTTTATGGGCGAACCTTAATAGGAACAGTCTGGGAGTCCATCTTCGCCTGAAGATGTTTACCCAGTAAAACTCCTGTCTCCATCAGGGCGTCGATGGGTGTTTTGAGTTAGTATTAAATACTTTTACTCATGTTGTCTCTATTTTATTTCCTTCTTGATTGTTAGGTAAGTGCTACATCTTCACTTCTTTAGAATTCGGTTTCTTCATTGACCTCCGACAGGTAATAGTGACATTTTTGGCCGTTTGATCTTCGTGGGCTCTTCTGGGTCATAGTCCAAAGCTTCTCTAATTGTTGGGTTCGTGTGGCGTTCTGTATTTTCCAGGATCCTCTTGTTTCTGTTCTTCTATCGTGCTCACCTCTAGGTCTTGCCGGATGTTTCTATTCCTGATGAACCAGGGCGCATCAGTTATCTGTCTCAGGAGTTTGTTCTGGGCTGTTTCCAGTTTCTTCATGTGGCTTTTTGCTGTCTCTCCCCACGCAGTTGAACAGTACAATATGCGTGGTACAATTATTGACTTGTATAAGCGTAACTTGTTGCTTATATTGAGCTTATTGTTTCTAGCAATTAGCGGATAGAGTTCTATTTTTCTTACAGCTACTTTCTGCATAATATAATCGATGTGGTCTTTCCACGTGATTTTTCTATCAAATATTACACCCAGGTATTTGATTTTGGCTTTCCAGGGAATCGTTTCTCCGTCTATCTCTATTTCTTCTGTGGGTAATGTTCTTTTCTTGCTGAATACCTGTGTCTTTCCTGCGTTCACTTTTATTTTCCATTTCTCCATCCATTCCAGGATGATGTCAATTGCTGTCTGTGCAAATCGGGTTCCTAGGTTCAAGTTTCTTGAGTGTGCCAGGATTGCGGTGTCATCTGCGTATGTGAACACTTTTGTATCGTTGGGGAGTCCGTTCGGTATATCTGCAGTGTATAAATTATACAACTTCGAAGATAGTACTCCTCCTTGTGGAACTCCTCCTGTTATGGGAGTTTTGCGGGATCTGTGTCTTCCAACTTCCACTTGAAATGATCTGTTCTTCAGGTATTTTCCAATTATCTTAATGATAGGTAGGCTTATATTTGCTTCCCTCATCTTGTATATCTGTCCTTCATGCCACATCTTGTCGAATACCTTTGAGACATCTAGGAAGGCTGCCACGTTTACGTGTTTCCTGTTTATGTTGTGGATTATATTTTTCGTCAATCTTAGTGTCTGGAGTTCTGTTGAGTGTTCTGCTCTGAATCCATATTGTTCTGGTGGGATCACTTTCTTCTCTTCCAGTTCCTCTTCTAATCGTCGTAATATCAATCTTTCTACCAGTTTTCCTAGTGTGCCTAGCAAGCTTATCGGTCGGTGATTCTGGGAGTATAGTTGGTCCTCTCCTTGCTTTGGGATCATGATCACTGTGGCATTCATCCAGGCTTCAGGGAAGTATAACAGTCTTAATATGCCGTTGCAGATGTTCACGATGAATTCCAGGTATTCCATCGGAAGGTGTCGTAGTTGAGTGTTGTTTATTCCATCTTCACCGGGTGCACTCTTCTTTTTAAGGTGTTTGATTTCTTCTTTCACCTCGTCGATTGTTGTAGGTCTTATTCATTCATCTGTATCTGTTTGCAGTATTCGTGCTGCTGTTCTTTCCACTTCCTCTTCGAAATCGATGTCGTCGTCTTGGGTGCGATGCGGTGCAAATTGCAGCTCTAGCGTCTCAGCAAATGCGTTCGCTTTTTCTTCGTCGGCGTATACTATGCCATTTACCCCGTGTAAAAGCCGTGATCTGTTGCACCTTTTCTTCAGGATTCGATTCAATCGCCACATTGGTTTATAGTGGGCGTCTTGTTCTTCGCAGTCTTCGTTGATGCTTTCAAGTAGCACTTGCCACTTCTCGTTCCTGTACTTCTGTACTTCTTATTTGACTAAGTTTGCTAGTCTGTTGGCCTCTCTCTTATCTTCGGGATATAGAGTTCGTTGTGCTATTCTTCGTGCTCTATTTTTGTTCCTGATTAGAGCTTTCAATTCAGGGGGTAGTTTGTTGACGTCTTTGGCACACTTCTTGATTGTTTCCGTGGCTTTTCCTAGTGAATTTTGAATTTCCTTGGTCACTTTGTTTACTTCTAGTTCGATGTCGGTGGTAGTTCGTAGATCCGGTGGAACTCTCTCGGTATTCTTCAGTATTTCGGTGAATTTTCTCCAGTCGATTCTTCTTTCTTCCTGTTGTTGAGGTATTGAGTTCCAGTGATCCAGTGTAAGAATAACTAGATTATGATTGGAGCTCAGTACCGCCTCGGCAATAATAAATATGTCGAGAACATCGGGTCTCCCTGTTGACCCGTAGAACGTCGGTTCGTCCGGTCCGATTACCGAATAATTATTTGATTCCGCGTGAGCTGCTAAAGTTCTGCCGCGTGTAGTAGTTACTCTGGAGTTCCAGATGCTGTGTTTAGCGTTCAAGTCACCGCCTAAAATTATTTCGTTGGGCGAAGGGAGAATTTCGTCCAAGTCGGAAGTTTAAAGTGTTTTTCTAGGCGCGTTATATGCGACTATGACAGTTATTGTTCTGTTGCCAGCCATATATATGTTAACCGCGGCGTTTTCTAAGTTTTCCGTATTGAAATTATTAATCCGCTGGTGCGCTATGGAGTTCTTAACGAGTACGGCTACTCCGCCTCCTTGATTTGTTCGATCACTCCTGTATATTGCAAAGTTCGGTAACGCTAAATGAACTTGGGGTTCAAGCTTTGTTTCGCTCAGTAACGCCACGTCGATATTTTCTTCGGATAAATTATCCCCAAGCTCTAGAATTTTGTTTCTGATGGAATTCGCGTTCCACGCAAGTATCTTTAGTGATCGTGGTTTTGATTTAACGCAGCACGGTCATCCGCTAGCGATTCAATGAATGATTCCGCGGTAGAGCCGGTCATTTTCGAATTATAAGTTTCTCACTAGATATGGGGTTATATAAGCAATATCATATTTTCAATGGAAAATATTGAAATTTCACAGTCGTAATACTCCCCAGGTAATACTCACCCGTAGTTTCCTGTGGAACCAACGATCCGAAGATCTGGACTCAACACATTATCACTACGAACGCACTAACTAGTCACAAGCACCCGTAACGGGTCGAGCTAGTCGGCACACCCGTCAGACGGGTTGAACTCAAGAGCACTGTACACTGATACGGGAGCGCATGCGCACTAGTCGGACGATGTTAGCTTCTCGGCGTACGGTCGGTACTGAATTTACTTTCCTGAAATCAACGCAAAACCTGTATCCTACCTTTTTCCTAACCAATACAATCGGTGATGCCCATGGACTTTCCGACTTTTCAACTACTCCCAATTTCAACATTTCTTCCAATTCCCGGTCTATATGTTGTTGCATTACTGGAGACACCCTATAGTACCACTGCTTTATCGGTTCACAATCCGGATCGATCTTAATATCCACACAACTGAACTGATAACATCCTAATCCTTCCCCCATAGACCTAAAATTTTCCTCAATTATCGATTCTAGGATTTCTCTCTGTTTTTGATCCAAAACTTCCTCACCTTGAACTACATCAACATAATTAATGTCCATATCATTCTTACAGAATTGCCACTCGTTAAATGATGGAATCAGCCCTATCAAATTCCAGTAATCCCAACCTAAAATCATAGTCTTTGGGAGTTATGGTATTATTAACATTTCTACGAGTACCACTTTATTTTTAAACTTTACCGGTAGGTCACAACTTCCCAGAACGGTACATAAATTTCCATTCGTCACTCTACAGAACTTGGTATTAGAGGTTCGGAGAGATATTCCCATATGCTCAATAATATTCCATCCCGGTTTTCCCATTATTGATCTGCCAGAACCAGAGTCCAATAAAACCAAGAATCATTTCTCCAAAATTTCCACCTTAAGAAGGGGTCTATTATCCCCTTCCGCCTGGCTTGCTAAATAATTCAATACTGGTATGAATGACGGTCGAGTATTTTCCTCCTTATAGCTATTAACAGTGTTACAGGAAGAATATGGGTCGCCAAAAGCATCGTCACTGCTGCGACAGGTCAGTGACGACTCCCCCCGTTTCCCGAAGGTTTGCGTCCACGACCAGAATTACAAGATGGGCAAGTTTTAGTAGTGAACCCTTCCCTTGAACAACGGTAACATTTTAAAATTTTTGGCTTGAGACAACCCCTAATTTTATGGCCTACCATACCACAGTTATAACATTTTATATTTGCGAATCCACCATATGAGGTTGGCTCTGTCCGCACGATGGGGTCGGTGCCATCGTTGGTGGATGTGGAAGACAATGCATCAATATAGGCTAAATCAGGTTCTAAACAACCCTTTCTAGAAGGTACTGAATATGACTCTACCAACCGCTTCTGATCTTCAATCTGCCGACAAGCTGATTTTAACTCAGACCATGTATTGATTTTACTTAGGTTGACCCGATCTAAATAATAAGGATGCAAATTCTTCCTAACGATTTTTAATTTGTCTTTTTCTTTAACAGTAGAAGACAACCGATTAAACATAGATGACATTATTGACATAAAACTTATAATATCCTCATTTGGACATCCCATAATTTATCATCATAATCTGATGGTTGCCAATCTTCTCTTAACTTAGTAATCAGATCATCCCATGTAGCCGTAGATTTCCTAACTTCCCTGAACCAATGCAATGCTACCCCCGTGAAAAGATCTATTCCACTACCAAGAAATTGCGATTTTGAAATACCTCGGGCTATTCTCACTTCTTCAACCCTCTCTAAAAATGCGCTTACTGATAGACTCTTTTTATCGCCTGAAAACTTTAAATTCCATTTTTCGACTGGAATTGACTTCATTACCGATGTAATAACCGCAGAATTTCCCCTTGGAGGAGACGAATGTCGCATGAAGGGAAAAAAATTTATATCTCTGTCAGGCTCGTCACTATCATCATCAGTCGCATTATCACTACTCTCATCTAACGTATCGGGTACTGATGCTTTAAGTTTCAAAAATTTTGTTATATATGCTATCTTCAAATTGTCTGCTTTCCTGCCGAATTCACTCTTACAACTTACTTCATCCTCCTTAACAGGGACACTTCTATCTATCCTACCTATTAAATGTACCAAATCAGTGGTGAATTTATTAGCTATATTTGGTGAATTTAAATCTAAGGTTTCAAATTCGTTTACTAAGCGTTCTAACAGGTTGTAAATTGCAACATAATCATCCTGAAATGAAAAAGGATGCTCTGGGTATATGAAACTAACCTTCTTCTTCTCCTGCTTAATTTACAAAGCCAAGTTACTGCGCATATGCTCAACTGTACCAGCTGACATACCCCAAATAACCAATTCATATATCAACTGATTTTTATCCAACCTATTGATATTCAATTTAAATTCTCCCATTTTGCAAATCAAATAACCACCTTTCAACTAACCTGTTCAATTATTCGTTACAATCAAACCTATATAAAAAATTACGTCAATTCTGCATAATGTGCAGCACGATACAGCACGTTCCCTAAAAAAATATCTAGAATACCACTATTTAACTCAATTTTGGTGTAAATTTGTCTAATACAACTACTCAAATTCAAAAATCACGATGGGCGCCAATTTATAACGACATACGACTGTTCCCAAGTCGCAGTGGTTAAATTCGGAGCTACTAGAACTCAGGGATCCGCGGTCTAGCTCCAGTGGAGATGGTAGTGGGTTTCTAAAAAGGGAACCTAGTTAATGGGCGCCAGGTAAATTTAAATCTCCCAGATACCCCAGCGTAAGGTAATAATTCCTAAATTCACCAAAAGAATATTCACGCTAAAAACAAACAATTTATTCCAGTAGCTTACAACCCAGGTCTCTAGATTCACCAAAATAAAACTACTGTGAAACCCTGAATGAGGGTGGCGGATATTGTACGTAGATAATATTATTATTTGATTCAAATACGCGTCGCTTGAGCTAAGGCGTATCCACGTTTCTTATCTATGATCTTGTATGATTTACACAAATCTTTCCCCAATTTCCACTTTACAACAACAATGATTTATATAATTGATGACTATATATGTTCAAGTCGCATATAGCAGGTATAGTATATATTTCGAAAGATGTTTCCAATAACTTGCGTGCTATTCCTTATGCCTGAACGTAGTATTGCTTCGTTGGTCTCGCAATACTGTTCTCCTTCCCTCTGTGCTCGCAGTCTGCAACCCTTGATTGAATGTCCCACAGCGCTGCTTTCTGACCACCTTGTATATACTCGGGATCTGCAACACTGCGTTGGCTGTCTCACAGCGCTACTTATGGACCACCTTGTATATATTCGAATGTCTCAGTTACAATCTTCCTGACATGAAAATCGTTCTCTTCCTGACACAAAAATCGTGCTATCCCTCTTGACATAAAAATCGTGCTGGCATAAAAATCCTGATGACAGAAAAGAAACCATCAGTGACTTCTCTCGGATAAGAAACCAATGAATTTTCCCAACACATAATAATTTCGGTTATCAGAATATTAATCAGACCATTTATTCGTTGTTATGCAATAATTCGTACATACCCTGATGTTCGGGGTTGTCCTGCACACGTTTGCTTCGAAACCAAATCTGGCCATGCCTCCACCAAATAATCCTTCAAGCACACAGCGATGTTCTGGATATAGAAAGATAATTACGACCTGAATTGTTTCCACTAGAAATGACGAGACTAGAACATCTAACACATACCTGACCAAGCCGCCAAGATCGTTCACGTGTTCAACTCGGATTTGCAAAAGGCTTTTAGATCCTCTTTCGAGACAAGTGATGGTTATCTGTTATCCTTCCCAATCAAACCAATATAACTATCCAACTTAATCCGATTTTCGAAACTATATCCAATTAAGAAGATTCCAATAATTCTACCAGAGTTCCGAAAATACGTTCAACCTGTGCTTTCTTCGTTGAATGTTCACAAAATGGACGACTTCACCTGACCGACGCACTCACTAAATTTCAGACTGCCATAATGCAACAATATTGCCAACTCATTCGGCCCTTCGAATACAATAATTATTTAGCGTCGATTGGTACCACTGAGACCCAACCTCAAATTCAATATCAACACGAACGATAACCTTATCGCAAGCCGAAGGTTAGCAAACGAATGTAACAATGTAGAACGTATAAAAAGACACAAGAGTTCAACGTGAAAATGATGACGAATTTTGAAATTTAGAAAATTTAGAACGCAAAGAAAGGCACATAATTCAACGTGAAAATGATGCCGATTTTCGAAATTTAGAAAATTTAGAACGCAAAGAAAGGCACATAATTCAACGTGAAAATGATGCCCAATTACGAGAAAAGGAAAATAATATCCGAAATCAAAAACTCCAACATAAACGTACAGAAGA
Source organism: Halyzia sedecimguttata (assembly GCA_937662695.2). Lineage (NCBI taxonomy): Eukaryota > Metazoa > Arthropoda > Insecta > Coleoptera > Coccinellidae > Halyzia > Halyzia sedecimguttata. The sequence goes on along the minus strand of OW569414.2, from coordinate 54,463,344 downwards.
ATATTTCCGAGAAAAGGAAAATCGAAAAAATTATGCTATCAAGAAAGCCAAAATGGAGAAAGTTGAATTGAAAAAAATACAAATAAGAAAAATATAGCAATAAAACGATCCAATCCTCGATTTTGAGAACAAGAAAGGATTCAAAATAGTGAGGCACATCAAATAGCAAGACTCAGCCAAATTAACATCACATCTATTCCAAATGATCCTGATTGGAATCATACTCTAAATAAATACAATGTAGATGTTAAATTAGGACCCACAGAGGTATGTGTCTATTGTGGAGTGTTATGGTTTACAAATTCTGTTAGAACTTTAACACCAGAAGTTCTACAGGGTGATGATATTTGTAAAGACTTCATTTGCCAAGCATATTATTTACGTAAGTATAGTAATTTTAAAAGTTTGAGCTCTTTTTGTAGTACTTGCCATAGATACGTTAAAAAACTGCAAATACAAAAAATTTGTTTAGGTAACGGTTTAGATTTTCCAGAAATTCCAGCTATTATGAAAGATTGACAGTGTTAGAAGAAAGATTGTGTGCCATTCGTCTACCTTTTATGCAAATCAGGAGTTTGGGTTACGAACGTCAATGTAGTTTGAAAGGCAACTTAGTTAATGCACCGGTTTCAATAGATCCGACTGTTTCTGTATTACCTCGTACATTTGACAATACACTAAAAATTCAGGTTGAAACGCAATTTTTCATATCAACATCATTACATGATTGAAACCATCCGACCAAATATAGTGAGACAGGCATGTGAGTATCTAGTGACCACACCACTATATGTTAGCAAAGGAATAACATTGCGTGAAAGTAGTGGATATTTACCTGAAACAGAAGAATTTATTGTTGACAGGAATGATATAAGTAAAACTGTTGATATTAATTCAACTCCAAATGCAGGAGAAAAAGAAAAAGAACAAAATCGATTTAATTGTTTAGAAGAGTTCGACGAAAATGCTGATGAAGAACCATTAAACCCTGGTGGTCAAGAAACTCTTATCCAAGATGAGAATGAAATAGAAAATTTAGCCCTAGCTCCCGTAGAAGGACAAAGACCAATAGGACTTCTGTTGGATTTACTATCCGGCAGAAGAAATGTCATTTCCAACAATTTATTGTGGCTATGCTAGAAATATCACCATAAATTTAACCTACAACAAAATATTGAGCTCAGAAATCAGACGTTTTGATAGAAGAGCAGCCGTAGTTAGTCATCTATTGTATGCTTACAAGAAGCAAGAAATTACTAAAATTTGGAACGCCATTGGAATATGCTTACGCAAAAAAAACAAGGTGCAGGTAACTACTGTGCAGCACAAGTCGTAGATAGAAATTTCAATAGCGAGCTAATTCAACATAATGATGGATATAGAATATTACAAGGTGTTCGAAATTCGCCCACATACTGGGAAAGAGAAAAAAAGAAATTGATGGCTATGATTCGACCACTTGGAATTCCAACATTCTTTTATACTCTATCAGCCACCGAATCCAAATGGGGTGAGCTGTTAAAGATTTTATATAAAATTATCGATGACAAAATAGTTACCGAAGAAGAAGCATTGAATGCGAATTATGCAGAGAAAGCACGTCTAGTTAGAACGGACCCTATTACTTGTGCATGTGCACGTTATTTTGACTATAGGACGCGTTGTCTGTTCAAGGCGTGGAAAACTAGGGCTGGACCGTTCGAAACATATAAAATTTTAGATTTCTATCAACGTGTAGAATTTCAACAACGAGGATAGCCACATATTCACGGACTATTGTGGTTGGAAATTACCCCACGAATTCAAGAAGAACGTGAAAATCACCAAGAAGTCACTAATTTTATTGATAGATTTATTACATGTGATGGCAGAAACGAATTAGTTTCTGAATTGGTTTCTCTTCAGACTCATCATCATACTGCCACATGTCACATCAATAAACGTCGAAATAAAAAATGTAGATTCAATATTCCATATCCTCCAATGAAACAAACTGAAATCCTAAACTGTATAACTGTATGCAGGACATAGCGAAAGTTGATAGCAAAAAATATTCAGATATTCGACAAAAAATATCAGATTCATTAGCAGAAAATTTTAATATGATATAATATAATGATTATATCATAGCTATACGAGCTGGCTTGAAACGTAATACTATATTTTTGAAACGGATACCTTCCGATTGCATGATTAACGGATTTAATGTCAAAATTTTATTAATGCATAGGGCAAATATGGATTTGCAATAAATTCTTGATCCATATAGCTTTGTCCAATATATAGTCAGTTATATCAACAAGTCCAATCGAGGCATGTCTAAACTCATGAATGATTTGGATAATGAGCTAAGATCTGGTGGCATGACATTAAAAGAGAAATTCCGAGCTATTGGTAATAAGTTTGTCAACGCATCAGAAATATCTGCGCAAGAGGCAACATATCATATGTTAGGAATGGCTTTATCGAAAAGCAGTAGAACTCTTATTTATATAAATACATCATTACCCGAAGAACGAGTAAAAATGTCAAAGACAGGAAAAGAACTTCGGAAACTAGAACCAGAGTCAAATGAAATTTTTGTCTCGGATGTTATCGATAAATTCGTTAAATGTCCGTTACAATTTGAAAACTACTGTTTGGCTTCTTTTGCAACTAACATTATTGTTGGAAATAATTGTCAGAAAAATTCAAATAACCAAAATGATAGCGAGCATGGCGTGGATGAGAACGAAACAGAAATCGAAATGTTAAGGTGGAACCGTAGGAATTATCGAATTAGAAAAAAATCTTGTATCTTGCGATACAGAAGATTCGACGTTCATAAAGATCCAACAAATTATTTTAGAGAACAATCCATGTTGTTTTTACCATGGCGAGACGAAGACAGTGAATTGATTAATGTCAATTGCCAAGAAGTTTATAAAAATAATCGAGAACAAATTGAAAATGAGAAAAAAAAATTCAATTGCTTCTCTGACGATGATTATATCGAGAATTTGTTAAAGCAAGCTGAAGAAAGAATTGTTTATTCCGAAGAGGGCGAGAATGAAAACCTAATCAATGATGAATTCGCAGCTTATGCTTTAGATGAATCTGATTTTGATATTATGGCCCAAGGTGGGGATGGAGTGCCAGCTCGTTGTAACGATCAAATAGCACAAAGTTTTCTTTTTCCCGAAGAACTTCCCACAGATGAGTTTAATGAGTTATGTCGATCGTTAAATGAAAAGCAACGGCAATATCTCATGCATATAGAATCACACTTTAGTGATAATTTCTCGTCGCCTCTTTATGATTTCATAAGTGGACCAGCTGGATTTGGAAAAAGTCTTTTGATAAAATCAATTTATCAAACTCTTACCAAATATTTCAATCAGTTTGCTGGATGTGACCCGTCAAAAGTCAAAGTATTGATATGTGCTCCAACGGTAAAAGCCGCGCTCAATACTCATGGAGTTACCCTACATCAGGCCCTTAGTTTACCTGTTAATCAAGCAGGCTATGATATGAGTTTACTTAATACTGAATCATTGCATTGTTTGAGTCTGAAATATTCAGACCTCAAATTATTAATCATTGATGAAATTTCAATGGTAGGAGCAAAAATAATATCACAAATAAATTCCCGCTCACAACAAATATTCAGAAATAAAGAAAATTTCGGCGGTATATCGCTGATACTAGTTGGTGATTTGAGACAGTTATCACCAGTCGGAGAAATATTCAAAGAAATGAGAAGAACAGCAAAAGATCCTTATGCGGTATTCCAAGGCACATATTTATGGAATATGTTCAAAATGTTTCAATTGACCGAAATTATGCGTCAGAAAGATAACTGGTCCTTTGCTCTGGCACTAAATAATATGGCGTCATGTACGATGACTCCCCAAGACATTGCACTATTTGAAAGCCGAGTAATTTCAGATTTACCCCCACATATAGATAAAACGATATATCTATTCTATAGTAATAATGAAGTTAACAATTTCAATGAATTACGTCTTGATAATATGAATTCTGAATGTAGTATATCGAATGCATTCGATATCGTTTATGGACATGGTACCGAATCTGCCAAAATGCAATTGATGAATTCAGTTAAAGAAAAAAAAAAACGACAGATACTGACGGTTTATGTTTACGATTAATTCTAAAAGTTGGTGCCCGTTATATTATGATGACTAATAATATTAATACAAGTGATGGATTAGTTAACGAAGCTACAGGTATTCTAAGATTAATCGACTATGGTACTAATCGTCCAAAAAGTATAAGAATACCAATGCGAGTTTGGATTGAATTTGATGATAGTCGCATTGGTCATGATGCTCGCAATGAACAGAAGCAATTGATTACGGTTAGAAAATTTATGTCAAACTTGACACCCATCAACACTATAAAAAAAATAATCACAACTAATAAAAATGGGTTCAAGCCCTGTGGACAGGAGCTTTCTGGCGCTCTAGATCAAACAGACAAATTATATATCCGAAAGTATTGGTTTCTCAGAGTTGGGAATTATATTAATGTATTCATATGATAGAACTACATCATAAAGGAAATTCAATTTAAATAATAGTTTATTTATCAAGATTAAATGAGCAATCATGAGAATGAGAACTACACCATGGAAGAAAACAAATAAAATCTGGCCAATTTTGCCCAATAACGAACTTAACCGAGATATTCATCTCCCTAAACTACTCTGAAAATTTCAACTACCTACATCATTCCGTTCGAGAGTTATATCTATGTCTATGGATGAAAAGCAGTCTCACTACTCTCAGATCTCTTACTTTATGATCCGTTCCGAAATGTAAGAATTTTCTGAGAAAACCTAATTTCGGAGCAAACAACTGAGATTTTTCTCACTTCGCTCACAATTCTTCGATTGATTAGATAATGTCATGTCTCAGAAACATCATTTGACATTATGACAATTCATAAATAGAATAATATCATTCTGTGACAACGTTGAAATACGATTTATTTTTGAAATTTTGAAAAATCATATCTCAAGTATTAGCTTGTTAGACTCAAAAATGATATCATTGGATTCTCATGGTAAAACAGCTTATTGAAAAAAATTTAATTTGGAATTTGCCTTGTAAAAAAAATTTTTTTTTTGTTACTCCGAAACCATCTGTACGATTCTGCCCAATAACGAACTTAGCCGAGATATTTATTTCCCAAACCTACTCTGAAAATTTCAACTGTCTAGCTCATTCCGTTCGAGAGTTATCGTGCCTACGGCCGGCCGGCCGGATCGGCCGGACGGCCGGACAGAATTAATTTCGACCACGGATTCTTGATCAGCGAGTCGAACCAAATCGTTTAAGACCATTTTCATCAAAAAATTCGAAAATTACAGACATTTGGCCAAATTGATAAGCACTCAGTTCCGAGGAACTAGAGCGCCAAAAACTCTTGTTTGCAGTTGCAGAGACGACAGTTCCCTATAATTGTATCAGAAGGAATAACTATTCATAAAAGTCAAGGCAGCGCTTTTGAAAATGTTATCGTCACTATTGGACCTAGAGGTCTTTCAAGGGCAGCGTTATATGTTGCTTGCAGTCGAGCTACAAAAGCAGACGGTTTACTAATTCATGGTAAATTCGTACCACCAAACAAGAAAGTGTACAAGAAAATTGCTGACGACCGTACAGTATTCGAAGAACTCCAAAGATTAAACACAACTGCTAAATTAAATTTGAGATTCAAAAGTTTGCAAAATGCAAAAGGTGGTAGAATCATGTACCATAATGTTCAAAGTTCACACAAACATGTATCAGATGTAATTTGCGATGAAATATTTTCTTCGACTGATTTACTTTTACTGGTTGAGACTTCGACACTTTCTACAGGTGTTTATGAACTATTTCCTAATATGCAGGAGATCAGCAGAATAGATATAGTAAAAAACGCACTGCCGGTGATGTATTCATTGCAGCATCTATAAAAATAGGAAATAGAATATATAACATTAAACAATTCATTCAAACCGAAAAAAACGGTCACATTGAATTGATTCGATTTGATCTCGACAACACATCCTATTTCGTCTTCTATAATTCGTCTCAAGCCTCATTCAACCTTACCAAATAAGTGTTCACGGAAGCATTCCAAGATAGGTATTATAAAAAATCATTATTGGTGACATGAACATCAATTTAAATAGAAAAAATGGGTTCAAGCCCTGTGGACAGAAGCTTTCTGGCGCTCTAGTTCAAACAGACAAATTATATCTCCGAAAGTATTGGTTTCTCAGAGTTGGGAATTATATCAATGTATCCTTATGATAGAACTGCATCATAAAGGAAATTCAATTCAAATAAGAGTTCATTTATCAAGATTAAATGAGCAATCTGAGAATGAGAACTGCACCATGGGACAAATCGAATTAAATCTGGCCATTTTTGCCCAATGACGAACTCAACCGAGATATTCATCTCCCCATCCTACTCTGAAAATTTCAACTACCTAGCTCATTCCGTTCGAGAGTTATTGTAGAAAAACTTTTCTTAAATTTTCAAATTTTTTTTTGACACTTTGCGGTAATCTGGTCAATACAAAACTTCACATTCGTATAAAGGTCATGATTCTACAATTTGGTGCTAAATTTTAGATAGATCGAGTGATCGGTTTCGGAAATATTCATAAAAATATTTTTACTAAAATCAGCCATAACTCCGAAACCGCTTGATGGATTTCTCCCATTAACGAGCTCGTCCGAGATATTTACTCTCCAAAACCACCTTGCAAATTTCAATTCGCTAACTCCTTTCGTTCGAGAGTTATCGTGCCTACGGCCGGCCAGACAGAATCGATTTCGACCTCGGTCTTGATCAGTGAGTCGAATCAAATCGTTTAAGACCATTTTCATTGAAAAATTTGAAAATTACAGACATTTGGGCAAATTGATAAGCACTCAGTTCCGAGGAACTAGAGCGCCAACAAGTTTCGTATGACAATTGCCCAAAACAGGTTTAAAGTACCTACAAATAGTAGATTTTCATAAAACATGCATCATAGAAGAGTAATAATGAAAAAATACCTTGTAATCGATCAAAAATTTCCTGATCTACGTTCACCAAATGTTCTCCTCTCTCGAACTGCAGAATTGTGCTTTCAATATTTACATTCTATTTGCTTTCTATGTCTATGGATGAAAAGCAGTCTCACTACTCTTAGATCTCTTACTTCATGTTCCGTTCCGAAATGTAGGACTTTTCTGAGAAAAACTAATTTCGGAGCAAACAACTGAGATTTTTCGCACTTCGCTCATATTTCGGAATACACTTTATTCTCATAATTCTTCGATTGATTGGATAATGGTCGCGTTTAGCAGAACCAACAGCTGCGGAACAGTTGTCACATTTCGATGATTTTTCTGCCGAACGTTACGCTCACTTTGGAACATGTTGAGTAGCGGTTGTCATTTTAAGGAGCGTAGATTTTTTCCGCTCAGTAACGGTAACATGTTGTAAATTTGACAGTTTTGACATTTATTTTAAAAATAAGGAGTGAAAAAATGGATACTGGACATATATTTTCGACGGAAAGAATTACCTGCATTTCGGGAGATTCTAAAATGGTCTTTGAATAAATCACCCATATATTGAGGAATTGTCTCTTCATAAAAATTCTTATTCCTGGGAGCAATGCCTCTGTTTTCATCTTCCAATGAAGGCAGAGGTTGAGCCAATAATCCAACAAGTTCACTTCTTATGTTGGCCGTAATATTATCATCTTCGAAGAGTAATGAAATGATATTTGGATTTATGATTGAATATTTATTTTTGTGACAGGTAATCAAAGAAAATTCGAATCACCTAACCTGAACTTCAAACATCTGAGATTTAGAGCTGTCCGTTCGGCAGATTACGATACCGCTACCTATCGGTAGCGGAGCGGTTCATGCTACCGACGAGATATTTATCTCCCAAACCTACTCTGAAAATCTCAACTGTCTAGCTCATTCCGTTCGAGAGTTACCGTGCCTACGGCCAGCCAGACAGAATGAATTTCGACCACGGATTCTTGATCAGTGAGTCGAACCAAATCGTTTAAGACCATTTTCATCGAAATATTCGAAAATTACAGACATTTGGGCAAATTGATAAGTACTCAGTTCCGAGGAACTAGAGCGCCAAAAATGGGTACATAGCCTTATTTAATAATTGGAATTTAGATGTAAAATTTCGAAAAATATTGCAACAACTTATGGTGGAACTAATATTGATTGGTGCTTTTCCAACATAAGTAATATACAAGTAATTTTATATGGTTCTTTGTTCAGTTATCACAAATCAATATGTATATTGTTGATGGATGAACAAATATTAGAATTAACAACTTTTGAGAGAAGTGATGTAAATTGCATTGAAGAAAAAATATTAACTTCATGTCAAGATTTAACATCATGTAAAAAGATCAAAAGACAATATCAATATCTGACGATATCGATCATAGATCTACAACTGAAAATTTTCAAAATAATATTTCTGAAGATTATAGACACGAAGGTTTATACAATATTGACAGAGAATCATGTTATTCCAATGCAGCTATAGAGTGTCTACTTTCTATATCGGAATTCAGAAAATCAATAATTAAGAGAAATTCTGATATCAATCAAAATATTTTCTTAGTCATGGATAAATTGATTATAACTACTGAAGTTATAAGAACGACTGTTAATGACATATTAAGCACTCTGGAACAACAAGATGTACAAGAATTTCTTGACTTATTGCTATCAAAATTGGATCGAGAATTTATTTGCAATATAGAATTCACAATTCAAGAAAACTTTTACTGTGAATATTGTAATCAATCAACTTCAGTTGAATATCCATCGAATTTCTATACAATGAATATTCCAGATGTTTATGAAATATCCTTTCATAATTTATTAAATTATCAAATAAAAGATCATTGCAATAGTTGTAATAGACCTGCGGAAAGACATAAAAAACTACATCAAGTTAATCAATATGTTTTTTTAGTTCTATGGAGACAAATAGCAATGATAAAAAATTAAAAACCAGAGTGAATGAAATTGACCCCAATCCCACACAGCACATACTCATTTCTGAAATATTGCAGGAATATGTTTCGGAAATATTTGAGATATTTCGGTTATATTGCGAAAGATATATGAAATATTTCAGGAATATTGCAGAAACATTCGAATGTCCGCCCCATAACCTAACATAGCAATATTGCAGAAATATTTTTCGATATATTTCTGCAATATTGTAGAATTATTCTGTAATGTTTATGCAATTTTTTATTATATTGGAAAATATATATGAAATATTTCAGGATTGTTGCAGAAATATTCAAATATATGCTCTCTATCCTATAACGTCACAATATTGCAGACTTATTTTTTGAAATATTCCTGCAATATTGTAGAATTATTTTGTAATATTTATGGAATATAATTGTTATATTGCAAAATATACAATGCAATATTTCAGGATTCTTGCAGAAATATTTCTGTTATTTCATGAGATGTGGTATAGGTTTAACTCACATAACAAAATAGTAGGCACAAGTAATATCTTAATCGCTCTCTACTGGACATTCAACATTTCTTTTTTTTAACTTTTTCCACTTCCCTGGAGGCTCGCAATTTGGCTTGAGCTAACAATTTCGATATGGGTTTTATAATCAAACATAGATAATCAAATCATTAGATCTGTTCAACTCTACCTTTGTACGTATATAAAAAGCACGTCAATATAACATCTCAATAATCAGACCGATGAGATCACAACCTACTCTTTATAGGGCTGTGATAAGATGTTGGTATAACCTAAAAATATAAAATTTTGTATCAATGATATCTATAAACTTGTAGCTATTATACCTTAGATAATCAAATCAGCTTATCACTGCATTTATATTATTTAGTTAGAGCCGATTAGTCTTTAATAAACATTAAACTCACAACTAACTGAAGTAACAAAGTAAAGTAACAACAGACTGCTTCACGACTCGACACGATACAACACACTGGTAAACAGAAAAAATGGCGGCCTGACTTAAAGAAAAGAGAGGATGCGTAAAGCCTCGAACTAGAGAAAGAAAGCACACAAACATATTATATATTGCATGTAATGTTAAATTATTTCTCTCGCGATTTGTAATTAATATGTCTATGCATATTATATTCATAGGAATATTCGCAAAACTATAAATTTTAACTTTGTAGAAAACTGTTATAGTTTGTAACATTTCTGTAATATTTCTGAATATTGCAACTGTAATATTGAAATGCAATATTCCAGCAATATTTCTCAATATTGCAACTGTAATATTGAAACACAATATTCCAGCAATATTTCTGGAATATTGCAACTGCAATTGCAATATTGCAATATTGTGGCAATATTTCCTGAATATTGTGTGCTGTGTGGGATATGATACATATTGACGGTTTCAAATTCCAAATCAAATGTACAATAAAACATCTAGGAGAAGAAATATCAAGCGGTCATTACATATCCATAATTAGACAAGGAAATAAATTGATAGAATGCGATGATGACAATATCCGCACATTGCACGTTTTCGATTCTTCCTTAAAAGATGTACTTCTTTTGGAAAAGTATATCGATTGAATAATAAGAACAAAATGAAAAATATAATATATTTTATCCGAAATAAAAGAACAATAATTATTCTTTCATTATAATGTCATTTCTGTAGAAACTTCCGATTGATGGTCACAGCCTCGAATATTTAACAAATATCTAATATTTGAAAAGACTGTATTTTGGTTCAGGCTGCTCCTCTTATAGTGAAGCACCACCGATAATTTCGGTTTAAGCTGCTCGTAATATAATGATATTTCAGGCAACCCCAATTATTTTGGTTTAAGCTGCTCCTATTATAATGAAATTTCTAGCGCCACCGATTTTTTCGGTTTAAGCTGCTCCTATTATAGTATATAGCGCCACCGATTATTTCGGTTTAAGCTGCTCCTATTATAATGAAATTTCTAGCACCACCAAATATTTCGGTTTAAGCTGCTTCAACAATAGTGTAATTTCTAGCGCCGCCGATTACTTCGGTTTTAGCTGCTCCTATAATAGTAAAGCGCCACTGATGATTTCTGTTTAAGCTGCTTCTATTATAATGAAATTTCTAGCGCTACCAATTATTTCGATTGAAGTTGCTCCAAGATCTTTATAAATGATTTCAACATAACAGTGGACTTTAGATAATAATTTGCACTCACTTCTTGAGTTCTGTTTCCTAAACTACATATATCGAAGAATTTCGTTAATAACAGCAATTATTAAATAATTCTTGTTATTATTACTACAACTGAAATTAATCATTACAATATTATGCATGTTAAGCGGCAAAATGAAACTCTACAAAGCCATTTATGAAGTTAAAATCATTTATGAAGACTCTAAATAATGAAATTTCATGCGCCACTAATTACTTCGCTGCAAGTTTCTACAAATATGTTCCCCAGAACATACCCACAATAAACATATACTAATCATAAATGTTTTTTTTTATTAATTCATGTTCAGCTTTTATTTTTTTTTAATAGTGTCTACTAGATGGAGAATCTACTCTACAACAAAAAATGCAGATGTGTAAAATCATGATGTCATCATCAATGAAGAAAATTTTGTCAACCTGAATAAAAAAAATGCAGAGAACAATTTTATACATCTCAAAGACTGTTTAACTCATAGTTCTCCAGAAATTATTGATATAAACTGCAGCTCAACATTCCCCATCATTCAATGAAATATATTTTTCATACCCTTCTTCTATATGGTACTTGATTTGCTTAATTGACCCAACTACAAACCGACAGTAGTCATCCAGGTAAATCTACAATATATATAAAAGGGAGTGACAGCCTAAAATCATGTCGGGTTGTTGGCCCGTCTAGATTAAATTATTGTGTTTAATATTTCGCATTTTATAGAACAATTGATAAATAATATCGTTTTTTTTTAAGATTCACTGAGCCCAGGATTTCAATGAAATAGTAAAGAAAAATTGGAGAAGAAATAACTTGGATAGATAACTAACAATGCTTAATTCTACGGAAAACACTCTTAGCCATATGTCGATATCTCATTATAATTTAAATCAACAGTTAATTTATATTCTTTCATTTAAGACATATATATTGTGATATCTTTAATTGTATTTAACTGAAGGTTCTCTTCACAACCTATTTAAACCAAGCAATAAAACAAATTAAATTTTTAACCCATATGTTTCACAAAATACCTATTTAATTTCTCTAACGAAATGTATTTAATAATAATAAAACAGTAGATGGAAGATGGTATATTTACAAAGGAATGGGAATAGTGTAACGTTCCTTTTTTTTAACCAAGGCAGAGGTTTATTTACATTTCGTTTGCGATAAGGTTGTCGTATGTTGACATTACATTTTAGGTTGGATCTCAGTGGTACCAATCGACGCACAAAGAATAATCATATTCGAAGAGCCGAATGAGTTGGCAATATTGTTTTATTGTGACAGTCTGAAAGTTTGGGAGAGTCTGCGCCAGCCAGGGAGATGAGGTCGTCCATTTTGTGAAGATTCTACGGAGGAGCAATAGGTTGTGCGTATTTTCGACACTTCGTAAGAATTGTTGAATTCGTCTTAGTTGGATATAGTTTCGAAAATCGAATTAGGAGTGAGGGTTACATTGGTTTGATTTGTAAGGATAACAGGTAACTTGCGCTTGTCTCGAGAGAGGATCTAAAGACCTTTTTGCAAATCCAAGGACCACGTGAACGATCTTGGCGACTTTGACAGGTATGTGTTGAATGTTCTATTCTCGTCATTTCTAGTCGAAACAATTCAGGTTGTAATCATCTTTCTAAATATATCCAGAACATCGCTGTGTGCTAGAAGGATTATTTGGTGGAGGCACGGCCAGATTTAGTTTTGAAGCAAACTTATACAGGACAACCCCGAATATCAGGATATGTGTGAATTCTATAACTATTACATAACAACGAATAACTGGTCTGATTGATATTCTGGTAACCAAAATTATTATGTGTTGGGGAAATTCATTTATTCCTTATCTGAGAGGAGTCACTGATGGTTTATTTTCTGTCATCAGGGTTTTTATGTCAGGAAGAGAAGGATTTTTATGTCAGGAAGAGTTGAACTCAGAACTTCGAGTATATACAAGGTGGTCCATAAGTAACGCTGTGAAACAGCCAGATCCCGAATATATACAAGGTGGTCAGTAATCAACATTGTGGGACATCCAATCGAGGGTTGCAGACTACGAGCACCGAGAGAAAGAGGACAGTGTTGCGAGACCATCGACGCAATACTACGTTCAGGAATAAGGATAATCAGCACGGAAGTTAATTATAGGAAACCTATTTCGAAACATATCTTATACCGGCCATATATAACGTGAACTTATTATCATCGATTACATAATTTATTGTTATTGTGAAGCGGAAATTGGGGAAAGATTTATGGTAATCATATATGAATATAGATAATAAACGTGGATGCGCCTGAGATCAAGCGACGCGTACTTGAATCAAAGAATAACATTATCTACGTACAATTTCCGCCACCCTCATTTAGGGTTTCACAGTAGTTTTAATATATTGAATCTAAAGGCCTGGGTTGTAAGCTATCGTTTGTTTTTAGCGTGAATATTGTTTTGGTGAATTTAGGAATTATTACATTACGCTGGGGTATCTGGGAGACTTAAATTTACCTGGCGCCCATTTACTAGGTTCCCTTTTTAGAAAACCACTCCCATCTCCACTGGAGCTAGACCGCGGATTCCCGAGTTCTAGTAGCTCCGAATTTAACCGCAACGACTTGGGAACAGTCGTTTGTCGTTATAATAGGAAAAATAAAAAGGTTAATTGGGGAATAAAAAATATAATAACACAGATCAACATTGAAAAAAAAAAGAAACACTGACGTGAAGTCAGTACTCTTTGGCGCGCGTGTTCACGGTGGCTAATTTGAATTGAATGATGAGTACTTCAAGCTCAGTGGATAGAGCCAGCCGAAGATCTACTCAAAGGATAGTGGACATCATTCACTGTCGGTTATAAAATGAACAGTGCTGTATCTAAGCTGCCATTAGGATAGAGTAACAACTGACACAACTGACTCTCCTTAGTCGCACAAGCTCCTAGAAGATTATGAGGGATCTCCTTGGGAAAGACTTTGGAGGGTCAGTATAAACATAATCATGTTTATAGCACGCGCGCCAAAGCAGATTGACCACATGCCAATGCTTTTTTACACTTTTTCTTTCATTGTTAAGTCAATCTGCATTTGGCGCGTGTGCTATAATTATGAGTATGTTTATAATGACCCTCCCAAGTCCTTTCCAAGGAGATCCCTCAGAATCTTCTAGGAGCTTGTGCGACTAAGGAGAGTCAGTTGTGTTCTTTTTCAACTTTTTTACTCTATCCTAATGGCAGCTTAGATACAGCACTGTTCATTTTTGAACCGACAGTGAATGATGTCCACTATCCTTTGGTTTAATGCTTGTGGCTTTATTATATACGATTTACACTTATGTATGAGTATGATGTAGTCTGATGAAGTCGCTGTGTCGACGAAACGCGTCACAATATTGAATAAATAAGTGTAAATCGTATATAATTTTTCATTGAATATCCTTTGGGTAGATCTTCGGCTGGCTCTATCAACTGAGCTTGAAGTACTCATCATTCAATTAAAATTAGCCACCGTGATCAAGTGCGCCAAAGAGTACTGACTTCACGTCAGTGCTTCTTTTTTTTTTCAAGTTCCTTCAACAACTATGGCTATCAATACAGTTTGGCTGTTAGCTTTACCGTAGATCGATAAAAAATTCGTTTATGGGACCTCCGTTAGGAACGCAATTGCCTTTTCTCCAAATCTGAACGTATTTAAATATATATCTACGAAAAATAGTTATTTATAAATTCGCCTCAGGGCCCCGAAAGAGACATTTCAACTCGGAAACAACGCTATTTCGCCCAAACTGACTTGTGTCCGTGCAGTGAATAGACATGAATATTCTTTTAAAACCTCACAATATCGACTCAGTACTCCCAACATAACCTATACAACCCAGAAAACAGTCACTTCTATTCTACACATGTGCAATCTACTCGCGGCCGAAAGTCCTCCCAAAATCACACACCTTACAAAAACTCCGATTCTCCAACACTAGTGGTTCAGGAGATATCGCATCTTTAATCCACGCATGCGCAGATCCTCACGAGGCGATTTTATGGAGGAATAGCATCCGCCACCCCGAAACCCCAATCCTCTCTGACGAAAACACTAGCAGTTAAATCACTAATGGTCTGCTCATGCGCATAACGAAAAATGCCCGTAGGAGGTAACATCAATTTCAAAATTAGCCCCAGGGCCACGTTACGGTCACTTCAACTCGGAAACAACGCTACATCCCCCAAACTGACTTGTCCGTGCACTGAATTGCCATGAATATTCTTTTAAAACCTCACAATATCGGCTCAGCACTCCCAACATAACCCATGTAACCCCAAAACAGTCACTTCTCTTCTGCTCATGTGCAATCTATTCGGGGCTGGAAGTCCTCTCAAAATCACACAGCTTACAAAAAACTCCGATTCTCCAACTCTAGTGGTTCAGGAGATATATTGCACCTTTAATCCACGTATGGGCAGACACCCACCAGGAGATTCTATGGAGCAATAGCATCCGCCACCCCAAAACCCCAATCCTCTCTGACGAAAACTACAGCAGTTAAATGACTCCTCCTCTGCGCATGCGCGTGACGAAAAATGCTCGAAAAGGGCAGCATGAACTCCAAAAAATAGGTTTCGAAATTTCAAGCAAAATATTCCGCAAAATAGTAGTAATTTTTTTAAATTTTTCATGTCACGTGAACTTCACGAAATTTTGCAAAAGTGTTTGATTTGGTCTTTTGCATCTAACTACTGAGTTTCAATTCAATCAGATCAGTATTTTTCGAGTTTTCGTGGAAACAAAATTTTAAAATTTTTTAAATTTTTTTTGCCACATAATGGCCATCCGGTCAGTACCAAACTTCGCAGGCATATAAAGGTCATGATTCTACAATCT
The DNA here is from genome assembly GCA_937662695.2 of Halyzia sedecimguttata. Lineage (NCBI taxonomy): Eukaryota > Metazoa > Arthropoda > Insecta > Coleoptera > Coccinellidae > Halyzia > Halyzia sedecimguttata. The sequence goes on along the minus strand of OW569414.2, from coordinate 54,447,230 downwards.
GATGCCAAATTTCAGATAGATCGAGTGATCGGTTCCGGAAATATTCATAGGAAACATTTTTACTAAAAACGGCCTTAACTCCGAAACCGCTAGGTGGATTTCGCCTGTTATCGAACTTGTCCGAGATATTTACGCTCCGAACATGCCCTGCAAATTTCAACGCTCTAACTCATTCCGTTCGAGAGTTATCGTGCTAACGACCGGACCGGCCGGCAAATACAGACATTGTGACGAAATGATGGCACGCTGTTCCTTGCGGAACACGCGCGCAAAAATGGAACTGTTTCAAGCAATTCACTAATATTTATTCAAAAATTTATTCCCAATTTTATAGCTTCAGTTTTACTTGAGCTAAACGATTTCATTTTCAGTATTATTTTTCGCATAAAGACGATAACTTTTCATGCAATAAAATATTAACTTACAGTTTTGCACCTTCGACATCTTCCATAAATTCTACATATTCCTCGAGACCTTGAACCTACTCAAAATTTTTTCCTTGTTAATATGGGTTATTCAAAATTAACTGTCATTTCTTTTGGATACTTGTTATATTCGATTTCCATATTCTATCTGTGAAACGATAGGCAAATGTAAAAACAGTATCTTTCAAATATACGTGTAGACGAACATTTTTCATTAGCCTGTGTTTAAATGGAACCTCAATGAGTAGAACGCATAGTTGCTGGAAGAAAATTTACACTAAAATAATCACAGGATCTGAATTTAAGAAAAATTGTAATTAAAATTGAGCCAATCAGAGAAAAAGTGGTATGGTATAATTCACAAATTTCAAATATTTAAGTTGTACCATTATTTTGGTACCTAAAATTGTATTCCATTCTCTAGAATCGGAATGAATGGCCATCCATTCCCTTCATCTTTCAATTGGTATTTTAACACATTACTAATATAACTTCTACTCAAATCAATTACACTGGCATGATAGAAGAATACACCATGTACACTAATACGAATACATTAGCATACGTAAATTCTTATATCAGGATATATATAATATATGAAAGATATATATATACAGGGTGAGTCTTTAACCACTGCATTAATTTTAACCAAAGATTCCCCTCATCAAATGAAACACTTTTTTCATTTACCATTTTTCCAGATTCGGCTCAGGTAAAAAGTTACAAGCGTTTAAAGATTTCACAATGTGCTTATACACTCCCGCATATAAATTATCTATGGCATTGTTGGCGGACGAGAATAAGGCATGGTAACGTGATTTACAGCTTGATTCGGGATTCCAACGCTCAGGGACGGATCCATAAAAGTAGTGAAATTTCTGGAGTTTTCCATTTTCAAACATTCAATGAAGAACATCTCGAAAACGGTGCGTTTAAGGAGAAATGATGAAGAATAATATAATGTTCTAAAACGATGGAATATTCTTGAAATGACTCAAGAAAAACTTTATATGCTTTCTTTATGCTAATTTCGTTTAGTTTTATGAATCCACGAGTCCATAACTAGAAAACCAGTAGAAGTAGAAAATAACTAATATCTGGAAAATATGTATCATGGTTATAGAAAACTTTACGCCAACATTCATTTTATTCGAAAAAAGGATGTCAAAGCTACAAAATAAAAACTGTTTTTTTTCCAAATTTCAACAGCCTGTACCTTTTTACCTGAGCTGAATTTGGAAAAATGTTAAATGAAAAAAGTGTTTCATTTGATGAGAGGAATCTTTGGTTAAAATTAATGCAGTGGTCAAAGACTCACCCTGTATATTGGTTGAAAACAAAATTATTACTGGGAAAATATTGCGCCGATTATGCGAATGAACGAACTTGTCCGTCGTATTGGGATACACCACCTACCCTGAAAATTTCAAGTCGCTAGCTCTTTCCTTTCTCAAGTTATTGTGGCAACGGCCGGACTGCGGGACTGCTGGCCGGATATAAACAAATTTTACCTCAAATTCTTCATCTTGGAATCGAACCAAATCGTTTGAGACCATTTCCGTCAAAAAACTCGAAAGTTACAGACATTTAGGCAAAATTTTAACGCGATGTTCCCCAGAACATACGCACAAAAACATATAAGTGAATTGAATAATAATGGTAGTCCAGGAGTTGATATAATAATATACCCAAACAAGATATACTTGTCAATATAGAAATTAGTTGAACTTATCAATGAAGTTTTGCAAGATGGATTGTTTCCGGCAGAACTTAAGATGGCAAAGATGATTCCAGTTCATAAGGAGGGAAATAAGGAATATTCAAATAATTATCGCCCAATAACCAACTTGACCACGTTTTCAAAAATTGTAGAATAAGATATTAGAAAAAAAAACAAACTTCATAAATAAAATTTATGTATTGATGAAGGACAGTATGGGTTTCAAAAAGAATCTAACATGCTTGGTGCAACAGTTGATCTATTGGAATATGTAAAAAAGGAAATGAATGACAATAAAGTTGTAATTGTTGTCTACATAGATCTACAAAAAGCATTCGATACTGTGAATTCAATAAAAATTCTTTTTAAGCTGGAATACATGGGCTTTTGAGGAAAGTGTCTGAACTTGATGAAAACATACTTAACGAAGAGGAAACATTTCACGGTTATGAATGAATTGAATAGCGAAGCTGCTGTAGCTAACATGGGGGTACTACAAGGCTCTGTTTTGGGACCCCTATTGTACCTCATATACGTACATTCAATAAAGTTCCTAAATATCAGATCCAGATAGTTAAATGTTTGCAGATGGTACAGCACTTTTTCTGACCGCCTCGAATATGGAAGAACTAGAAGCTGTCATGAATAGTGATTTAAATATCTATTTCAACTGGCTGTACTCAAATGAATTAAGTATGTCCTGTGATAAAACTACATGTATGATAATCAAACAAAAAAATGCATGTAGTATAGATGTTTATTTCAATAAAGTTGAACTCAAAGAGGTAGACGGATATAAATACCTAGGATTGACTGTCACTAATAAACTAGATTGGAATTCCCATGTTTCGAATATTAGAAACAGAATTTCACCTATGATAGGAGCTGTAAAATGGTGTGCCTTTCAACTAAATGATCAGACGAGGAAAATGCTATGCAACTCTTTCTTGAAACCACACATTAGATATCTTCTGCCATGCTGGGGTTCTTCCCGCAAATATGTGCTGGAAAAAGATCAAAGAATTCAAAATAAATCAGTCAAAACCACCTATTGCATGGATTATTATACACCTACAACAATGGTTTACAAAACTACTGAGATACTTGACATAAACAAATTATTGACACTGGAGTAGTCTAAACTTATACGTATACGAAGAAACCAAATTAAACCACGTGTCACATTTACTTATAATCATGATATACACTTAGACTATAGAAAGAGGAGACACAGTATCTCATTCATAAATTCTCCAATATATGAAGCCAACATGTCCTATGGGTGGGAAAGAGATAGAACAAAGATAGCAATATAATTTACATTTGTATTGGCAACACCGGAGAAACTAACTCCACCCAATTTGAACACATACCAGTGGCGTAGCTTCCGTTATTAAATCAATGAAAATTAAATAACAATGAGTGAATAATCTGTCGATATCTGTAAGCACGATAATTCTCGAACGAAAGAAGCTAGAGTGCTGAAATTTGCAGGGTGGATTTGTGGTCCAAATGCACTGGTTATGTTCGGTAATGAGTTAAATAAGCGGAAGGGTTCAGGTGTCATGGACGTTTAAGATTATTTTCCGAGTAGTTTGGAAACTACGCATCCTATGTAACGAATAATTAGCGTAAGGCGTGTGTAAAATTCAATATTACCACTATACAGACAAAAAAAATAAATTAAAAATTCGATTGCATTTTCATAATATTCAACATCAATTGTGGAATGTGTGCAAACTTCATTATGAACACTGAATTTTTATTATATTATTATATAACACCAAGTTTGTTATGTGTGTGAAATTAAAATATTTAAGTCTTCATTTAACTGTTCTCAATTATTGGAAAATGTTTCTGACATAGGCATCGTTATAGAATCATTATGAATCATCAATTTATTTGAAAAATTGCTATTAATTCAGTTATTGTTTAGCAACTCCATCCTAAATCTTATAAAAAGGATATTGAAGAAAACACAATATTGAATAAAAAACACAAATAATATTGAAGTCTTTTAATTTAACTCACTTAGCAACTGCAGGAAACTCACGTGTGATTTTATTTGGACATACATACTTTATTGACATATATACCAAGATCATTCAGAGGTATTATAAAGAAAATTTAAAGTACAATAATTATGAGCTTACAAACAAACCATAAGTACAAATGTTTCTATATATTTAAATTTTTATACTGCTACAAGATAATATACTACTGAAACCTTTATTTGCCTTGGGCTATCGAGAATTAACTGTTCACATCCTCTTAATTACTAAAAATTCTGAAAAATGAATATTATTAACAATTTATTGAATTTTTTATATCCTTCACCATATTTCAAAGTTATTGGCAAGTCATTGTACATTGTACACCCTTGCTAAATGTGGACTCATTCTTAAAAGTAGTATTGAAGTTATCTACATGACATTTAGACGTGTTGTATAATCATGAATCTCACTATAACTAATTGAATATTCTCAATCAAATAATCTTGTAACATATTATATCTCAATTTTTATATCAAATCTAAAGTCTTGAATGCAATTTGCTACTGATACTTGTCAATCTGTAGCATCATAATCACATACGTTCTTCTATTACATTTTAGAACTATTCCCATACCTCTATTCTGAATCTTTTATAAGTTTTCAATATGACCTTTTTACAAGTTGAACATTACAAAAGAAAAGTACTCACCAACAGTGGTCTTCAACAAAAATAATGCTGTATTCATATTAACCTTATTCCTCAATCTGACAAAAAATTCAACCTTTTAGACATCTTAATAGAAATATAATTCACATGACTTTCGAATTTGCATCTATTAGTAGGCCTAAATATTCATAAGTCTCATGAACTGATTCGATATGTATCAATTTTCACAGTTAAATTACTCAAAACGTTAACTCATAATCATAAATTGCTTCCTAACGATTTCTTTATGTTAACTTTAAAAGTATTATCACAAAGCCAAAAATAAGTCGAACGAAATCATCATTGTTTAATTTAAACCTAAGTTCTATATCGTCTACAGAAACAAATCATTTTATCACCAGCAAACAACATTATTTGACAATTCAATACATATCAAAAAATGTCATAGATATACAAGAAAAATAGCAATACAGTATATACATCTACTGAAACATGAACCATATCCATATAAAAATAACCACAATAATTTTCGAAAAGAATTCATGCTTTTGCATTTTCCTCTTATGCGTCTCTGATCTACTTTCCTGCTCCTTTATTACAATTCTATCAGCTTTTATAAGCATAGTTAAATTCCTTCACTTCTGGTTTGTGCTGTGTTCCATTGATACAATGTATAGTTCTACAGAAATCCTTCAGTTTACGTTCCATGATGTCACTCATAAATCCAATACAAAAAACTTCTGCCCCCAGTACTGGGTACTCACCTGAGAAAAAAAAACATAAAGCATGATTATTACTTATAAATATTGTGACTCAAATTAGATACGAACAAAAAATACACAAAAAAACATACAACTCTTCTATGAATGTTTTTCGATATAAGCTCTAATTGGAGAGGAAGTAAATTATCATAAAAGGATACTGTGGGAGGTATATTCATCATTGAATGGTTTCTTTCTGGGTTTTCTCTCCCAAACTATGAAAAATATCTATTAAATAAAGATGTATTATTTTGTGAATTGCTTCTGCGTAAGAAACACAGTTTTTGTCAGTAGCAATAAAACGAACAATGTTGCCTAACAAACAATAACGAAACAACTTCAATGATGAAACAACGTAACGTTTTGGAGTCTAAATCAGACTCCTTCTTCAGACACTAACAAAAATCTATAGCTATTCTAAAATTCGAGAATAGCTATATGAACAAAAAATAATTCTGAAGATTTTAGTTAGTGTCTGGAGGAGTCTGATTTAGACTCCAAAACGTTACGAAATAGTTGTTTCATCGTTGATGTTGTTTCGTTATTGTTTGTTAGGAAACATTGTTCGATTTATTGCTTCTGACAAATATTGTGTTTGTTAAGCATATGCAATTCACAAAATAATAAATTTTTATTTAATAGATATTTTTCAGAGTTTGGGGGAGAAAACCCAGAAAGAAACCATTTAATACAGAGGAAGTGATGGGTTTCATTGAATTTATTCCTAATAAATAGTTCAACATACCTTGTTTCTTGAAAAAAAAATAGCTCTTTCCATTGTCATTCCATCCTTTACTAACTTTCAGGATCAATGTCACAATCCAAATTGGTACCAATATCGCCATAACCTGTGACTTTAGTACCTGTCCACTCAACTGGACGCCTGATAGACATTTCACCAAGACACGATTACATAATAAAGGATATGGGGCTTCTTTTTGTCTTAAAGTCAAAGCAGTAAATACTTCTTTTGAAAACCCTGGATTTGCGTGCACAGATCTGTATCACATCGAGCTTGTTTCTAGATGAGGAGGGTTGTTGTTCTTACAAAATGGTAGCCTTTTGGTGAATAAAAGGCCAATTGAATGTCAATGCAAATGCTCTCAAAGTTGGTTTATCTGCTTACTCAGTTTTTTCAACATTCTCTCAACTAAACTACTCACAGCTTCAGGTTCAACAGATGCCTGAAAAATAATATATTCATTGGTCTGATGTCTATATTCAAGTTTTTAAACGATAAACAGAAAAAACGTACAAATAAATGCTTCTGAACCTTTCGAGACATTGTACAAACAGACTGCTGTAGATTACGTATCTTACTCTTCTGATTCCGTTCCTGTTCTAATGACATACATAGTTGTTCTCATTAGTATGTAAGTATATCACCTGTCTGAGACCTCTTTCTGTAAAGAATCAGCATAATTAGTCCTTAAAATACAAATTGATGTAAATTTTTAATAACAATATTCACCTTATTCTTCAGTTTTTTATAGAAGTTGGTGCCTCAGTAAAAGTGGAAGGAGTTGAATACAGTTTCTCTACTGTTTGCTCAGATTTTCCAACGGTACTTTCCATTTGCTCTCCTGTGTGAAACAGATCAAACCAGATATAATTAATCGCCAATGTGGTAATAATTACAAAAGTTTTACCTGCCACTTGTTGGAGAACAGTGATAAGTAATTCAGTTCTCTGGTGAGTTCCAATAGTTGATTTGCAAGAATATGATTAGCATCACTTTGAAGAAACTTTTTACCACCCCCTCGGATAACAAAATCTTTGGGCTCAATATGTTGGGAACATAAGAACAGATTCTGTGGTAAGTTACTGGCGTCAAATAAATTCAGAATAGAGAACCATATATCCCTTAGCTCAGTATCAGAAGGAAACCTGAAAGTAAACATGGAACAATCTACGCCACTGATAATCAGAATTCTACTTACTTGTGAAAACTCAAATTAAGGTTCAAATCAGTTCGAATGGTCCAATTTTTCACACATTTGACACTTACGAACCATTATTTAAACGTATTTTTCACAAAATATCCTTAGATCACTCAAAATGTCACGTTTTACACCCAAAATATGATTCGGCAACGTTGGTACCAGCTGATAACTTGGAAATGTCGATCGATAAACCAGCTTCAAATCATCAATTTAATCGTCATCTAGTAGCAGAACGGTGTTGCCATATATATTATAAAGCTGAAACTGAAGGGCCGTTTCGCGAATAATTGATGAGATAATGAAAGAAATGCAAAGACGTCATATCAATTGATGTAATAAATTCTCATTTCCATCATTTACATAAGACTTATTGAAAGAATTCATCTTTAAATGACCATTATAAAATGATTGATTCTTTATTTATCAAAAAACTGAGACAACGTGACAACGTTGCACAATTATTATCGATTTCCTCATTCTGTAGTACTATAATTGGATAGGTCAGTTCTGAACCTTCTGGATGTTGGCTTCATCTTTCTATACTACATGCTGTGTCTCTATTTCTATAGTCTAAGGATATACATGGATATAATTCCAGAAAGTGCACAAATATCATAGAGAAACTACCGAGAAGCAGTAAATACATATATATTCCCATTATACAACAGTGTAGCAGCTTTCAACTCCCTTCCAGTACATGTTACAAATAATGAAAAATTCAGCTGTAACCATAAGAAACATACGATTAATGCAGTTAGATAACGAACAGGTTCAAATATGTTGGTTTTTTTTACATAACTTACGTAAAGGAATGACATATATTTTTATATAATAACTAGCTGGTTTGGCGAACTTTGTACCGCCTAACTTAATAAAAAAGAATGCTCGGTATGAATGAAGTTTTAGTATTATTTTCGATGATGTTGCTTACTTACAAAACAGAGTTTTCCTGGAATACTGTCTATTAATTAGGTTTCAATTTGATATTGACAGACACACACAGTTATGATACAGTCTCTTAATCGATTTAAAGCTTTCTGATAAACAATAGTTTTTGTTTCGTTTCGTGGTGCGTAAATAGACAAAGATGAAGGTTTTCCGATGCGCGGAAACGCAACGTATAATTGTCCATGCGCCATGTCCAGACGTCAAAGGAAAAACAAAATTGTTACATTATGAGAATCCATCCAAGGTACCTATTTAGTTGCTTTGTTTGTAGCAAAAATCACTTCAATTGTGTAAATTGTGCCGTGATATAAAGAACAGCCTGTATATTAATGGTTTATTTTCAATGATGTATGCCTCGAAAGTATATTTTCAACACAATTGAATAAAATTGTATGATTAGCGTGGAAAACAGCAAGTTGCAATTGACTTTAAATGAAAAACACCCTGCATGAAAATTTCGAAAACATTATGAGAATCCATCCAAGGTACCTATTTAGTTAATGCTTTGTTTATGGCACAAATCACGTACAATTGTGCTGTGATATAAAGAACATACTGTATAGTATGTCATTATGTATGCCTCTGAAGTATAATTTTTAACAAAATTGCATGAAATTGTGCGATTGGCGCGAAAAACAGCAAGTTGCAATTGAGCTTAAAAGAGAAACACCCTGTATGCAAATTTCGGACAAAAACGACGTTAAAAGGAAAACACCCTGTAGGTAAATTTCAGACAAATACATTATGAGAATCCATCCAAGGTACCTATTTAGTTAATGCTTTGTTCGTGGCACAAATCACTTCAATAGCGTAAAATTGTGCCATGAGAAAAAGAACACTCTGTTTAGTAGTGGTTTATTTTCTATGATGTATGCTTCGAAAGTATATGCGTAAAAACAATTATATGAAATTGTACGACTATGGCGGGAAAAAGAGCAAGTTGCCATTGACGATAAAAGAAAAACACCCTGTAGACATTTTCATATTTATTCACCTTTTAAACCTTCCCTGGACTTTCTCACATAATTCAAGACCAAAATTAACCAAATCGGTCCAGCCGTTCTCGAGTTTTAGCGAGAGTAACGAACAGCAACTCATTTATATATATATATATATATATATATATATATTATATATTATTAAATCTTGAGTTTTCTTGTGCTTCTTTCTTGTATAAATTCTTGTGAGAGTTTTCTTGGGTATTGTAGCACGTTGTGTTTGAAAAAGTAAATATTGTTTTACTAGTCAAACACAACGTGCTACAATACTCAAGAAAACTTTCACAAGAATTTATATATATATATATATATAAATAAAATACTAGCTGGCCCGGCAGACTTCGTACTGCCCTCCAACTCCAACTCCAACTCCAACTCCAACTCCAACTCCAACTCCAACTCCAACTCCAACTCCAACTCCAACTCCAACTCCAACTCCAACTCCAACTCCAACTCCAACTCCAACTCCAACTCCAACTCCAACTCCAACTCCAACTGCAACTGCAACTCCAACTCCAACTGCAACTCCAACTCCAACTCCAACTCCAACTCCAACTCCAACTCCAACTCCAACTCCAACTCCAACTCCAACTCCAACTCCAACTCCAACTCCAACTCCAACTCCAACTCCAACTCCAACTCCAACTCCAACTCCAACTCCAACTCCAACTCCAACTCCAACTCCAACTCCAACTCCAACTCCAACTCCAACTCCAACTCCAACTCCAACTCCAACTCCAACTCCAACTCCAACTCCAACTCCAACTCCAACTCCAACTCCAACTCCAACTCCAACTCCAACTCCAACTCCAACTCCAACTCCAACTCCAACTCCAACTCCAACTCCAACTCCAACTCCAACTCCAACTCCAACTCCAACTCCAACTCCAACTCCAACTCCAACTCCAACTCCAACTCCAACTCCAACTCCAACTCCAACTCCAACTCCAACTCCAACTCCAACTCCAACTCCAACTCCAACTCCAACTCCAACTCCAACTCCAACTCCAACTCCAACTCCAACTCCAACTCCAACTCCAACTCCAACTCCAACTCCAACTCCAACTCCAACTCCAACTCCAACTCCAACTCCAACTCCAACTCCAACTCCAACTCCAACTCCAACTCCAACTCCAACTCCAACTCCAACTCCAACTCCAACTCCAACTCCAACTCCAACTCCAACTCCAACTCCAACTCCAACTCCAACTCCAACTCCAACTCCAACTCCAACTCCAACTCCAACTCCAACTCCAACTCCAACTCCAACTCCAACTCCAACTCCAACTCCAACTCCAACTCCAACTCCAACTCCAACTCCAACTCCAACTCCAACTCCAACTCCAACTCCAACTCCAACTCCAACTCCAACTCCAACTCCAACTCCAACTCCAACTCCAACTCCAACTCCAACTCCAACTCCAACTCCAACTCCAACTCCAACTCCAACTCCAACTCCAACTCCAACTCCAACTCCAACTCCAACTCCAACTCCAACTCCAACTCCAACTCCAACTCCAACTCCAACTCCAACTCCAACTCCAACTCCAACTCCAACTCCAACTCCAACTCCAACTCCAACTCCAACTCCAACTCCAACTCCAACTCCAACTCCAACTCCAACTCCAACTCCAACTCCAACTCCAACTCCAACTCCAACTCCAACTCCCACTCCAACTCCAACTCCAACTCCAACTCCAACTCCAACTCCAACTCCAACTCCAACTGCAACTCCAACTCCAACTCCAACTCCAACTCCAACTCCAACTCCAACTCCAACTCCAACTCCAACTCCAACTCGAACTCGAACTAGAACTCCAACTCCAACGTGAACTCCAACTCCAACGTCAATGCAAACCTCAACGCCAACGACAACTCCAACCCTAACGCCAACTCCAATTCAAATTGATCGTAGCACTATCTGTCGGGACAAACTAAAATTAAAATAGAATAATATTAAATGCGATGATCCGTCGAATCTGATGTAAAACATTCCAAAATCAAAAACTCCTTACAAATAAAAATTAATTAAAAAAACATCTGAATTCACAAAATTATTTATACACACTTCAAAACTCTTTAAAAAATAATCACATTTATTATTTTAATCAGCACATGAATCGAATAACAAAATTTTTTTCAAATTAATCGTAGCACCATCTGTCGGGACAAACTAAAATTGAAATAGAATAATATTGAATGCGATGTCCGCCGGATCTAATGTAAAACATTCCAAAATCAACAACTCCTCATAAATAAGAAATTAATTGAAAAAACATTTTCCAGTAGACCAAATTGTAAATCTAAACCATTCTCGAATCTCCACGAACACACACAAAAAATTTCATCAAAATCGGTCCAGTCGTTTAGGAGGAGTTCAGTCACATACACACGCACACAAGAAATATATATATTAAGATATATATATATATATAAATGAATCCCTATATCCCTTGGTCACGCCATCACGCGTGAACGGCTCGAACGATTTCACCCTTTTTTTTTTCGTTGTGTTTGTTATTGTCAGCAGAAGGTTCTTATGACAGAAAAAAAATTAAAAATTACGCTGAAAATTAGAAAATTCAAGAATCATTATTTATGAAAACTTAACAACCATATAATATTATTTCTAATCTAACCTTATCGCTTTGGACAGCATAAACTTTTTTAATGTAACATTATGACATTTGACATAGAATTAACAGAATGCGTGCTGCAAATATTACCAAAGAGGATGTAAAAAAACTGAATAAAAATGCTGCGACCGAAGTTATTTTATTGACAGAAACTAAATGTAAAATAATTCCCACAAAAAAAATGTGAGAAAACTGAATTCCTTAGTGTAAAACACGGTTTGTTCAGAGCCATTACACCTTATATTAAAAGTTCAATTTAATATGAAGATTTGGAAAGTTTTGATTGAGTAACATTAATAACATATGTCACATACAGCTTAGGCTTTCCTGTATCACCGACTAGCTCTGATTCTATTAGGGCGCCACCTTCTTTTAATGAGTTATTAAAAATGATACAGAAACTCAGGGCGTGGGAGTTTTAGAAAAAAAGAAGGAAACAAGCCGATCAAATAATGAACATATATTAACTAGAAATATAATCACAAAATAAGCTGTATGTACATTAAAGGGGGATAGTAAAGTGTGTCATCCAGAATAAGTTCACTATCGCTGACAAGGTTATGTTAAATATACTCATAAAATTCGTAAATTATAGGTACACAAGGTATCAATCAATAAATCTTTCAGAATTAAGTGGCAGTAATAAGTTCTGATCAACCCAAAGATGTCAAATACAATTCACAATGAAATATAGTTCCCAGATATCTGTTCACATAAATTCTTAAATAATGACAGTAATCAATGAGCACTCAGATAATTCAAAAATATTAATTTCTGCTCAGTAGCAGATCTTCAGATTAAAAATCGTCAAATAATAACAATGAAAAACAACAAAATGAAAACTACAATGTTCAGATGTCAAAGGCACGATAGAGTCTCTATGGTTCCATCAAACCTCAAAATTACCGTTCTCTATGGTCAAATGTCAAGCACTTGGCTTCGCCCAATTAGCGTTGAATTTCCAGATGTTCGAAATTAATAAATGCACTGACCTTATATTGTCCTTGATACCAAATTTTGTCCACAATAATATTCCCGTAATTGTATCAAACCTGAATGTAAACAGTTGTTATTCCACCGATGTTGTCCAGCCTCGAAGAAATTTGTCCCGCTGAATGCACGTGATAAATTTCCCAACTTCCAATCTCTAGATATGACGAAGTAAAGAAATAATCCACACGATCGTCAATCACGCTTGAAAAGGTGTCCGAATCAAACTCAAATACGGAGCCTAAATAAGGAACCTAAACAAGGAACCTACACAAGGAGCCTACACAAGGAGCTGAAAGAAATACAAATTAGGAAAATGCCTATGAAAAATTTCCATGACTTACGCAGAAAAATGGCCTCCTGGTTAATCCGAAAACGATCGATATTATTGAGCTAATATTCCAAAAAAAACAAATCCAAAACCAAAATCATCAGCTTCAATAATTTTCCCAGCTAACAATCCTTCGATTACTCCGAAATTAATCGATATTTGCGTATATTCAAAGGACAGTCGAAACCAATTCTTTCTACCTCTTAGCGTCAAAGAAAATTTTACATAAGACTGAAAATCGGCGTTTCCGCGTCCGCTCAGACGCACTCAACAACGCATGACGTGCAGCAATATGTGCCAACAATCATCGATTCTGGACAGCGCGCTACCAGTGGTGGTACAAATATCTGGTCCAAGCATCAACGAATTTTATTCGACGATTTTGAAGCGTGACATCCCCCTCTTCCTTCCACAGGAGGTTATCTCAGATCACCGACGACCAACATCTGACTCCATCAACCTGCGCAAATAAAAGACATCGGGTCACTGAAGGTGACCAAATACCTAAACAAACCAAAAGCAATTCTAGCTAAACCTCATGTATACCAATCACAGCCGCTACAATTTCAGTTCGTACTCCATCATACACATCAACACTCATTCCTTTCATTCATCGACTCTTACCAGTTAGCCCCATGACTGGCAACATCCTAGTCCCAAGGGCCTAACCCTTGTGGAGGGACTTGCCGGCCCCTGAGCCACACCACAGCCAGAAGTCTATACCGAGAATGAGGGTATGTGAAAGTTCCAAAACTACCAAAACATTCATCCATTTAACTTTGCCCTCCAAAGACATAGGAACCCTAACTTCACCCAAAGAATCACATGTCTGACCATTCGCCACCGTACACCGGACGCGAGCTGAATTTAACCTAAAACCTAACTTCACCAAGCTGTGGTAACCTGAACTACCCACTATAGTACGCGAAGCACCAGTGTCCAGTAAACCCTTGAATCTATACCCTAAAATGGTAACGTCTAGGTAAGGTCGTTGATCATTGGGAGCGTGAGCAACTATGTAATCTAAAATAGCAAATGTGTTATCACCAAAACCATTCTTACTGTCACAAATCGTATCACTAGCTTTAATCGGTCGAGGAGCTCTATCCGGGGCAATATCACGACCACTCAATTGTCCCGGTTCTAGTTTAACGAACACTGCGGGCAATTCCTACTCGTGAAGCCATGTTTGCCACAACGATAACATAATATTTGCCTAGGCATCGTACAATTTCTGACAGTGTGTCCCAAACGTTGGCAATTCCAACAAGCTCCAGAAGAACCCACGGGTTGATTATTCTGAACAATTGGACCAGCAGGAGGTGACCTAGATTGTGCTGATGAGACAGGTTGTTGACGATTCCCGGGAAGAGGATTATTAGACCCAAAGGTCAAGACATTCTCTGCACCCGAAGAATGACCAGCGGATATATATGCAAAGTCTGGATCAACGTAAGCTTGACGACGTCTACTAGGTGGTACATAATGTTCTGCACGAAATTTCTTACGTTCTAACTGCATACAAGAATCCTCAAGCTCACTCATATCGGCAACTGCCGGTAACTGGGTGGAATAAAAAGGTGCTAAGTTACGTACAACTATGTTCAGCTTTACTTCCTCATCAACCTGGCCATAGCGACGGAACATTGAATTGATACAGGTCAAATAATCTACAATAGACTCAGATGGATCTTGAGTCCTACTCAAAATATCCTGAAATAAACGTCCAC
Source organism: Halyzia sedecimguttata (assembly GCA_937662695.2). NCBI lineage: Eukaryota > Metazoa > Arthropoda > Insecta > Coleoptera > Coccinellidae > Halyzia > Halyzia sedecimguttata. The sequence continues at coordinate 54,432,087 of OW569414.2, read as the reverse complement.
GATAGTCTGGTGGCTCATAATGTTTTGTTAAAAGCTGTGTTAACTCTTTCCAATTGTTGAACCTGTTCCTATTCGACCTAAACCAAAGCAATGCTCTAGCAACAAACAAGTCTACTGCTGAATCAAACAAGTCCTTCTCGGTAACTCCTCTAGCTCTGCGAAGCTCTTCCACTCGTTCTAAGAAATTGTGGACTGACATTTCCCTAAGGTCTCCCGAAAATTGCACATTCCACTTTTGAAGGTTACGTGAAGACGATGAATGCATACCTGATAACGACATTCTTGTACTAGACCTAACCAAACTGGGTTGTTCTACCTCAACTTCCGATTCACTACTTGATTCGTTCACGCCTAAACTGGACATCATCTGAAACATCTCACCCTTAGAATAAGCTAACTCCACCTCGCCAAACATGTCTACTATCCTGGTCCTAGCACGATCCAACCTACCCTGCATAGCATAACTAAGCTCTACAGATGACAAATGCTCACACCTATTAGACAAATGGGTCAACCTAGTACACACAATATGGAATTCTCCCCTCTGGACAAGTTTACCTAATTCTTTCACCTTTTCCTCAATAACAGCGATCTCAGCCGACGAATCACTCAACTTGATCTCTGGATAAGTAACTGACCTATTAGCTTTTTCTAACTTCAACAATGGTCTTAATAAAGTACGTAAATCTTTAACGGTTTGGTTCGACAAAGCCTGAAGACCTCTTACATTTAGCTCATAAACTAATTCGTCTTTAAGCAAAAGGTTCATATTGAATTTGGGACGAGCCATCTCTAAATAATTCCTAACAAACTCCGAACGTAATCAACTTATATAAAAAAAAAACAAAACCCAAAGCCCAACTTACATATGAAATTAATAAATATTAGTAATATGGCACGAAATGCACGAGCACTCAGCGGAAAAATTCTTGCGACAAATCAGAGATCTGAACAACAACTGACTCAAAATTTTTCTGGTTGTTCAAAAAGTAAAAAGAAGAAAAAAAAAATCAGCGACAGTCAACACACTCTGGATACTTCAATAATAATAAAAAAATAAATCGCAACTTATTAATAAAGACATCAAAATAATAATCCAGTGACTCACGCAGGGCACTGGAGCACAAATTACAAAATTTAAATTTAAAACAAAATTTAAATGAGAGGGTTGTAATTTCGGGGCCTCTCGTTTAGGGTGCCAAATAATGTCACATACAGCTTAGGCTTTCCTGTATCACCGACTAGCTCTGATTCTATTAAGGCGCCACCTTCTTTTAATGAGTTATTAAAAATGATACAGAAACTCAGGGCGTGGGAGTTTTAGAAATAAAGAAGGAAACAAGCCGATCACATAATGAACATATATTAACTAGAAATATAATCACAAAATAAGCTGTATGTACATTAAAGGGGGATAGTAAAGTGTGTCATCCAGAATAAGTTCACTATCGCTGACAAGGTTATGTTAAATATACTCATAAAATTCGTAAATTATAGGTACACAAGGTATCAATCAATAAATCTTTCAGAATTAAGTGGCAGTAATAAGTTCTGATCAACCCAAAGATGTCAAATACAATTCACAATGAAATATAGTTCCCAGATATCTGATCACATAAATTCTTAAATAATGACAGTAATCAATGAGCACTCAGATAATTCAAAAATATTAATTTCTGCTCAGTAGCAGATCTTCAGATTAAAAATCGTCAAATAATAACAATGAAAAACAACAAAATGAAAACTACAATGTTCAGATGTCAAAGGCACGATAGAGTCTCTATGGTTCCATCAAACCTCAAAATTACCGTTCTCTATGGTCAAATGTCAAGCACTTGGTTTCGCCCAATTAGCGTTGAATTTCCAGATGTTCGAAATTAATAAATGCACTGACCTTATATTGTCCTTGATACCAAATTTTGTCCACAATAATATTCCCGTAATTGTATCAAACCTGAATGTAAACAGTTGTTATTCCAGCGATGTTGTCCAGCCTCGAAGAAATTTGTCCCGCTGAATGCACGTGATAAATTTCCCAACTTCCAATCTCTAGATATGACGAAGTAAAGAAATAATCCACACGATCGTCAATCACGCTTGAAAAGGTGTCCGAATCAAACTCAAATACGGAGCCTAAATAAGGAACCTAAACAAGGAACCTACACAAGGAGCCTACACAAGGAGCTGAAAGAAATACAAATTAGGAAAATGCCTATGAAAAATTTCCATGACTTACGCAGAAAAATGGCCTCCTGGTTAATCCGAAAACGATCGATATTATTGAGCTAATATTCCAAAATATCCAAATCCAAAACCAAAATCATCAGCTTCAATAATTTTCCCAGCTAACAATCCTTCGATTACTCCGAAATTAATCGATATTTGCGTATATTCAAAGGACAGTCGAAACCAATTCTTTCTTCCTCTTAGCGTCAAAGAAAATTTTACATAAGACTGAAAATCGGCGTTTCCGCGTCCGCTCAGACGCACTCAACAACGCATGACGTGCAGCAATATGTGCCAACAATCATCGATTCTGGACAGCGCGCTACCAGTGGTGGTACAAATATCTGGTCCAAGCATCAACGAATTTTATTCGACGATTTTGAAGCGTGACACATAACAACTGATATACTCGGTTATAAAGAAGAATACAACAGTTTTCTTTGATTTACAGTTGAATTTTCGTTTTTGAAAACGCCAGCAATTAGACGTACAAACTTAAGTCGTAGACCTCGCAATGCTGCAAGTCAAAGATATACAAGAGCAAGTCAAAGTGACGAGCAACGCGAAGAGCGGAATGAAGTTGAACGAAATCGATGGAATCGAAATCAACAACATAGAAATTATGCGTTTAACCCCTATCGAGCTGCATTAAATTATAACGATGAAATCGAGTACAGTTCACAATAAATCGTTGCTATTGGACCAACGAACGTTGTATGCCAATATTGTAAGGCATTTAAGTTTTAAAATGAAGCTCCTGAATTGCAAGTCAAATTGACCCCATTGGTACTGCCACCAGTACCATTACATTCTTTGGTTTCTGGAAATTGGCTAGATTCTAAACAAGTCGATCAGCATTCTGTTCAGAATAATTCGGTGAAAAGACCAATTGTGGAACAACTCCAAACGTTTTTTCATCAACATAACGAATTGGTTGCATTATTCACGACCGCTTTGAGTAGGGGAGCCCAAGCGGGGATTTTGGGATTTACTACAGCGCGGCAGATTAATATATAGGGGGATACCTTGTACCTGGTTAAGTTTTTCCACGAAACATGAGCCATATATATATGGCCGCCCGTCAAGGATAAAGCATCAGATTAGTAAAAAAAAGTTGATCATCGGAAATTCTCGAGCGCGTCAGATTAAGGTAGGGTGAGTTAGTTACATGCTAAAAAGTGTATATTCCATTAATCTGACAATTTGAGAGTGACGTAAAGAAGGGGGAGGGTTACAAAGTTGTAAAAAAAAAGACATCTTGACATTCTCGAGCGTGGTAAAGTTTTTTTTATTTTGAAGGGAATAATGCAAGAATTACGGAAAATTTATAATCTGACGATTTTCACAAGCCGAAGTAATAAAAATTAATTGATAAAGTTGAATGCGTGCAGCTATGCCATGCCTATATTCCCCTCTACGTGTTTCTATTCTCCTCTCAGTCTTTCTCTATCTATTTTTCTCTCACTCCGTCCCACTCCGGTTTCTGTTGCCATGACTCCATAACAGCTGGTCACACAGAATCGTTCGGGGTATGATCTTGTTTACAACGTATTTCCAACGTATTAGGTAATTTTGCGATTTTAATAAAAGTTATGTGAATTAAAATTAATAAATAATTACTATGAGTGATTGAGTGATATTAATATGAATTGTGTATTTTGTGGTGGAAGTACTTTACAAAACACAATCAAATTTTCATTAGAAACTTCACAAAAATGTATCATTACTTTAGAATATCGTCGGAGCAAACCGATTCTTCGAAAATCACGAAAAAATTAAAAATTAAATTTTGTATAATTATTATTTGTATAAATATTCTCCTCAAAACAACATAAGCTCCTTCATTTGCACGCTATTTCCTGAGCTTTTCGATTAATTAAGTTCAATGATTTAAAAAAATAAAAAAAAATAAATTTTATTGTCAGATTTAGCCAATCCCTCCAGACAATCGTCAGATTAGGAGACAGCACGTCTAGGCCATATTGATGAACCACATATATCTTAATCTGACGCACTTGAGTATTTCTAAATGGCGATTTTTTTTGCATATTCTAATAATGACCACGAGTTTGCGTTACATCCCAATCGGCAGATTATTATACAAGAGCATCTTTTAAGGTTCACTTAACACCCCCTTAGAAAATCTGACGAGCTCGATAAAAAAATTTTTTTTTTCATTTTCAACCCTTACGTATGATCACCCCCATCATGGAAACGATCAGATTAACATCTGTACATTTTTTAAATTACGTAGGACACAGATGCTATCAATATCTGACGCGCTCGAGTATGTCCACGTAACGGTTTTTTTTTACATTTTTGAAAATTGATATCTGCTCACCCCACCGATGAACAGGTATATATTATATAACATTTTTTTCTTCTTATCATCTAAGCTTGACAACCCAATAGCTCTCTATGACGCTCGAGTAAATCCCGAAATAGCTACGTGGGCTCCCCTACTATTTGGACCGCATGATAATGACAAAATTGTCATCAAAGCGGATAAGACGCCTGCAGGACAAAACGCGAAACGTTTTAATGCGCCAACGATTGACGAAGTAACTATTGTTGTCATGGGTGAAAATTAAGAAAACCGACATATTGTTTTATATCGGCGTAGCAATCAACTGCAGCGTGTGTCCTAAACACATCGATCATATGATGCGCTACAATATCCTATCTTTTTTTGGCAAGGAGACTTTTCGTTATGCGCATGAGCAGAGCATCAGTGATTTGACTGCTGGTGTTTTCGTCAGAGAGGATTAGGGTTTTGGGGGTGCGGATGCTATTCCTCCATAGAATCCCCTGGTGAGGGTCTGCGTATGCATGGATCAAAGATGGATGAAAGATATCTCCTGAACCACTAGTGTTGGAGAATCGGAGTTTTTTTTTAAGGTGTGTGATTTTGAGAGGACTTTCAGCCGCGTGTAGATTGCGCATGCGCATAAGAGAATTGACTGTTTTAGGGTTGTATGGGTTATGTTGGGAGTGCTGAGCGAAATTGTGCGGTTTTCAAATAATATTTATGGCAATTCAGGGCAAGGACAAGCCAGTTTGGGGGATGTATCGTTGTTTCCGAGTTGAAGTGTCCGTACCGTGGTCCTGGGGCTAATTTTGAAATTGATGTTTTCCCTTACAGGCATTTTTCGTTATGCGCATGAACAGACCTTCAGTGATTCAACTGCTGGTGTTTTCGTCAGAGAGGATTGGGGTTTTGACGTGGCGGATGCTATTCCTCCATAGAATCCCAAGGTGAGGGTCTGCGCATGCGTGGATTAAAGATGCGTTATCTCCTGAACCACCAGTGTTGGAGAATCGGAGTTTTTAGTAAGGTGTGTGATTTTGGGAGGACTTTCAGCCGCGAGTAGGTTGCGCATGCACAGAAGAGAAGTGACTGTTTTTGGGTTGTATGGGTTCTGTTGGGAGTACTGAGCCGATATTGTAAGGTTTTAAAAGAATATTCATGTCAATTCAGTGCACGGACATAAGTCAGTTTGGGGGAAATAGCGTTGTTTCAGAGTTGAAGTTTGCGACCGTGGCCCTGGGGCTAATTTTAAAATTGATGTTACCCCTTACGGGCATTTTTCGTTATGCGCATGAGCAGACGATAAGTGAATTAACTGTTAGAGTATTCATCTCATCTGAGAGGATTGGGGATTTGAGTTACAGTATGCTATTATTCAACAGAATCCCCTTGGGAGTAGCCGCACATGCGTGGATTGAAAGTGCGAACTCACCTGAACCAATAGTTTTGAGGAATCAGAGATTTGTGTGCGGTGTGTGATTTTGAGAGGACTTTCAGACACGAGTAGATTGTGCATGCGCAGAGGTGACGTGGCTCTTTTTGGGTTGTAGGGCTTATGTTGGGTGCGGTTTACGTCTAGCGGTAATGGATTTTGTGCTGAGCCAATATTGTGAGGTTTTAAAAGAAAATTCAAGACAATTCTATGAATGAACTAGTCAGTTTCGAGGAAATATCGTTGTTTTCGAGTTGATGTGTCTGTGTCGTGGCCCTGGGGCCAATTTATAAATAACTATATTTGGAAACTCAATTTTAAGTTACTTTCGGATTTGGAGAATAGGCGAAGAAGTTGCGTTCCTATTTAGAAATTCATGTAGCCCCCTTCGGAGATATTTCGTTTCACTCATGAGCAGTCAAGAAGTGATTTAACTGCTGGAGTTTTCGTCTCAGATGATTGGAGTTTTCAGGTGATGGATGCTATTCCTCCGTAGAATCCTCTTGGCAGTGTCTGCGCATGCGTGGTTTGGAGCAGTGATATCTCTTGAACCAATGGTGTTGAAGAATCATAATTTTGTGTAAAGTGTTATTTTCAGGGGACTTCAAGCCACTAGTAGATTGCGTATGCGCAGAGGAGACGTTTGAATTGTATGGCTCATGTTGGAAATGGTGATGGATTTGGTGCTGAGCCGTAATTTTAAGCTTTTAAGAGAAATTCCATGGCTATTCTGTGCACGGCAAGTCAGTTTCGGGGAAATAGCGTTGTTTCCGAGTTGAAATGTCGGTATCGTAGCCCTGGGGCGAATTTATTAAGTATATTCAGTAGATCTATATCAAATTAGGTTCAGATTTGGAGAAGAGCCAATTGCGTTCCTAACGGAGGTCCCATAACAGCAATTTTTTTCGATCTACGGTAAAACTAACAGATAAACTGTATTGATAGCCAAATTTGTTAAAGGAACTTAAAAAAAAAGCACTGACGTGAAGTCAGTACTCTTTGGCGCGTGTGTTCACGGTGGCTAATTTGTATTGAATGATGAGTACTTCAAGCTCAGTGGAAAGAGCGAGCCAGAGATCGACCCAAAGGATAGTGGACATCATTCACTGTTGGTTCAAAAGTTAACAGTGCTGTATCTAAGCTGCCACAAGGATAGATCAACAAAGTTGAAAAAGAACACAACTGACTCTCCTTAGTCGCACAAGCTCCTAGAAGATTCTGAGAGATCTCCTTGGGAAAGACTTGGGAGGGTCAGTATAATCATAATCATGTTTATAGCACGCGCGACAAATGCAGATTGACTTAACAATGAAAGAAAAAGTGTGAAAAAGCATTGACGTGGGGTCAATCTGCTTTGGCGCGCGTGCTATAAACATGATTATGATTATACTGACCCTCCCAAGCCTTTCCCAAGGAGATCTCTCAGAATCTTCTAGGAGCTTGTGCGACTAAGGAGAGTCAGTTGTGTTCTTTTTCAACTTTGTTGCTCTATCCTCTATGTATTTTTTTTGAAACTTTGTGGTAACCTGTCAATACAAAACTTCACATACGTATGAAGGTCGTGATTATACAACTTGATGCTAAATTTCAGATAAATCGAGTGATCGGTTTCGGAAATATTAAAAAAAAATATTTTTACTAAAATCGGCCATAACTCCGAAACCCCTCGATGGATTTTGCCCATTAACGAATTTATCCGAGATATTTATGCTCCAAAGACACCTTGCAAATTGAAATCCTCTACCTCCTTTCGTTCGAGAGTAATCGTGCCTACGGCCAGCCGGCCGGCCGGCTGGCTGGACCGGCCGGACAGAAACAATTTTGACCTTGGATTCTTGATCAGTGAGTCGAACCAAATCGTTTGAGACCCTTTTCAGCCAAAAATTCGAAAATTACAGACATTTGGGCAAATTGATAAGCACTCAGTTCCGAGGAACTAGAGCGCTTTCAAAAAAGGGTATTGAGGGAAATTTAGATTTTAGAGACCTTGTCATGAATTACAATAACACGGCTCTGATTAAAAGAATCACTAGTACAAATCTTACAAAGTAGACACCTTGGAGATCTTTCACCAATAATAAGCTACAACCTCAAATTCAAAAAATATTTAGTTTAAGAAAGAGGATCAAGTTGTAATAAAAACATCAAGTGATACATTCTGGGAAAAGATTATTTTCTTGGGAAAGGCAAAACAACCTACTTCTTATCGGGTGAAAAAGCAAGTAAATGGTCAATTAATATGACAATATACTCAACAGATAAGGTTTTCATATACCAGACCCCGTAGTAATGAATATACATTAGAAACTGAATTAGACCCAAACCAATTATCACCAAATGATTGTAAGGAAAACAAGGGTAGAAATAGTTCGAGCAAGACAAATTTTAGTAATCTTCTAAGTGAACCCGAGATATTGACTAGAAATAAAAAAGCAATATAATCCGTTGTGGAAGAATTTAAAAAATTCCTGGGCGTTTAAACCTTTGAGGGGAAGGTGTTCAATATAATAATATAATAATGATTCTAGGGTCTAACCTCAATGGACATATACCTATTGTACCTATATCGTAAAGCATTGTTGTATCAGATTATTACTCGCAATTTACAAACAATGAGTGGAAAATAGTTAGCTATGCAAAAAGTCTATCTCATGAGAAATACCATCACTTTCTCATTTTGTTGAATTCTCAAACAAAGTATTCTGCATTTTTTCTGAAGCTAATCAGCTTTAGGCGAGTTCAGTATCTGGATGGGGGACAGCTCTGGGTATAAATTTGGACAGCGCGCCAAAGCTCCTGTCCACAGGGCTTTCCCACTTTTTTTTATTAATCATACCAATTCGAATTAAATAATCATCGTTAAGACAGGAGAATGGCTGTCGTGTCAGCTAGTTGAAATCTAAATTACATGCTGCTGTATTATTAAATACTTTTAAGCACTGACGTGTAGTCAGAAGCTTTTGCGCGTATGTTCTCTTGTCTATTCTCCTTTATTGGACACTCTTAATCGAATTTACCATGGTGAATTCTATTATCTGTTCTTCTGTATTGAATACTCCGAATGTACCATGATAAATTCGAATAAGAGTGTCCAATACAGGAGAACAGACAATAGAATTTACCATAGTAAATTCGATTAAGAGTGTCCAATACAGAAGAATGGACAATAGAACATACGCGCAAAAGCTCCTGACTTCACGTCATTGCCTGAACCAATTTTTTTTTCGTGAAGTAAGGAGCTTTTGCGCGTATGTTCTATTGTCCATTCTCCTGTACTGGACACTCATAATCGAATTTACCATGATGAATTATATTGTCTGTTCTCCTGTATTGTTACTATGGTAAATTCAGAGTGTCAAATACAGGAGAACAGACAATATAATTCACCATGGTATACTCGATTAAGAGTGTCCAATAAAGGAGAAAGGATAAGATAACATACGCGCAAAAGATTCTGACTTCACGCCAGTGCTTGAACCAATTTTTTTTCAATGATTATTTAAAAATTTTCTAGTGCTACCATCCTCACGAAATTTTGCAATAATTTTTGCGTTGGCATTCTACAACTAATCATCATATTTGAATTGGATCGGATTCTTATTTTCCGAGTTATTGAGGAAATAACAACCAAATTTCAGATTGATATAAATCCAAAACCATTTGGCCGATTATGCTAGCTTACGATCTCAAATGTCGTATTTAGATGCTTAACTTACCCTGAAAACTGCAAGTCGCTATTTCTTTCCGTTCTCAATGAATCATGAGATACATAATATTTTTTCGTAATTTTTAAAAAAATTTTTAGTGGTACGGTCCCCACAGAATTTTACACACGTCTTTATGTCGATATTCTACAACTAAATACCAAGCTTGAATTCGACCAAGTCTATATTTTTTGAGTTATCGGGGAAATTATATTCCAAATGGGTATAACTCCGAAACCGTTGGGCCGATTATGGCCAACAGCGAACTTAGCTCTTTCATTCAGATGTGCAACCTATCCCAAAAATTGCAAGTCCCTATCTCCTTTCGTTCAAGAGTTGTCGAGGCAACGCTCACCCATCCAGCTACTGAACTCACACAAGGCTGCTCGGATCTCCAACAATATAGATCCGATCATGTTTAAACTTGGAACCTGACAGTAAAGTTAAGTTCTGAAGGCTCTCGCAAAGCAGCGATATTGGACGAATAGTTTGCAACGTTCCTTTTTGACCCGGGCAGGGGTTTGTTTATGTCTTAATAGTACCAATCGACGCGTAAGGAATTATTGTATTCTAGGAGCCGAACGAGTTTGCAATATTGTTTCATTTTGTCAGAGTCAGCGTCGCTCAGATGAGATCGTCCATTTTGTGGAGATTCGACAAAGGAAGCATAGGTTATACGCATTTTCGAAACTTTGTAAGAATTATTGAAATCTTCTTAGTTGGATATAGTTTCGAAAATCGAATTGAGAGTGAGGGTTATATTGCTTTGATTTGGAAAGATAACAGGTAACCTGCACTTGTTTCGAAAGAGGATTTAAAGACCTTTTGCAAATCCAAGTTGACCACGTGAATGATCTTGGCGACTTTGAGACAGGTATGTGTCATTTCGTCATTTCTAGTAGTTACAATTCAGGTTGTAATTATTTTTCTGTATCCAGAACATTGCTGTGTGCTTTAATTATTTGGTGGAGGCACGGCCGGATTTAGTTTTAAAGCGAACCTATACACGACAACCCCGACTACCAGGCTATGTACGGAATATATAAATATTACATAACAACGAATAATTTGTCTGTTTGATATTCTGATAACCGAAATTATGATGCATTGGGGCGACTCATTTATGTCTTTTCGCAGAGGAGTCACTTATGGTTTTTTTTCTGCCATCAGGGTTTATATGTCACGAAGGGTAGAACTGAGGCATTCGAGTACATACAAGGGGATCCATAAGTAACGCTGTGAGACAGCTGACGCAGGATTGCAGATCCCGAGTATATACAAGGTGGTCAGTAAACAATGCTGTGGGACATCCAATAGAGGGTTGCAGACTACGATGACCGAGGGATAGAGGACACTATTGCGAGACCATCGACGCAATACTACGCTCAGAAATAAGCATAGAGGAGGATATCAGGATACCTGAGTAGATTGAAGGAGTAGGAATAGCTAGCACGCAAGTTATCGGAAAGAGACCTCAAAAAATATCTTATATATACTATGCAACCTGAACATAATATCCTCAGAACATATAAATTATTGTTGTTGTAAAGTGGAAATTGGGGAAAGATTTGTGTTAATGATATATGATCATAGATAAGAAACGTGGATGCGCCTGAGCTTAAGCGAAGCGTATTTGAATCAAGGAAGAATATCTACGTACAATTTCCACCACCCTTATTCAGGGTTTCCCAGTAATTTTTTTTATTGAATCTGACGATCTGGGCTAGCTACTGGAATAAATTGTTTGTTTTTACCATGAATATTCTTTTGGTGAATTTAGGAATTATTACATTACGCTGGGGTATCTGGGAGAATTGAATTTACCTGGCATCAATTTACTAGGTTCCCTTTTGGAATCTACTTCCATCTCCACTGAAGGATCCCCGAGTTCTAGTAGCTCCGAATTTAACCGCTGCGACTTGGGAACAGTCGTAGTGGTAAATTTTATAAATTAGCGCCCAACCTGGTTTTTGAATTTGAGTCGCAGTATTTAACAAATTGACACTAAAATTGATGTAAATGGTTGTGTTTTTGATATTTTCACAGGTGACTTGCTGTATCGTGCTTTACATTGTGCAGAATAAGCGTAATTTTTTTTATAGATTTGGTTATATCGAATAGTTGTACAAGTTAGTTGAAAGGTGGTTCTTTGATTCGAAAAACGGCAGAATTTAAATTGATTATTAATAGTTTGGATAAAAATCAGTTAGCATATGATTATTCGGGGTATGTCAGCTGGTAGAGTTGAGCAAATGCGCACTAATTTGGCATTGTTAATTAAGCAGGAGAACAAGAAGGTTAGTTTCATATACCCAGATAATCCTCTTTGGTTTCAGGGTGATAAAATTGCAATTACCAACCTGTTGAAACGATTAGAAAATGAACTTGAATCCTTAGATTTAAATTCACCAAACATAGCGAATAACTTTACAACTGACTTGGTACATTTAATAGGTAGGATAGATAGAAGTGTCCCTGTTGAGGAGGATGAAGTTGGTTGTGAGGATGAATTCTGCAGGAAAGCAAACAATTTAAAGACAGCATATACAACTAAATTCTTGAAACTCAAAGCATCAGCACCCGATACATTATATGAAAGTGGTGATAATGCGACTGATGATGATAGTGACGAGTCTGAGAAAGATATACATATCCTCCTTTCATGCGATATTCATCTCCTCCGAGGGGACATTCTACGGTTATTACATCGGTAATGAAGTCAATTCCAGTCGAAAAATGGAATTTGAAATTTTCAGGCGATAAAAAGAGTCTATCAGTAAGAGCTTTTTTAGAGAGGGTTGAGGAATTGAGATTAGCCCGAGGTATTTCAAAATCGCAATTACTTGGTAGTGGAATAGATCTTTTCACGGGGGTAGCATTGCATTGGTTCTGGGAAGCTAGGAAGTCTACGGCTACATGGGATGATCTGATTACTAAATAAGAAAATAGAAAACAAGGTCCTGATGAGGATATTATAAGTTTTATGTCAATAATGTCGTCTGTATTTGATCGGTTGTCTCATACTGTCGAAGAAAAGGACAAATTAAAAATCGTTAGGAAAAATTTGCATCCTTATTATTTTGATCGGATCGACCTAAGTAAAATCAATACATGGTCTGAATTAAAATCAGCTTGTCGGCAGATTGAAGATCAGAAGCGATTGGTAGAGTTATATTCAGTAGCTTCCAGAAAGGGTTGTTTAGAACCTGATTTAGCCTATATTGATACATTACCTTCCACATCCACCAACGATGGCACTGACCCTATTGTGCGGACAGAGCCAAGCTCATATGGTGGATTCGCAAACATAAAATGTTATATCTGTGGTATGGCAGACCATAAAATTAGGGGTTGTCTCAAGCCTAAAATTTTAAGTTGTTGCCGTTGTTCAAGGGAAGGGTTCACTACTAAAACTTGCCATCTTGTAATTTTGATCATGGACGCAATCCTTCGGGAAACTGGGGGAACCTTCACTGACCTTTCGCATCAGTGACGATGCTTCTGGTGACCCATATTCTTCATTTAACACTGTTAATAGCTATACATTTCAGGGGTTTGAAAGAGCAGGGCCTTTCGGAAGAACTATACTTCGCCTTTTTGAGGTCAGCTGTGCTAAAGTCTGAAACAGAGGGATTTAGTATGGCTTGTCGAAATGGGTTGATAAATCCAGATGGTATAAAAAGGATATCATGAAAGTGGACACCCCAACAAATTGTAAAGAATGCTACAGTCAGCAGGAAACTATTGTGCATATTCTTTCTGCTTGTATAGTCCATGCTCCATCAGGATATGTGGAAAGACACAATGCAGCACTTCGAATTCTGTACCTACTTCCATCTGAGAGAGGTTTATGGTACATATAACGAACCAGTGCTACCATTTTTACTTCTGGAGATTGAAGCAGTTGATTAAAATGACAGAGCTCGCATCAACTGGAACTATGCAATTCCAGCAACTCGGCAGATCCAAGCCATAAAGCCAGATGTACACCTGCTGAACAAAGAACTCAAGGAATTGTTTGTTGTCAAATACTCGTCCCCCGAAGAAAATAATGTGGTGATGGCAGAAGAATAGAAGAGGGAAAAATACAAGGATTTAATGTTCAAACTGGGGATCCTGTATCCAAGGTATAAGGTTAGGATGGTCATACTAATTATAGGATGCCTAGGCGGAATGAGAGCGACCTACGTGACCAAATTGAAGGTTATTGCGGCCTGCAAATCTCTGGCCGAAGATTTAGCGTACAGAATGCAGAAGGCAGTGTTGCCTCGGATCACTTCAAGTCATCAGGTTCCATCAAGTATGAAGGCCACTTGCAGCTCATCTCTTTTGTTAAGGGACGCTGTAAGGTCAGAAAGAAGAACTATTCCAAAAAACGTGCGAGATGTTTTTTAGTGAGTAACCAATCAACATCTGTAGTCTCATACTTCTGAAAGAAGCAGACCCTCTCAGGGTGGGCCTACAAAATGGTTTTTCCTCTCGAGCAGAAAAAAAAATATAATCATTAATAATCTCGAACGAATTCGTTAACGGGCGAAATCCAACTCGCGGTTTCGGAGTTAAGGCCATTTTTAGTAAAAACGATTTAATTTAATATTTCCGTATCCAATCAATCGATATGTTTGAAATTTGGCATCGAATTGTAGAATCAAGACTATATGCATGCGAAGCTTTGTACTTGAGATAACCAAAAAGTGGGAAACAAAATTTAACAAAAATTTGAATTTCGTTTCCACAATAACTTGAAAAACACTGGTTTGATTGAATTTAAACTCAGTAGTTAGATGCAAAATACTTTTCACGATATGAGGATCACGTGACATGAAAAATTGAAAAATTACTACTATTTTGCGGAATATTTCGCTTGAAATTCTGAAACCTCGTGCTGCCCTTCCGGTCAATTTTCGTTATGCGCATGCGCAGATGAGAAGTGATTCAACTACTGAAGTTTTCGTCAGAGAAGATTGAGGTTTTTGGGTGGAGGCTGCTGTTCCTCCATAGAATTCCCTGGTGAGGGTTTGCGCATGAGTGGATTCAAGATGCGGTATCTCCTAAACCACTTGTGTTGGAGAATCGGAGTTTTTTGTAAGGTGTGTAATTTTGAGAGGACTTTTAGCCACAAGTAGATTGCGCTTTACGTCTAGCGGTCATGAATTTGGTGCTGAGCCGATATTGTGAGGTTTTAAAAGAAAATTCAAGGGAATTCAGTGAACGGACACGTCAGTTTGGAGGAGATAGCGTTTTTTCCGAGTTGAAATGTCTGTATAGTGGGCCTGGGGCCAATATATAAATCACTATTTTGGAAGATCTATATCAAACTACATTCGGATTTGATGAATAGGCGAAGAAATTGCGTTCCTAATTCGAAATTCATGTAAGCCGTTCTGGACATTTTCTGTTTCGCGCATGAGCAGACAAGAAGTGATTTCACTAATGGAGATTTCATCTGAGAGGATTGGGGTTTTGAAGTACAGGATGCTTTTCCTCCATAGAATTCAATTGTTTCAATGACTTGTCCTAAACATATATAGTGTCTTAAAGGATAAATAAATTTATTACTTTTTTTATCCCCTTGGAGTGTCCATGCATGCGTAGATTGGAGCTGTTATATTTCCTGAACTAATTCAGAACTGAATGGAAAAACAGCTGTTTTCTGGTTGTTCAAGACGTACGATTTGTTCACTACCTTTGGCTGAAAGAATCCGCTGAGCACTAGCTTTATTTGGTCGGTTGGAACCATCAAGAGCTCTCTCATATTCAGAACAGATAAGTAGCACCTTGAATGACTCTCTGGATACCAGATATAAGTTTTAACACCTGTGAAGTTCTCACATAGAAAATCCTGCAAATTTTCCACTGTTGTTTTAGATTTCAGGTTCGAAAACTGCAACGCTCTCAACTTTTCCACGCCCTCAATGGGTAAGCTTCCAGAATAACTTCCGACCACTAAAGTACGATTCCGCGTATAAGTTTTCTTACGGGAAACAATATTCCATTCCGTTTTCGTTTCATCTTTATTTGGTTGCAGACTTGTTCTAGTATTAGTAGCCTTAAGAACACTAGTATTTTTTCTATCCCAAACTTTTATTAAACAAGGTTGTGCTGGTGTTTTGGCCGTCCGCTGTCCGCTAAAACCCCAACTCCGGCAGCTTGAGAACGATGGGGACCTACTGTTGCAGTACCCACTATATTGGTATGTGCGGATTTATTTGCTATACTTGGAGTATTAGTTGCATCATCCTTTAGTTGAAATTATCTGAAGTTGTTATTTCTTCACCACAGCATTTCTTCACTTTATTAGCACATCCAGGTTCGTACACTTTGGCATGAATTTTACACTTTATGCTAGTTTACACAACTATGCACTCGCGTGAATTGCATTCGGGAATAACTATCTGCAGACAATCACTCGCAAAGACTTTCTTACTCGACGACATCTTTCAGAAATTATATATTATATACACTTATGTAATACTGTTTTTCAAGTAAACCAGTTCGATTAATCCGGGTTTTTTATACCTGGAATCGGTGGATGGTTACTCTCATTCAATATTCAAACACGATGTAGATACGGAACGGTATATCCCACCGAGAGATATGTTCGCCTTAAAGTCTTCAACTTGCCAGAAATCAAGTGGAATATTAACCATCTTAATTCCTTTTGTGTTCTTGGGAATGCTAGGGACTCCTGTTCGGTTTCCTTCGTAGGTGCTATATACCTGTCGGCTTTGTACCTATTAGTTCAGTAACTTCGTTAAAGTCTCCTACAGTACACTTGATCTTGATCTCTGAGTACCCTCTGGTCTCTGAGAATCAAAATTACAACACATTAGGATTTGATATCAATCTTTCTGTTTATCACAGCAAATTTCTGGAGAATCTGAGCAATCGTAATATCACTCATGCCAATTATGGCGCGATAAATGGGGACTTGGATGCCACTGACTGGACTATTGAGTTGTCTGATAGGTATTTGAAAACCTCGTTAAGTAGATTCTTCGTTATTTTGAATAAAATATTCGATCGATTTGAACCTTTCCATCCCAAATATTGGAAAAAATATCCAACTTGGTACTCCCTAGCTTCCATTAGAACTATAAGGGAAAAAGAAAAAAAATCATAAACGTTGGAGGAAGTATGGTGATGAGTTGGATCACATTACGTTCAGGCTTCTGAGGGGAAGAGGTGAGTATCTTATCACAAAAGGTGGATAATCTGGAATTATTTTGGAAATATATAGGAAATAAGAAGGGTTCTCCTTGTTTGCCTGATTCTACCGGGAGACCTCGAGGTGGTGTTTCGACTAGCCGGCAGGAAATTTGTGAGGGGTCTTCTGATTACTTCGCTTCCGGCTCTCCTCCTTCCCATGTCATCCATTATAATGAACCTTCGTTCGACACACCTCTGCAATTATGGCGTTATACCATTGATCGTTGTAGGATTAGTGACAAAATTGCAGCCATGCGCCTCGGGAGTCCTGGTCCTAATGTTATTGTTGAGCCTTCATTTATTTTGTCTAATAGGTCTTTAATGGATGGTTGTTTCGCCGATAGGTGGAAAGTTAGGAGCGTAACTCCTATATTCAAATCAGTTGATAAAAATCAAGTTGAGGGTTAAAGACTTGTTTTCAAACTCTGTACAATCTGCAAGTTGTTTGAGAGTTTCGTGACTGATTCTCGAATTTGATGTTAGGAATATATTGAGCGATGAACAACATGGCTATATGTGACTCTCTGTGTAGATATTACTATGTACCTTTACGTAGAATATATCTTGGGAAGCATGGACTCCTCCAACCTTCCAATGGATGCCATCTCTACCGACATCAGCAAGGATTTCGGAGAAATTGATCACTCTATAATGATTTTAAAACTTATTGGGGTTGGTGTGTGTGGCGGTCTCCTCAGGTGGTTTGGATCTTATTTGACTGGTAGGCATAAGCGTATTTGTTTGGGCGTTTTTAGCTCAGTGACGATTCACATTACATCGGGTGTACCACAGGCCTGACACTTAGGCTTAATAATATTAATAATATTAATATTATTAGCAAGAAGTTCACAATTTCATATCTACCTACAAATATTTATACAATGCAACCTCATCAACTGGAAACACCTGAAGTGAGGAAAATAAAAATAACAGGAAAAAAAAATTACAGCTAAGGAGAGTTAAGCAAGGACATAATTCAACCGTATTACAATAGTAGTAATAAGCTGACTTGGTGAAGTAACTTTCAGATTAGGCTCATATATTCTGACTTGAGTGTAAAAGTTTCTTAATATTGTTCTTAACTTGGCCAATAGTAGATTTTTCGTTATTTTGAATAAAATATTCGATCGATTTGAACCTTTCCATCCCAAATATTGGAAAAAATATCCAACTTGGTACTCCCTAGCTTCCATTAGAACTATAAGGGAAAAAGAAAAAAAATCATAAACGTTGGAGGAAGTATGGTGATGAGTTGGATCACATTACGTTCAGGCTTCTGAGGGGAAGAGGTGAGTATCTTATCACAAAAGGTGGATAATCTGAAATTATTTTGGAAATATATAGGAAATAAGAAGGGTTCTCCTTGTTTGCCTGATTCTACCGGGAGACCTCGAGGTGGTGTTTCGACTAGCCGGCAGGAAATTTGTGAGGGGTCTTCTGATTACTTCGCTTCCGGCTCTCCTCCTTCCCATGTCATCCATTATAATGAACCTTCGTTCGACACACCTCTGCAATTATGGCGTTATACCATTGATCGTTGTAGGATTAGTGACAAAATTGCAGCCATGCGCCTCGGGAGTCCTGGTCCTAATGGTATTGTTGAGCCTTCATTTATTTTGTCTAATAGGTCTTTAATGGATGGTTGTTTCGCCGATAGGTGGAAAGTTAGGAGCGTAACTCCTATATTCAAATCAGTTGATAAAAATCAAGTTGAGGGTTAAAGACTTGTTTTCAAACTCTGTACAATCTGCAAGTTGTTTGAGAGTTTCGTGACTGATTCTCGAATTTGATGTTAGGAATATATTGAGCGATGAACAACATGGCTATATGTGACTCTCTGTGTAGATATTACTATGTCCCTTTACGTAGAATATATCTTGGGAAGCATGGACTCCTCCAACCTTCCAATGGATGCCATCTCTACCGACATCAGCAAGGATTTCGGAGAAATTGATCACTCTATAATGATTTTAAAACTTATTGGGGTTGGTGTGTGTGGCGGTCTCCTCAGGTGGTTTGGATCTTATTTGACTGGTAGGCATAAGCGTATTTGTTTGGGCGTTTTTAGCTCAGTGACGATTCACATTACATCGGGTGTACCACAGGCCTGACACTTAGGCTTAATAATATTAATAATATTAATATTATTAGCAAGAAGTTCACAATTTCATATCTACCTACAAATATTTATACAATGCAACCTCATCAACTGGAAACACCTGAAGTGAGGAAAATAAAAATAACAGGAAAAAAAAATAACAGCTAAGGAGAGTTAAGCAAGGACATAATTCAACCGTATTACAATAGTAGTAATAAGCTGACTTGGTGAAGTAACTTTCAGATTAGGCTCATATATTCTGACTTGAGTGTAAAAGTTTCTTAATATTGTTCTTAACTTGGCCAATAGGTTCACAATATATGTCAAGATTTGCACAGCGTTGATTGTACAGTTTGCCCATTGCAACAACTGGAGACTTGAGTAATATGTAAGTTCTTGAATTTGGTAGGTAAAAAGTCAATTCACTTCTAGAGTTTAATCGCGGAACATGAAAGTTGAAGTGTGAAAGTAATTCGGGATAGTCAATCAGATTATTCACTAGCTTATAAATGAAAATTATTGAGTAATAGGTTCTTCGGTTTTGAAGGGATAATAGATTGAAATTGTTTAGTAGAATTATATTTTCGATGCCTTGTTCAGGGTAAATTCAATCACATATTCCTGAACTTGTCTAAATGCAGCTTCACCATCTTTACCGGAAGACCTACCTACTCTATGCCTGCTACCTATCGGATTTCCGGTGGAACTATTCCTCACGTTAACTTCGTAAAAGACCTCGGTATTATACTGGACTCCAAATTACTCTTTGATCAGCATATTCTTAATATTTCAAAAAGAGCGAATCGAATGCTTGGTTTCATAGTTAGCACAACCTTTGAGTTTAGAAGGTGCCGAAGTACCTCGCATCCACTTGTTGGCCTGCGTTAACAGTATCCTTAGTTTCGGATACGTTGTGGGGAACACGCACTAAGGAATTTAAATTTGTTCAAGTTTGTGAGACATTGTAAGGCACGGTTCTACTCTTCGGTCGTGCACACCTTCGAGGATTATCGGAAATTGAATCGTAGGAAGATAACTGATATCGATTGTACCCTATGTCTCAGTACATAAGAATGTATTTTCCCTCCCACAACAATCCATACACAGACTCATTTTTATGTGTATTTTTCTATTATTTTGCTAGTACTTACTATTTTCTGAATACTCCAATCCACAGAATAATGAAGACATCTAGTGTTCTGTCTCATGCCACTAACATCAATATATTTTCTATCACCGCTTCGAGGATTCGGTCTGTTGTGACAAATTATTTTGTGTCGTCGAAATTTCACGTATGGTGCTTGTCGTTTGAGGTCACTCCGGAGTACTCAGATGTATGCCATATTTTATTGTGTTTATTTGCCTTTTTTGTTCGTTCAACGGCCAGACCATAAGACATCACAATGAAGTCAAATATTTGGGCATAGCCCTCGATAAAAAACTGAACTACAACTCAGACATCAACGATTTATCGTGAAAGGAGTACATATTTGGACATAAAATTTACCTTTTACTGAACAGGCATGGTACCCTGCTTCGGAATTCCAAACTTAGAATTCACAACCAAGGATCAGACCAGTCTCTTTATATGCAAACCCTATATGGAGCAACACATCGAACACAAACTTCCTGCAGGAAGATCGTTATCGTTATAACGATGACAAGAACTCCTGAAATCCTTCATCCCATCTGAGAAGTAGATAAATGTCTTTTTTTGCTTGGACATACCTCCCTCTAGAAAGATGTTTCAATCTTTACGCACATCTCATTACTACTACAAAGTGTTATTGTTCAATCTTTCTCTATCCATTATTATTTGAATTAAATTCTCATGAGGCTCAACCCTTATCTAGCACATCCAACACACCAGCTATTTCTACATTTTCTGGAATGGTAGCATCATCAGTCAATGTTTTACTTTCGACAGCAATCGTTGAAATTTCAGATGATCACGATAATTTTCGAAAAATTCGCGTGATATTGGATAGTGGATCGCAAACAAGTTACATTTCCGAAAGATGTATCAATAGGCTGGGATTGTCTCGCTATAATTATTCACTCTCAATACAAGGTCTAGGAACAATGACTGATATGACATCCAGGGGCGGAGTTACATGTAAAATAAAGCCGGTTGGAAAAATGTTTTCTACTTTTACCATTGACGCAATTGTTTACCGAAACTATGTACTAATATGCCTTCTTCGTCAATAAATCATTCCCAATGGGTTCATATAAATAATATTAAGCTCGCTGACGATTTATTTTATAATCCAGCTCCGGTTGACATGCTACTAGGAGCTGATGTTTTTCCGCATATTATTCAAGAAGGTCGTATTAAAGGACATCGGGATAAGCCAGTTGATATCAATACTATTTTCGGATATATTCTCATGGGCAAATATAACGCAAATGAAAAGAACGTTGCTACAAATACTTGCACATTTTTTACTACTTCAAGAAATGACTCTTTCGCAATAGATAATCTCATAAAACGCTTCTGGGAAGTTGAAGAAGTTGCATCAATTAAAGTACTTTCACCGGAAGATACATTATGCGAAAAAGGGATGAATCTGGACGCTACATTGTTAGTTTGCCTTTTAAAAATTCCGAACCTTTATTTGGTTCGAATGATATTCGTTCGGTAGCTTTACGCCGCTCCTATTCACTTGAACGTCGCTTATTCAAATAACCAACTGTATTCAAACAGTATTATGATTTTTTAAACGAATACTTAAATGACTTCATGGAAGAGGTGGGAGTTGAGAAAAATGACAGTTTTACCGCAATTAAAAATATTTTCTACCTACCCCATCACTGTGTTTTTAAAAATATTACAACCACGCAGCTCAGAGTAGTTTTCGACGGCTCTACGAAATCAGGAGGAAAATCCTTAAATGAAACCCTTTTAGTGGGGGAGAAACTACAAAAAGATATTTTCGAAATATTACTCAAACTCAAACCCACTATGTAGTTTTCACAGCAGATATTATAAAAATGTTTTTATAAATTCTTATCGATCAGGATTATCAGAGAATAATATGGAGGTTTTCGCCAAATGATCAAGTTAGGGATTATCGCATGAAACGATTAGTTTTTGGTTTATCTTCATCCCCATTCATTGCGAATCGTGTAATTTTACAGTTAGCCAAAGACGAACGCAATAATTTTCCATTAGCTGCAAGTGTTTTGGAGGAGGATATATACATAGATGATGTTTGTTCGGGATGTTCAAATTTATATGACGCAAAGTTGATTCGTGATCAATTAATAAATATTTTAAAGGGGGGAAATTTTGAACTACGCAAATGGGCGTCTAATACACCTTCACTATTAGATGACTTACCCATTAGTTATCGCTATGATCAAACATCGGTTTCTTTCGATGAAGAAAATACATTTATCAAGGTTTTAGGATTGCATTGGCAACCGTCTTCAGACGCTTTCATTTATACAATAGATGCAACTATTAGTGGTTATACAAAGAGACAAATTTTGAGCGATATCGCAGGAATTTTTGATCCGATAGGATTTCTTGCACCTTTAACATGTTTCGCAAAATTAATCATGCAGCGTCTATGGACTTTAGGGCTCAATTGGGATGATTCGCTGGCCAATTAAATATGTGACAAATGGTTACAATTCAAATCGTCATTTGTACTCTTATCAAACTTAAGGATTCCGCGTCGGATTCGCGTTGATAATTTTGAGTCATGTCAAATCCATGCCTTCTGTGACGCCTCTGAAAAGGCATATGCTAGTGTTATATACGTTATATACTTCAGAATACAACATAACAATTCAATTAAAATATTTTTTGTGTGCGCAAAATCTAAAGTTGCCCCTCTGAAAAGCATCTCAGTTCCCGACTAGAATTGTGTGCCGCAGTGCTACTTTCTAATTTACTTTCAACAGTGTTACACGTTTTTGAACAAAAACTCAAATGTTCAGAAATATATGCATATACTGATAGTATGATTGCTTTACACTGGATCAAATCTTCTCCGCATAAATGGAAAACCTTTATAAGCAATCGCATTACTCATATTCAGAATAAAATTTCCCCAGCTTCTTGGCAGCATATTTCGTCAGAAAATAATCCAGCCGATTGCGCTTCTCGTGGGTTGTTACCTGATGAAATTTTACAAAATGAAACATGGTTTTCTGGTCCAAAATGGCTTCAATTTTCAAAAGAAAAATGGCCAATCAATGATTTTGATTCAAAATTTAACTCTTCATCTGAAGAAAAAATGGAAGAGAAAACAATTACTCTCATCGCTTTCAATAATTCTCCTAATTTTATTGAAATCCTTATCCAAAAACATTCCGCACTGTCCAAAATAAAAAGAATTTTTACATACATTTTACGTTTTCTACATAATTCTCGTTATACTAAAAATAAAAAAAGTGGGGTGCTCATACTCATAGAGTTGAATCAGGCACTAATTGCGCTGGTAAAATTTATTCAACTGTCGCATTTTCATGATGACATACAGAAATTGAAAAATAAAAAATCCCCATCGAAATGTTTTGGCAAACTTAACGCTTTTCTAGATGAAGATAATATTTTAAGAGTAGGAGGTCGTTTGAGGAATACAAATTTAAGTTTCCTCAAAAAACATCCAGCTATTTTACCAAAAAATAGTCGTTTAACACAATTGTTAATTCATGATTTTCACGTAACTTACCTACATCCAGGTGCGCAAATTCTTCAGTTTTTGATTTTACAACAATTTTGGATTTTATCCACAAAAGGTTCAATTAAAATGGTTGTTTCAGGGTGTAAACAGTGTTGGTGTTTATCACCAAAACCATATCAGCCCCCTATGGGCGATCTTCCCAGTTTTCGAGTTTCACAAATCAAAGCATTTTCTGTGGTTGGTCTTGACTACGCCGGTCCTTTTTTAATTTCATTAGGTAAGATTCGCGGTGCCAAGACCTATAAGGTATATATCTGCCTATTCGTATGTATGGCTACCAAATGTATACATTTAGAGCTTGCTTCCGATATGACAAGCAAGGCCTTTATTGCTGCTTTACGAAGATTTATTGCACGTAGAAGACGTTCCGATACAATCATATCAGACTGTGGTACTAATTTTGTAGGTGCATGTAAAGAAATACAAAACCTAATGAAATAAGCCGCTGAGCGCGAAACTATTACCTTTAAATTCAATTCGCCTGCTTCTCCACACTTTGCTGGGATGGCAGAAGCAGAGGTGAAATCTGTGAAAACTCACATTCACCGCATAATTGGGCAGCAAATAATGATTTGCGAAGAATTCTTCACTCTTCTGACTCAAATCAAAGCACTTTTAAATTCTCGTCCATTGTGTCCATTGAGTAATGATCCTAACGATTTGTCAGTTTTGACACCGGGACATTTTTTAACCTTGGAACCCCTGACATCACTGCCTGACCCAGATTTAACCCATTTAAGTATAAATAGATTGAATCGTTTCGAATTTCTGCAACAATGTATTCAATCTTTTTGGAAAAAATTGCAGATGGAATATCTTCACACGCTTCAACAAAGAAGTAAATGGTTGAATGCCTCTCAACCAGTTGAAATTGGAACCGTAGTCCCCATAAAAAATGAACAAATTGCGCCCATGAAGTGGGTGTTAGGCCGGGTGCAAAAGTTATATTACGGTAAAATGGTGTGGCAAGAGTTGCTGATGTTCAAACAAAAAATAGTATATTGAAGAGGGCTTTGGTAAAATTGTGTCCGTTACCAAATGTCGAATTTTCAAGTGAAATTTAAATTATTAGATAATTCAGTGGGGGAGAATGTTCAATCTTTCTCGATCCATTATTATTCCAATGTTTTGTGTCGTTATTATTTTCAAACAGAAAGAAGTGTATTTCATTTGATTTTCTACAAATTATTCATTCATTTAAATTTAACCGCGTATCGAGTTGAAAATCGCACATGTTGGAAACCGCGCCCTCTATCGAGGACAAAAAACACGAGTTAGTCGAAGACAGAAAACCAATAAGTACGTATCAACAAGTGTGTACACAACTGCATGTGCTTTTTACGAATTGACATTTTGTGCAACGCTTTTGCCGCTAAATCCGCTATTGCAGCTAAATCCGCTACATCCGTTACCTATACAGTCCATATCGAAGAGGAGTTGGAAGTTGGAATTTGTACAACGAGTCCAAAAGAAGAGTGCATTTTCAACTTGCGATTTTCTTAACATTTGAACCAAATTACGCGACAGTTATGTTTTTATGTAAGATCCCAGGGATTCTTGAAAATTTTCTAGTAATATGCTCCTCACAAAATTCCGCAAAATTTTGTACTCTGGCATTCTACAACTAACTACTGACTTATAGATCGTTATAACTGCAAAACCTTCCGGCTGATAATGTTTATTACTTTATCTTAACTTAACTGTGGCATGTCGATGTGCATCCTATGCTGAGGGCTGCTCAGATCTCCAACAATATAAATCTGATTGCATTCAAATGCGCAACTTCCTCCGAAAATTGAAAGACGCTATCTTTTTTCGTTCGAAAGTAATCGTCACCCTTCCTGACCCTGAACTCTTCAAATACTGCTCGGTTTTCATTATTTTTCCAATATCTCCAACAATATATATTCGATCGTGTTCAAATTTGGAGCTTGGATGTTGAATTAGATTTTGAAACCTCTATCCAAATTTCACTGATATCACGGTCATTTCCTGCGATACAGAATATGTTTCAATAGTTTTTTCAGAATTTTCTAGTGATAGGATCCTCACAAAATTTCACCTAAGTCTTTGTTTCGACATTCTACAACAAATTCCCAAGTTTAAATTGGACCGCAACTGCAATGTTTGAGGTTTTTCAACTCCGAAACCATTTGATTAACTATGCCCATTTACGAATTCAAGCCTCATATTCATTTGCACAACAAACTCTGGAAATTTCAAGTCACTATCTATTTTCATTCGAAAGTTATCGTGGCAATAGACAGCCGTCTGGCCAGACAGAATCGATGTCGACCTGGAATGCTTCATCAATTATTCGGACTTAATCGTTTTAGACCATTGTCAGCAAAAAAAATGAATATGACAGATATTTTGGAAAATGACGCTGTTCCCTAGCGCAAAAATGCTTCTGTTATTATTCCTCCTACAAACAGCACTGGTCTACTGAAACGAGATGAAAGATAATGAAGATGTGAACACTTTCAACCAATGCGAGCTACCAAATTGCAACGTGTACTTTTTCAACATATTAAAGCGACCACATGGACACGATTCCTGTTAGATAGGTGATCAGCTACCAAACCCGGGTTTATTTGAAAAACTGTAAGGAAATAGATTGTCAAGCCCCTCATGAATTGCTGTAAACTTGTACAAACCTTGTGTATTTCATAAATCACGTGGTTCCATCAAGCGACTTCAAATACATAAGGGCGGCCAGAAAATATGTGCCTCATTCTGTTCGGTACATAATTCCGTAAGTGACCGTAGATCACGCTGTGGGAGACCGGAGAACATTAACGAGAATCTTGGCAAGTCGTGGAGACAAATTCTAGTAAAACTTGCTAAGAGCAGAGATGTTTCATAAACTTCACATGAATTTTGATATTATAACGAATTAAATCGTGTTATCATCAGGTTTTCAATCATTTCAATCAACGCTCATGCACAATTTCTTGATCGGTTAACGTGTGACGAAAAGTGGATTGCATGATTTATATTATTATACGGTACCCAAATTGAAAGTATTCGATAAAACTGATTATTAGCATCGGATTCGGTTCCACATACTTCCAAGGACTGTTCGCAACCATGTATGATTTTACATTAACCCAGATATGCCTAATGTACTACATATTATAGTACACTGCTTATAAGTCTCATCCTGTATATGTTCCGGTGTTTATTTTTTTTATCGTGATATTTATCATTTCAGTATGAATGTAGCTTCTTTGATATACAAACGTTGTTAATATTCGCGAATCATAAGTGCAGTTTTCGGGTGTTCAAAGTTGGCTTATTTCGAGAAATGGCTGAACATGGTATCCTCTTTGCGAGGTCTACTCCATTCACTTTTTTAAAGTCTCCCGGTTGGCCATGAAAATTTGACACATTTCACCGTGTATATTTTGAAAATATTAGGTTATATTCATTTTCCTGTCAGATAACTACGCAACGTTGTCCTCTCCTACAAAGAAGTCGTAGTAATAACGTGTTTTCACAATGTGAAGTGACTTCCGAAAAATAATGAATTTGAGAAGATATTATGTGAATTCCATAATTCCACAGTCCTGGCGACTACAGAAGAAAATGTTTCCTCTGTTGTTAGTAGAAATAATTCACGTATGTACACTGGCTGAAATATTCAATTATGCTATTTTCTTGTATGGATATCAAGAATCAAGTGTTAGAATTTTATTGAAAAATAATGGATATAGTAGTCCGATACTTCATGATAGTTCATTTGAAAGAAGAATATAAGTACCTGAATAACCCGACAGAAAAACTTCTAATCGAACAGACGTATCTATGGAATTCCCCACTTTCCTCAAGAAGACATTCAAATACCTTATTGTAGCACTACTTGAAATACACCAGTTTCAAAATATAGTAGTACTACGTAACCCGAGTCATTCTTAAACCTCAATAAAATATAATGATATCAAACTAAGAAATCTCATTCGAGAGTTCAACATGTTAAAATGAAGTCTATTGCATATTTCGGTTCTGTATAGCTTTTCTGCTTCTTCAAAACTACCTTCGGCAGTTTCAATTTCAAAGCGAAGAGTTCTTTATAATAGATAATAGATAATGGCCTGTGATAATATTTTGTCTAAGATTGAAGATTATATTATGATTATTTATTTATTCATTTATTTATTTATTTATAAGGAACCCTTACAGGAAATCCCAATTACAAGGGTCCACTATTCACAATATTATTATAAACATTTCATAGTGGTAAAGTATCTATGAACACAAACAAAATGCGACCACATATTCCATT
The DNA here is from genome assembly GCA_937662695.2 of Halyzia sedecimguttata. Taxonomy (NCBI): domain Eukaryota; kingdom Metazoa; phylum Arthropoda; class Insecta; order Coleoptera; family Coccinellidae; genus Halyzia; species Halyzia sedecimguttata. Next base: position 54,404,128 of record OW569414.2, on the reverse strand, counting down.
ACGAATAAGAGTAGGTCATTACAAAACATGAAAATAAAGTAAAGAGATAACAGTAAAAAAGAAAAAATAGGTTATAATATGAAAAAATGGCTTAATCCATAAACCAAAATCCAAAAGTAACGTTAAAGTGAACATAAACAAAATTCGATTACATATTCCACTACAAATGAGAGTAGGTACATTCCAAAACTATGAAAACAATATAAAGAGATAACAGTTAAAAAGAAAAATAGGTTATAGTATGAACAAACGGCTTGATCCATAAAACGAAATCCAGAAATAACGTTAAAGTGAAGAACACAAAAAAAACCAACAAAAATTTTACACAAAATATAAGAACCAGAATCTTCGGTGGCTCCAGATCGGATTCCCAGCAAATAGTTGTGCACAATCTTTCTGAATGCGGCAAGAGAAGTTAGCATAATATCAGTATCACCGAGGTGCCAATTAAAGAACCGCATAATTCGCAGAAAAACCGAATGATAATACACAGCAGTACGAGCCCGAGGAACGAGGAAAAGTTGAGTTTGTCTTCCTGAAAAACTAGGAACTTTGAAGGTGATATAATTTATCATAGGGTAAACATAAAAATTGTACAAAACTTTGTAGAGAAAAATTGAATCAAAGTACATTCTCCTCTGCTCCGAGCTCATAATACCATATTCCTTAAGTCTATGCGAATAGTCTTTGTCCAGCAAGGGACGTTTGAATCTGTGAGTCAAGTTTCTGATAAATTTCCTTTGGACTCATTCGATTCTGTCAATGTATTTATTATAGTAGGGAGACCAGACGGAAGTTGCATATTCGAGATTGCTTCTCACTAAAGAAAAGTACAACACTTTCAAAGCTCTCGTATCCTTGAAAACTTTCGTCGTTCTGAGGATGAAACCAAGCATTTTAAAAGATTTTGAAACAATATTGTTAATATGAACTTCAAATGATAGCTTCGTATCGAGAGCCACACCTAAATCCTTCACAACATCCGTCCTGCCAATCTCATCACCGCCAACGGAAAGAACAGGATTCAGAACATTAATATTTTTCGTGAAGGTTATATGCTTACACTTATCCACATTCAAAACAAAATATCTCTCGGAACAGAAACGGAACAAACGATCCAAATCATAGAGGGCATAATCAAAATTAGATTTTACTTTCATGTAAACCTTTAGATCGTCTGCATACAAACTATGGCTTGTGTGTTCAAAACATTCCGAAATATCGCTAATATAAATGGCAAACAACAATGGCCCCAAGTGTGACCCCTGCGGTACACCAGATGATACAGCCAATGTGCTCGAGACAGTTCCATTAACAACAACACGGAAGAATCGACCAGAAAGATACGATTCAATCCACTCAACAAAGGACTCCACAATCCCGAAATTAGACAAAATTTTAATTAGTGTTGCGTGGTGAACCTTATCGAATGCCTTGGCCATATCCGTGTAAACAGCATCAACTTGGGTTCCCTCATCAAAACTTTTAGCTATGAAATCAATGTAAGGTGTTAAATTTGTCAAAACTGACTCTTTTTGAAGAACCCATGTTGATGAGTCGTAAACCGTGATTTGCAGGAATGAAAAAGAACATCAGTGATAATTGACTCAAAAATCTTCCCAAAACCATCAAGAACCGAAACCGGTCTGTAATTCTTCACTTGATTCTTTTTTCCGCTTTTGAAAATTGGAACTACTTTGGCCCATTTCCATTTATCCGGATATATACCTTGAGCAAGCGATTTATTGAAAAGGATCAGGAGAGGCAGAGCTAACGCGCCCTCGCAAGATCTAATAAAAATGGGTGGTATTGAGGTATTGGTATTGATCCCTTATTGATATTTAAAGTTTTGATTTAATCCGTAATATTCCGCAGTTCAATTTCCCTAATCCCTATAGATTCAGACTGATTCTTGTTATTACCCTTGTAAGTTATCGGTTTCATTGGATCTTCGAATACGCCTGAAAAATATTCCGCGAAGGCGTTAGCAATGGACAAGTTTCCACTGAAAGTAGAGTCAGCATGTGTTACCGCAGATGGAATACCCTCTATTTTGCGTGACTCATTGACAAAGGACCAGAACTTTTTTGGATCGTTAGCAATATTATTTTCCACTGAAGAAATGTGAGCTGTGTAATCGCTTTCTATTGAATATTTACATTGTCTTCGCAATGAAATAAAATTTTACAAATCAAAAGTGTTCTTAAATTTCTTAAAACAATTATCTACTCTGGCTTTATCGGCTATTAATTTCCTTGTCTCATGGAAAACCACGATGGATATTTGGATTTAAAGGTAACAGATCTTTTAGGGACATAATTGTTGATTATTTCATTCAATGTAATATAAAATTTGTCCACACATATTGTTCAAATCGTTATCAGATAGAAGATTATTCCAGTCGATCATATTCAATGCAACATTTAGGACACATAATCCGCGTTGAAAAAGCTGTACATAGATCTTGTTTTATCGACTAATTTCTTATCTAGACTGATTTGAAAATCGATTTCAAGTGCAGGGTGGTGGTGATCCTCCGGCACAAATGGGGAAAGAGAACGGTTTACTTCAATGGAATTATATTGGATTATACATATTGAGAGTAGAAATTGGCAACGTCTCGGCGAATTGTTTTGACCTTGACTATATTTCAGTAGTGCCAACCTGCCTGTGTTTTAGTTACAAAAACGTGATAGACCTAAATCATGGCCAACCGGGAGACTTTATAAAAGTGAATGGAGTATAAGTGCTTTTCGACTATAAAATCATTGAATATAACCCTGTCATAGTTATTTTCCATAAGAAGAATAATCAATGTGTCCAACAGCATCTAGAAGTATCCAGAAATCATTTAATTTTTCCATTTACAGAGGTTTATTTATAGGCACATAGGTAACTGTCAAGGCATTTTCATTACAGGGGCCTTTCACTCATGAACGCTCTGGCTATGTTGGAAGATGATGTTGCAAATACGGAAAATGTCGAGGAGATTGTTTTGATACTAATGGGTACAAAACATATGAATATTCTGGGGACGAGAATATGATGTCAATGAAGAACTTACCTGCCTCTCAGTTAAAAGCACCAGCTGAATGAGCAGAAGACAGGTGTGTAGATAATTTTTCATCAGAAGACGATATCATCTTATCAGAAATGCTAAAGGTATCGTCATTACCAGAAAATGAGCAAATACATGAATTGTGATGAAATACTATCAGTCGATTCGGGAAGGTTTGCAAAGGACCAAAACAGACCCTTTCGATATTATGAGTGAAGAACACTCTGATAGTCCAATGGAGCTTTTCATGGAGTTCTTCGATGAAGAAACAATAATTGAGCTGTTTCTGACTAGCAGTAATACATTTGTTTTACGTTCGTACATATTTATGTATCGATTTTGTGAGTTTATAGGCTCTGCCTCTACTCTTAACTTTCTTATGATAATAATAATAATGTAGGATTTTTATATCAATCGCCTAGGGGTTGATTGAATTATCTTTCCTAACATTCGTCTTCAACGTCGCTGTGGTTTTCAACAAAACACTTGTTCGGCTATTTACACTTTATTTACATTTGAACTCGAAGAATTATTCACAACTAAGCCTACTTCCGCAATTACTGAAGTTCTTCAACTACCGCAATATATTCTCGATTCGTCTAAGTCGGAATTCAATTAAAACGACTAATTCTTTAGGGATGAAACCTCTACCTCGGAACCGTCGTCAACGTCTCCCTTTCTTCCCTGTTCCCAACACACTCCCGATCCCTTGCTCGTACTCTAGGTACTTTCCGTTTTCCACCCCCCCGCAATCGGCTTGCCTTCGATCTTAAAGGGTAGTTCCTTGATTCGTGACTCTCTGACCACGCTCCGCCCCCCATAGACCAATATGATTCCCTGGGAACCTTCTCACGTTCTGGGGAATTTCCTAAAAATCTATATGGGTTATCGATGTTGTACGTCAAACGCTCTTCGAAATTATACAACACAGACCCCTTGGAGGCGCCAGAGTGTCGCGATTCTAGTCCTAAATTCTTCATCTCCTGTTATCGTTACATCGTTTTCAGAATCTGCCTCTTATCCATAACGGTGTGTTAATGGATAACTGGCGACAGAGGTTCCCAAGAACGTCTGATGTTACGATAACACGTTGCTTTCACCCTTAAAATATAACACTAATTCTAACTATATACACGTAGAATTCAAATCATAATTGAAATCCTACATCTCGGCCATCCTGAAATATGAATTCGCCCCGAATTCACTTTCGCTATCATTGTGGACCCACGCCTTCATGTACACCGCACATGTAGACGTATTAACCGGCACATGTAGACGTATTAACAGGCCCCACCTTCACAACATCATACGTCTCATTTCCCTTGACCTTCACAACTTGATATGGCCCCAAAAATACTTTATTCCTCTTCAAGTCAGGGCCAAAGTACATTCGCTCGATCGCCACCTGATATCCTTCCTTATATCGCGTCGGTTTCCTCCTTTTTACATTGTACGTCCTCCTATTTACTCCCTGATTCTTGAGTAACTGTTGCTCGCAGTTTCTCATCAGTTCCTCTCCATCTTCTGAGAAATTTTCTCTCGTCTCATTCGCTATCGATTCACTTCCTTTTCTCGACTGCACTTCCGTCAACATCTCGAAAGGTTTCGTCGCTATAATTCTTCCACCTACGGCTGAGCTCTCCCTTACGAGGTCAAAACTCCTCATGATGCGCTCAACCACGGGCTTATCTTTCTTCGAAACGACTTTTTCTTTTTGACCCCGTCCCCTTTCGTCTGCCGCGGTGTATCACTACATCCGCTACCGTTCACCACTTTGCGTTCTTCCGATCTCATTTTCGGATCCGATACGTGGCCCTCTTCGACCTCCTCCTTTTTAGCATCTGTAGTGATGCTCATCACCCAATTCGTCCTACTGACAAAGTTTTCTTTCGGTAGCACCACGATTTCCCCGTCTCCAATCCGAACTGATGCCTGTTTTAGGATATTACTTCCTAAAATGGCACGGAAACCGGAAGCCGCTGCTTCTATCACGTGAAACTTCAAATTGTACCTGTTTCCATTAATTTCCACGTCCAGCATAAGTGAACCTAAAGTGTTCACCCCATACCGTCCTAATCCCCTTATTGTCGACCTGTCATCGGATAGGGGATGTTTCCCCAGGTATGTTTTATAGAGATCCTCTCTAATAAGGCTGATTTCACTTCCCGTGTCAAATAGTGCCTGAACTTTAAAAGAATCGATTATTAACTCGACAGCGTTACTGGGAACATATTCGATGACAGCTACATTTTTGCATTCTTGCTTGCCCCCCTCGGTGTTGGTACACATTGTGGAAATGTGACCAAATTTGTGACATTTGAAGCATTTTGGGCCGTTGCTTTTCCTTGGACATTCCCTCGACTTGTGGCCTCTGCCACCACAATTGAAGCATGATACTTCCTTCGTCCAGTTATTGGGAATTTCATTATTCCCAGTAACTCTCTGACCCTCATTTGCATTCGTCCTTATCCTCCAGTTCGCACCTACGTCTCTCTTTGGAGGAGCTAAATCTCGCGTCTTCTTTTCCGACACCTCCTCGAATATTTTTACTTTCTGTTTAAATTCGCCGAAAGTCCTCGCACCGTATAAGACAATTTTATTCGAGGTATCATCCGGAATGCCGTCTATAATATACCGGATGATAGCCTCGTCCTCAATGTTCGCGCGACTACCAATTTCCCTCATTATGAGAACATACTCCTGTATATTCTCACTGGGCCGTCTTTTCCTCTGCATAAGGAGTTTATGTATTTGAGACGTGCTCACCGGAACATCAAACTCCTCAATCAATTTCTTTCTCAACGATGCCCACGTTTTCACCCCCGAAAGAGACTGAACGAACAACTTCGCCAATCCTGAAAGTGACTTCTTTGCAAAAAGAAATTTCTGCAAGTCCGTCCAACCTGTTATCGAAGAAATTTCTTCAAAATCTTCGATCCATTTACCCACCGGATAATCCGGTTTTCCCTCGAATTTACGAACGCTATCCTCTACGTCTCTAAATGTCAACGAAAAATTACTTTTCCTTGAGTAATTTTCACCTTTTCCCGAGCTGACGCTCTGCCTACTTTCTTCCACATCGTCCAATATTTCTTCATCGCGATCGTCATCCTCCTCGCTAATACTTGGAGTCACGAGAAAATTGCAAATTCGTTCTGCCAATTCTTCGACCGAACCATCGTACCTCAAGTCCAGTATTCCACATACTGCAATTAAATCAGCGGACGAAAGACGGTCAACGACAGTTGCGATTTTATCAGCATGTTCTTCCGAGTTTTCATCCCATTTAAAACCGCAAAAATTTCTCAAAGACCTACGACGTCTATAAGGTTCACCTTCTTGTCCGAAACAAACTACATGCAAGGCTTTAATCGCTGCAATTTTCGCGTTAGTGATGTTGGATTCAACTTTCGAAATTTGTCCAAGTGAACACATCTTATCAATTTTCGCCAACAATTTCTCAAGAATTTCTATGCCAAATCGCGAATTGCAAGTTCAGAAAATTCAGTAATTGCTCACAAAATGAAGAACATACACATGTCCTATAATCACCAAAATTGAAATACAAATTTTTCTATCTTCGTCACAAAAATTATCAACGTCTAGATATCGTCTCGATAAGAAATACAAATCATCATTAAATATTTCAATCTAATTCAAAATCTAATAACAAATTTAATAATTATTAATTTACTCTTCTATGCGTCTTAACACTAACTAGTTTTCTGCGAATCAAAATTCGAAATTACAATCTTTCAAAAACTAGCGTCTTTCTTGAAATAGAAATTAAATCTAATATTCTATATTTCAAATATTCACGTCAAAAAAAATAAACACAATTAAAAACTCTACCAAAAAAAGTTCAACGTCTTCAAAATTCATTTAAGGTTACAATCAATTTCAGTCAATCGGAAATAAGGATTAATCCTACCTCAGTATCTCCTAATTAATCCTTTTTCATTGCACTGCACGATTCACAGATTGCCCTTATTTCACAACACTTATCACTATTTGATCGTCTTTGATCTGGAACTTGACTTCCTCTCGTGCGGTCTCCAATTCCAGAAAAATTCGTCTCCCGTCTAGTCGAAATGTATTCAGATCTAATTAATCAAATTGATCTGATTAATCCCGGTTGAGCCCCCAAAATGTAGGATTTTTATATCAATCGCCTAGGGGTTGATTGAATTATCTTTCCTAACATTCGTCTTCAACGTCGCTGTGGTTTTCAACAAAACACTTGTTCGGCTATTTACACTTTATTTACATTTGAACTCGAAGAATTATTCACAACTATGCCTACTTCCGCAATTACTGAAGTTCTTCAACTACCGCAATATATTCTCGATTCGTCTAAGTCGGAATTCAATTAAAACGACTAATTCTTTAGGGATGAAACCTCTACCTCGGAACCGTCGTCAACGTCTCCCTTTCTTCCCTGTTCCCAACACACTCCCGATCCCTTGCTCGTACTCTAGGTACTTTCCGTTTTCCACCCCCCCGCAATCGGCTTGCCTTCGATCTTAAAGGGTAGTTCCTTGATTCGTGACTCTCTGACCACGCTCCGCCACCCATAGACCAATATGATTCCCTGGGAACCTTCTCACGTTCTGGGGAATTTCCTAAAAATCTATATGGGTTATCGATGTTGTACGTCAAACGCTCTTCGAAATTATACAACACAGACCCCTTGGAGGCGCCAGAGTGTCGCGATTCTAGTCCTAAATTCTTCATCTCCTGTTATCGTTACATCGTTTTCAGAATCTGCCTCTTATCCATAACGGTGTGTTAATGGATAACTGGCGACAGAGGTTCCCAAGAACGTCTGATGTAACGATAACACGTTGCTTTCACCCTTAAAATGTAACACTAATACTAATGTAATAACTATATACACGTAGAATTCAAATCATAATTGAAATCCTACAATAATAAAAATACTTCTGTATTGGACACCCTTAATCGAATTTACCATGGTAAATTATGTTGTCCATTCTCCTGTATTGGACACTCCTAATTCGAATTTACCATGGTAAATTCGAATTAAGTGTCCAATACAGGAGAATGGACAACATAGTTTACCATGGTAAATTCGATTAAGGGTGTCCAATACAGCAGAATGGACAATAGAACATACGCGCATAAGCTTCTGACTTCACGTCAGTGCTTGAACCAATTTTTTTTTTTCATGTTTTTTTTTTAATTTTTTAGGGGTACGGTTCTAAAATTTTTTTTTTCGTCATTTTTTTTCAAATTTTCTAGGGGTACGGTTCTTACAAAATTTTAAATACCTCTCTATGTTGATTTTCTTCTACTAGTTACCAAGCACCAATTCGATCGAATATTTATTTTTTGAGTTATCAAGGAAATAATATTCCAGGTGGGTATGAATCGGAAACCGTCAGACCGATTATGCCCAAAAACGAACTCAAATCTCCCTTTCGGATACGCAACCTATCCTGAAAATTACAAGTCCCTATCTTCTTTCGTTCGAAAGTTATCGAGGCAACGGTAACCCATCTACTGAACTCACACAAGAATGCTCGAATCTCCAACAATATTTAACCGATCGTATTAAAACTTGAAACTTGGCAGTAGAGTTAGGTTATGAAGACTCTTGCAAAATTTCAGCAATTTCAAACGAATAGTTACTGATATATAGAATTTTTTTTTTCAATGATTTATTAAAAATTTTCTACAAATGCTATGCTCACCAAATTTTGCTTTTTCGCGTTGGCATTCTACAACTAATGGCCATGTTTGAATTCAATCGGTTCAGTATTTTTCGAGTTAATGAGGACTAAAAAACCACCAAATTTCAGAAAATTTCAGATGGCTATAACTCTGAAACCGTTCAGCCGATTATGCTCATAAATAAACTGAAATGTCGCGTTCTGGTACACATCCTAACCTGAAAATTTTAAGCCGCTATATCTTTCCGTTCTCAAGTTATCGTGACAACAATTTATTTTTTACTTATTTTAGGTGACATAGTTGCAAGCAATTCATTCATGGTAAACCCATAAGATATGGTTTCAAACTATGGGTTAAGTGTATCAGCCTTGAACTGGTTCGAGCCCTATTGACTGCTTCAACGAATTATAATCAAGCGGTTTGCAGAATTCAGTGTTGGTGCAAGAGTGGTATTGGAATATGCACAGGTCTTGCAAATGGAATGGCCACATAATAAATTACATCTGTTTTTCGACAATTTTTGTACGTCCATTTCGCTGCTTGAGGAGCTGGCGAAGGAAAATTTGTTGCAACTGGACTATCTCGTTGCTCTTCAAGCCAAACAGACACGTTGTGGTTTTTGTCATGAAAACACTACTACAAGATGCACAAAATGTGGTATTGGGGTACACGCTAAGGCTTACATTCCATTTCATTCAAAATAAAATTATCAACATTGTAGTAGTGCATTTGCCTAATGTCCTATTTATAGGACGGCCTAAATTTTGTACTTAAACCCACCCAAAGTGTAGAATACACTTTATTGGTTTAAAAAAATTGCAACGGAATGTATATGCATACCTGTGTGAAGTAATTATTTCCATGAAAAATAATATACAGGGTGGTCCAGATCTTAACCAAGAAATTTTAACCACGTATTCTACGTCAAAAATAAGCCCCAGTTTGTCATATAAACATATGTCGAGAAATGCTTCCTCTCCGAGATACAGGGTATAAAAATTATTAGAAAAAAAAAGTTTTTTTTTCCTTTACTTCGAACATCTTCTTCAAATTCGTATTTGATTGAGGCTATTAACGCTTATTTTTTCTTAATTACACATTTTTTACAAAGATAGTATTATTATTACGAGTATTATTATTATGTACCATATCAAATTTTAGCGATTTGCTCATGCATGAGAGTGTTTAATTTTTTTACTCGGAAACGGTGCCTCGTACGTCAAAAAGTCAGGAGAATGAATTTGCTTCAAATTAAATAAGGATTTCAAGAATAAATTTTAATGTTCCAAAAACCAGTGGCGTATCATTTTTTGTCTTAGAATATTCAGTCTCGATGCAGTAAGGACACCTCTGGTGTAATAAAAAAAAATTATTTTATTCAAAAAGTGCCTCTTGATCCTTAAAACCTCTGTCCCAATTTTCATAAAAATATTTTAAGAAGTGTAAAAGTTATTAATAAAAAACATATTTTTTTCTATAATTTTAACACCCTGTATCTCAGAGAGAAAGCATTTCTCGACATATATTTATATGATAAACTAGGGCTTATTTTTGACGTAGAATACGAGGTTAAAGTTTCTTGGTTACGATCTGGACTACCCTGTATAAGAATTTCTCCTTTAAATAATCATAAATATTACTAAGTTCATAATGAAAAAAAAAGCACTGACGTGAAGTCAGTACTCTTTTTCGTGCGTGTTCACGGTGGCTAATTTGAATTGAGTGATGAGTTCTTCAAGCTCAGTGAATTGAGCGAACCGGAGATCTACCCAAAGGATAGTGGACACCATTCACTCTCCTTAGTCGTACAAGCTTCCAGAAGATTCTGAGGGGTCTCATTGGGAAATACTTGGCAGTCTTTGCCTCTTCTCCAAATCCAAAAGTAGTTTAATATAGATCTACCGAATATAGTTTTTTATAAATTTGCCCCAGGGCCACGCTACATACATTTCAACTCGAAAAAAACGATATTTCCCCGACACTGACTAGTCCGTGCACAGAATTGCCATGAAATTTCTCTTAAAATCTTAAAATGACGGCTCAGCACCAAATAGATCACCACTAGAGGCAAACCACTCTTGACATGAGCCATACAATCCAAACGTCTCCTCTTCACATACGCAATCTACTCGTGGCTTAAAGTCCCCTGAAAATAACACTTCACAAAATTCTGATTCTTCATTACCATTGGTTCAAGTGAAATCACTGCTCTAATCCACGCATGTGCAGACACTTCCAAGGGGATTCTATGGAGGAATAGAATTCTGCACCTCAAATCCCAAATCCTCTGTGACGAAAACTCCAGCAGTTAACTCACTTATGCTCATGCGCAAAACGAAAAATGCCCCTAAGGGGTAACATCAATTTCACAATTAGCCCCAGGGCCACGGTATCACACGTAAACTCGGAAAAAACGCTATTTCCCCCAAACTGACTTGTGTCCGTGCACTGAATTGACATGAATATTCCTCAAAAACCTCACAATATCGGCTCATTACTCCCAACATAACCCATAAAACCCAAAAACAATAACTTCTATTCTGCGCATGTGCAATCTACTCGCGACTGCAAGTCCTCCCAAAAATCACACACCTTACATAAAACTCCGATTCTCCAACACTAGTGGTTCAGAATATATCGCATCTTGAATACACGCATGCGCAGACCCTCACCAGGGGATTCTATAGAGAAATGGCATCCGCCACCCCAAACCCCCTATCCTCTCTGAAGAAAACACCAGCAGTTAAAGCACTGATGGTCTGCTCATGCGCATAACTAAAAATGCCCGTAGGGGTAACATCAATTCCAAAATTAGCCCCAGGGCCACGGTATGCACACTTCAACTCGGAAACAACGCCATTTACCCCAAACTGACTTGTGTCCGTGCACTGAATTGACATGAATATTCTTTTAAAACCTCACAATATCAGCTCATTACTCCCAGCATAACCCATACAACCCAAAAACAGTCACTTCTATTATGTGCATGCGCAATCTACTCGTGGCTGCAAGTCCTACCAAAATCACACACCTTACAAAAAACTCCGATTATCCAACACCTGTGGTTCAGGAGATATCTTTCATCCACCTTTGATCCATGCATACGAAGACCCTCACCAGGGGATTCTATGGAGGAATAGCATCCGCACCCCCAAAACCCTAATCCTCTCTGACGAAAACACCAGCAGTCAAATCACTGATGCTCTGCTCATGCGCATAACGAAAAGTCCCCGTAAGGGGTAACATCAATTTCAAAATTATCCTCAGGGCCACGGTACTGACACTTCAACTCCTAAACAATGCTACATCCCCCAAACTGACTTGTCCTTGCACTGAATTGCCATGAATATTCTTTTAAACATAACCCATTCAACACAAAAACAGTCACTTATCTTCTGAGCATGCTCAAATTTCTCGTGGGTAAAAGTCCTCTCAAAATCACACACCATACAAAAACCTCCGAATCTCCAACACTAGTGGTTCGGGAGATATCGCATCTTTAATCCACGCATGCGCAGACCCTCATCAGGGATCTAGATTCTGTGGAGGAATAGCATCCGCCACCCCAAAACCCCAATCCTCTGTGACGAAAACTACAGCAGTTAAATGACTTCTCATATGCGCATGCGCATTACAAAAAATGCACGGAAAGGACAGCAAGAACCTCAAAAAATAGGTTTCGGCATTTCAATCAAAGTATTCCGCAAAATAGTAGAATTTTTTGATTTTTTCCATGTCACGTGATCTTCACAAAATTTGGCAACAGTGTTTGCTTAGGTCTTTTGCACTACTGAGTTTCAATTTAATCAGATCAGTATTTTTCGAGTTATCGTGAAAACAAAATTTTAAAATATTTTAAATTTTTTTTGCCACTTTAGGGCCGTCCGGTCAAAACAAAACTTCGCAGGCATATAAAGGTCATGATTCTACAATTTGATGCCAAATTTCAGAAAGATCGAGTGATCGGTTCCGGAAATATTCATAAAAAACGTTTTGAATAAAAACGGCCTTAACTCCGAAACCGCTCAGTAGATTTCGCCCGTTAACGATCTTGTCTGAGATATTTACGCTACAAAACTACCCTGCAAATTTCAACGCTCTTAGTCGTTCCGTTCGAGAGTTATCGTGCTAACTGCCGGCCAGACCGGCCGGCTGGCTGGACCGGACGGACAGAATTGAATTTGACCTCGAATTCTTCATCAAGGAGTCGAACCTAATCGTTTGAGACCATTTTCGAAAAAAAATTCGAAATATACAGACATTGTGACGAAATGAAAGCACGCTGTTCCTTGCGGAACACGCGCGCAAAAATAGACAGGTTCAGGAATTCGAGGATATTGCTTCCAGAACATTAATAAGTGCATTCGTTAATTTTAACAAACGGCCGCTAGCTAAAAAGTATCGAAAAAACGATTAACAGAATAACTAGTTTTCATATTCAGTGGCATGTTTGAGCAAGTTATAATCCTGAACAAGAGATACACGAAAATATGAGCCGATGTGTAGAGGGAATAGGACAAGGTACCGTTTGTAATTAACATGATGCATTGACTGATGCTAATAGTAGTTTTTAGTCCTGTACCGTGCCATCCCCGTGCTAGGCTGGATAGTGGGGATGAGGCCGAGAGCCGCGGCAGTGATGAAGAAAGCATGGGGTTATTAATTAGCGTCACGAGCGGAAATTTATTCGATTTGGTGCTTTATTTCGAGTCAGGGACAAAGCGTGTAAAATTTATGTGTAGTGACTTTCAATCCTTCCCTTCGGCACGGAATCACAGAAGAAAATAATTATCGTCTCCCCTTCGGACTTGTTTGTAGAGTAAGCAGAATGGAGGAGGAAACTTTGCATTCGGTTATCACTAAATTCGTTACTGGAAGGGAAATAATGGCTCTATTCCCATAGAATCAGCTTCATTGCCTGCTTCATGGGAATACTCGGTTGCGGAACACAAGTTATATCAGTCATGTCGTGTTGGCCATGCCATCACGAAAATGAATTATTCCTTCATGTTTTATGAATTTGTTAAGAAATATAACACAGAACCTAAATTTTTGAAATCTGAAATATTTCAGCATCAGAGGTCGCCTCGCACAGGTAGCTTATGCTTCCTCCGTGCCAATGCCATAGTTTACAACCAAAACGGAGGTCCTAGAGCTGGAGAAACAATTGGTTGCTCGCTCCTGGTGTGGTGTCACCTATTTTCACTTTTATTCTTATCTTTTCCTTGGTTTCTTGGTTGTCCTGTCCTGAAGAAGCCAACTAGCAGAAACACGTGTTGGCAGGTACCAGCAGAATTATTTTTAATCTGCTCCTTTAGCGGAATTACCCGTTAAACCTTTCCACTTATACAGGGTGTCTCGTAAAGACCTCGTCAAACGAAAACGGAAAGTAGATCAGAATGTGCTCTACCTGATGTGAAAAATTCGTTCCTATGAAAGTCTCTCAGTTTTCGAGATATTTGATGTTTCATGAAAATGTTGATTTTTTTCACTTGAAATGCTTTCTCTCTAGCGGAAGCTACAATTAAATACTTTTCGAATCAGTTTTTTTTCCGTAAATATTGTTAAATGATTACTTCAATTCATGCAATGAAAAATAACACAAAATATTATACAGGAATTCTGAAAAAAAATAAATAAAATTCATGTTCTGAAGGAAGTGTGTTTTTGTACTGAATTCTATCTGACGTAGTGTAAAAAAAAGACACTAGACCTTTTCTGCAGATTACGTTGAAAAGTTGCCCATTTTGTAAGGATTCAGAAAAGGTAAAATACAAGTGAGAACCTTCTTCACGAAAAAAGATATTTGAATGTTTATCGAAAATGGAGCATTTCTGTGAAAAACTGGTTTTGTCACCTTTTCCACAAATCCTTTCATTTTGCGGATTCTGCTGTAACGTATTGAATAATTCTCTTGAAAAATCTCAGTAAGTCCTTAAATTACTTATAAAGTAAAATTATTCATTAATTGCAATGATAGAATGTAATAATGCACAGGACCTTTAACATGAACAAATCTATTGTGAAGAAACTTGATAACAATATCAATAATTAAAATTCAGGATTCTTATTAGAGCAAATGCTCAAAATAACCACCCCCTTCTCTAATACATGCCCTGCATCTATTGAGACCTTTTCAAACCATACAAACTTCTCCCCGCTATTTTGGCTGCTGAAATACGAATGCGGTCCCTTAGTTGTGCTTCATCTATTATGGGATTCAAATGAATTTCATTTTTTAAAGAAACCCAGTAAAAAAAATCCAGAGGATTTAAGTCTGGTGAACGGGAAGGCCACAAAATTTCACCGCCCCTTCCGATCCACCGTTGAGGATATGTTTGGTTTAAATATTCCCTAACATGACGACTGTAGTGTGCTGGGCACCCGTCGTGTTGAAACCATAGATTACGTCGCATTTCCAGTGCACTAGAAATGCGACGTAATCTATGGTTTCAACACGACGGGTGGTATATCTTCTAAGAGTATGGGTACACTGTTCCTTAGAAAATTCAAATAGTTGGTGCTGTTTAATGATTGCGGCAATTCTGTCGGACCGAATATTTTTCCATCGTATATTCCAGTCCTAAAATTCACCGTAAATTGATATTGGGATCTATCTTGCCTCATATTGTGCGGATTCTCGATGTGCCAACTATGAAGATTATGCAGATTGATATACCCGCTTTGAGTACAGGAAGACTCATCAGTCCAAAGGATATTTATGAAAAAATCGGGATTTTCTGTATGTTTCAGCAACAATTGTTGACAAAATTCTACTCGGGCTTAATAGTCTCTTGGTAGTAGTTGTTGAACTCGCTGAATATGGTAGGGGTGATATTTGTGTTTCTTCAGGATTCTATGGGCACTTGATTTTGATATGCCTGTCATGAGCTCTATCATTCTGGTTGATACTGAAGGACTATTTTCGACTTCATTCAAAATGGTGTCATCCTCCACGATCGAAGGCCGGCCACTACTTTTACGACTCCCAGGAACTATTTCTTCGACAATTGCATTATGGGTGGATAAAATCTTTGTAATTAGGATGTCGGCGATTGGGGTACCGCTCTGAATAAAGCCTCGATGCTGCTCTAGCATGAAGACGTACTTCTCCATAAATAAGGTGCATGTCGGCGTATTCTCTTGCAGTATACGAAACATTTTCTGTAGACATTTTACCCAGTAAACTGATACGCATTAACTTCCACTAGATGAAAATGAACGTTTCCATAGATACATTAAGTACCTTAAGTTTGAATCATTGAATCGCATCACATCATATCGATGTTCGAGAGTTCTTTAGGCAAAGAAAAAACTCAGTCAGTGAATTGGCATCTTAATAACATTTTATTGATTTGTTGATTGATTATTTTCAGCAGGAAGTGCAAAATGGAAGTATTCATGGAAAAGGTGAAAAAGTCAGTTTTTCACAGAAATGCTCCTTTTCCGATAATCAATCAAATATCTATTTTCGTGAAGAAGGTTATCACCTTTATTTTACCTTTTCGGAATCCTCACAAAATGGGCAACTTTTCAACGTAATATGCAGAAAAGGTCTAGTGTCTTTTTTTTATAACACGCCAGATAGAATTCAGTACAAAAAAGATTTCCTTCAGAACATGAATTAAAATTTTTTTTTTCAGAATCCCTGTATAATATTATGTGCTATTTTTCATTGCATGAATTGAAGTGAACATCAAACAATATTTACGGAAAAAACTGATTCAAAATGTATTCAATTGTAGCTTCCGCAAGAGAGAAAGCATTTTAAGTGTAAAAATTCAACATTTTCATAAAACATCTAATATCTCGAAAACTGTGAGACTTTCATATGAACGATTTTTTCACATCAGATAGAGCACATTCTGATCTACATTCCGTTTTCGTTTGACGTGGTCTTTCCGGGCACCCTGTATGTATTACTCCGAATTATCCATATTTCTGTTTCATATCGTCGGGTTGAGGTTGCACCGAACAGGTAGCTTATGCTCCCTCCGTGCCGATGCCATAGTTTACCTCCATAATGGAGGTCCTAGAGCTGAAGGCACAATTGGTTGCTCGCTCCTGGTGTGGTGTCACCTATTTTCACTTTTATTTCCATCTTTTCCTTGGTTTCTTGGTTGCCCTGTCCTGAAGAAGCCAACTAGCAGAAACACGTGTCGGCAGGTACCCGCAGAATTGTTTTTAATCTGCTCTTTTTGCAGAATTACCCGTTAAACCTTTCCACTTATATATATCACTCCGCATTATCCATATTTCTATGTTTCATATCCTCGGGTTGAGGTCACACCGAACAGGTAGCTTATGCTCCCTCCGTGCCGATGCCATAGTTTACCTCCATAATGGAGGTCCTAGAGCTGAAGGCACAATTGGTTGCTCGCTCCTGGTGTGGTGTCACCTATTTTCACTTTTATTTCCATCTTTTCCTTGGTTTCTTGGTTGCCCTGTCCTGAAGAAGCCAACTAGCAGGAACACGTGTCGGCAGGTACCAGGTATTATTTTCAATCTGCTCCTTTTGCGGAATTACCCGTTAAACCTTTCCACTTATATATATTACTCCGCATATATATATATATATATATCCCGACATCATTTCAGCGTCATTACATGATACTGACATCTTTGCGTCCCCTTGAAATCGAAGTGTATATCGACGTATGTTAGGTAGACTATCTCCGTATACACCTCACGATCATTTTGCGAGTCTCAGATTTCAATATACTTGAAAACTGGGGGAGAAAATTTTCTTGTCAACGGTACAATGAACCTTGCGTCCTTAAAAAATACCGTAGTTTCTGCGTCCGTATATTTATTTGCCGATATTTCGATCATTTCTGCGTCATTCGTTTTATATACACGTCAACCATTCGGACATTGCTGCACAGGCTGTGTTGCCAAATGTATGAGGGTTTTTTTTATGAAGGAATAGACTGATTGGCCTTGACATTCCATTCGATGTGAACGCAGACCTGACCCACACAGATGTTACATTCAACGGATTTTCGCCCCTCTTGATAAGGAAGAAAACATATTGAGTACGGGAATTTTCGATAGGAATTTCTTCTGCGTGTTCGTTGCCTTAATTATATCGAATAGATGAATTAATAGAATAAGATGAGACCTAAAAAAAAATTTGGTTGAACAAATTGTAATATGATATTTTAATCTTGTGATAGCACAATAATTAAATGTAACGTCTTCCCTTTGTGTTAAGATACTTAGTTTCCTTGGACTAATTTTAGATGGATTATTCTGTTGTTCTGAGAAGTACTTGATTGCAGAGAGTTGATAATGAATAGCAATAATCAATAATAATATAATGCATTGCTTATTATTCGTAATATTATTATTCTCTAGCAAAAGACCGAATAAGCAGAATGACTAATTATTTGAATAAGATTGCATAAAAATTTTCTGTTTAGCAGTTGGTGACTTTTAATTCGACTTTAACTTTTTAACTTAAGGTTATACTATTTCAATAACAGATATGATTTTTTTTAAATGGCACCCTATATTTTATGAATGCCAAAAATGGAATTTACAATTAGTTTCACTTTCAAACATCACTCTAAGTTATGCAACTTTTTCAATTAGTTAAAAAACGGTTGATTTCAAAGTGTCTATAATGCATAGCCATAATTTAAATTTCGTTGAAATGAAATTCATTATTCCTAATATTTATTTTATGTTCGAATCGGGCTACTTATGAAAATGCCCTCGTTTCTGACCACACATTATTTATGTATGAAAAACTGCATATTAGTGGAAATATAAATTCTGATTCAGTGGAGTGTTAGTATTGAGTTGAAAGAGGTTCTAGTAAAGTACCGGAACGGAAGAATAACTAAGAGTTATTCACATAAGAGTATGAAATGAAGGAGTGCTAAAACAGATCCTTGAGGGATGGGGTTCATTATTCGAAATTCTAAAGTTATAATTATTATCATCATCAACAAAAACACGATGTCTTCTATCCGGCGAAATATTTTTCGAAAGACGATTCATCTTTCCACACTTCAAAAGCGTATACAGTTTAGGTGCTTAACCATCTTTCTACACAGCAGAAGATTATTCTATAAAAATTATATCTATTTTCAATTTCTTGTTTAAACCTGATTTGATAAAGATTTTAAAACTGAGAACTTGTTATTTCAATTTTTCCCGAAACCACCTTGGCAATTTTGAAGAACAAGATCCTGCAACTACAAAGCGTGTAGATGGCAAGATAATACATAACAAGAATTACGAAGTAATATTATTACCGAATTTTTAGAGCAATGCAAGAATATTTGAAACTTAAATCCTATTATTTATTGAACTAAAAACCTCAGAAAAAATTGCAATATTTCACCTTCATAAATCACACCATACCTTGAGTAGATAGTCAGTATGGTGACAAATGACAGGATATTCGTGTATTCTTTATGAACAAACACTGATCAGGGATAGATGCAAGAGATGAATAACTGTAATTTATGCAATGGAGAAATTTTGTAAAACAAGTGCCAGGTGCTCTTTCTAGGAGTTGCCTTGCAGGTCCCAACATCAACTTAAATTTTTCGCTCTATTCATTTCTGGTATGAAAAATATGGCATGTAATGTAAACAAACATATTTCACCTTATCTTAGAGCCCGATATCAAGGTGAATATTAAATTGATCTCCTCTATGGAAACTAGGGTTTGAAACATTTTTCTCAAAAATGCTCATCAGTCAACCCTTCTGGGATTGCTCTACTTGCTACTTTCTATTGAATGGTAAAACGGATCGAAGACTTTGATTGAATCTGCCAAATATATTTTGGTTCGAAGTATAACAAGGGACGAAAGAACTAAACAGATTCATGTAGACTTATGGGACTGTATCGATGTACATTGGCAGAAAATATTCCGAGAAAATCAATAACTACAGCGTGCGAATTGACTTTCTCCTCTCAGGTCAGACAGAAATTGTATAACTCAAAATTCCTGTTGTGGGAATTATGGTACGCTTATGTTTTTTGAATATTTGTGATTCGATTATTTTATTCATTAAGACCAATAGGAACCGTTCCAAGTCTTACAGAGTTCCTGCCATTGGTGGAAGAAAGATAACTAACTAACTCTGTTTAGGCCTAGTAAGCTCGAGGAAATATCCCTTTAATTAACATACTATTTTTCTTCTTTTCACCATTGAGGACGAATTACACTGCGCTTACAGCCAGCATTGACACTATCAGGCATTAAAAGTAAAACTCCTTTGTTTCTCTCTAAGAACTCTATTTTTTAATGGACAGGGATAGGTGTAATACCAGCAGTGATAAGTCAATGAAAAGATGCAGAAGTGATTTTCTATTTATTTGTTTTGAAAATTATATGTATGTTTTCATAGTATATTCCAGAAAATTTAATTTAATACAATAGTCGAAGTCGATAAAAGATTTTTACATGATATATTTGGCACATTAGAAAATTTATGCTACTATAGTGGTAATTCACGAAGAAGGACGAAATTTTTGCACTTATTCACTCTATTTAGTTTTCACATTGTTACTCTCAAAATTCTATTTAAGGAAAATACTCCTTATTTATCATTGAATTTGCAATAATTTGGGTTTAATTAGAATTCTATGAGTCGAATAGATGATGATGAGATATGGCACTCACCGTTAAGCTGATCTTTTCCTGAAAGAATTTTTTTCTCGTCGTTTTTCATTGCTCCATATTCATTTAGCTTCATTTGGAGTACCAATTTAAGCAAATAGTACATTTGGTTCTCTCATGATCGTAAGAAGGCTTAACTCATAAGGAAAAATATGAGAGAAGAGTTTGGGTTGGTTCTTAAAAATAAAAATAGCAGTTTTGCATAAAGTTGGTATTTTTGAGAAACCTCATGTGCTTTCTGCCTGAATTAGTACTCATATTGGAGCCGACTGCGTTGATATTCGAAAGTGAATCACGACGATAAAAGCTAAAGCTTTTGGAAGAAATCTGCCAAATAGCAAATACCTTCTGTTATTATCATTTGGACTTTTTTCAAATGACCATTGTTTATGTATATTGAATGGAGTGCAAAACTTTTTTCGTTAATTCCACAAAAAGCACAGAAAATTTAGTTATTGCTCTTCAAGTGCCACTTACAAAAATTCAGATTTACTTGCACTTTTGCTGAGTTAGTAATTTTTGTGACGGTTTTGACTGACTTATGTTGGATTTCACGAAGCTTCGATTAGCTTAATCGTGGATTTATTTCGATGGTTGTATCAAAAATGAACTGAATATCGACATAGAATCGCACTAATTTGGCAATTAAGAGCTGTCAAACCTTCGTGAAACCCAACGTAAGAGTGCTATTATGCAGCTTACTGACTAATTCACATTGTAATAATTTATGATTATCAATTTTGCTTGGTTTTAATTTATTCAGTCATGTTGAAACAAGTATTCCCGTGAATTTTTCACAATTAAGATAACTTATTTATAAAAATCCTCAACATAATAAATGTTGTTTGATGATTCAGAACATAACATGATGAATCTGAAAATAATTATTCGATCTTAAAGTGTACTGAAGCTACGTTATGTGAGAATTTGAAATTATCATTAGGCTCCATTATAAATGCTAAGGTACCTGAATCGTAGGAAGTCGAATTTTTGTGACCTTGAAGCTTCGAATACTGCTTCAACATGAAAAACGTAAACAACTCACATCTGGGAATCATTGAAGGACGCAGAAATATCGGTTTGATGGTTATCGATATACGGAACAGTGTTGCCGGTTTTATTGACGCATGAATGTCGGGATGGTCTAATAGTAATATACATTTCGAATATACACTTCCCGACTGCAGCGCCACGAGTGGAGACAACACGAACTACGGTATTCAAAAAAAGTACACGATACCGCCATTGGGACGTCATCGCCGTATTACAATGAAACGAACGAGGACGTTATAATAAAGCGTTTAGCATTGTAGCATTATATAGTGGCTGATTCCTTAAATCTGATACAATAACTGCATTACAATATAAATTTAAATTACACATCAATTACTTCAAACTTTATAAACCTAACCTTAATGTCACGTCAAGAGCCGGTTTTACACCAATAAAACAGACAAACAGTCCAACACACACAGGGACAAAAGTCTATCGAACAAAGCACAGAATATTTATTCAGCTCTTTCTCTTGTCAAAAGTGAGGACGTAGTTATAAATGCTGCTTACACCTTTTTTGTCAGCTTGTTCATTCATAGTCAATGGTTCTTCTGTGATGTAGCATTTTTCTAAATATATATATATATATGAATTTTGTGTTGCATATTACACCGACGTGTAGTCCTTTCAGCTGGTCGTTTGAGGAGTGTTGACGAGTCCGCCTTTGATCTGTTTTTCGTATCTGTGTTGTATTTCGGTGGTTTGCAATCTCATATTTATTGTTATATATTCATTTCTGATAATTGTTTACTTTTAATGACCGAAAGATTTTTCTGAATTATTTCATAGTCCGTTGTTTTCTTTATAAATGAGCGTGATACCTGACATACTGGATCATTGTTTGATGTTTCTCTGTTGGCTGTGTTGCCTTCCTTTGTACAACTAGTCCTAAGTAAGTTATTCATTTTTTATTTTTTACAAGATTTTACAGTACTAGGGTTTTGCAGTTTCTTAATTGTCCCTATGTAATTTTAGCATCCTGATGAAGATCCCAACAAGGATCGAAATATAGATGTATCGACCAATGGTTGTATGATTTCAAGCCTTATTTGCTGAGTTTCCCAATAAATTTTCTCAATATATATATGTATATATATATTATTAAATCTTGAGTTTTCTTGTGCTTCTTTCTTGTATAAATTCTTGTGAAAGTTTTCTTGGGTATTGTAGCACGTTGTGTTTGACTAGTAAAACAATATTTACTTTTTCATTTTATATAATTTCCAACATATGTTTCGGCCTTGATTGGCCTTTTTCAAGGATGTATAATATAACAATCTAATACTAATTTTTGACAAATTATTTTGACAAATTTTCGTCAAAAATTAGTATTAGATTGTTATATTATACATCCTTGAAAAAGGCCAATCAAGGCCGAAACATATGTTGGAAATTATATAAAATGAAAAAGTAAATATTGTTTTAGTAGTCAAACACAACGTGCTACAATACCCAAGAAAACTTTCACAAGATTTTCACAAGATATATATATATATATATATATATATATATATATATATATATATATATATATATATATATATATATATATATATATATATATATATATATATATATATATAAATGGAAAAGTATAACGGGTGATTCCGCAAAAGAAGCAGAGAAAATAATTCTACTGGTACCTGCCGACACGTGTTTCTGCTAGTTGGCTTCTACAGGACAGGGCAACCAAGAAACGAAAAAAAGGTGAAATGATATCTGAAAACAGGTGGCATCACATCAGGAGCGAGCAACCAATTTGTGCCTTCAGCTCTAGGACCTCCAATTCGGAGGTAAACTATGGCATCGGCACGAAGGAAGCATAAGCTACCTGTGCGATGCGACCTCAACCCGAGGATATGTATTAAAGAAAATAGGATAATGCGGATAAGTATATTTAAATGGAAAAGTATAACGGGTGATTCCGCAAAAGAAGCAGAGAAAATAATTCTGCTGGTACCTGCCGACACGTGTTTCTGCTAGTTGGCTTCTTCAGGACAGGGCAACCAAGAAACCAAAAAAAGGTGAAATGATATCTGAAAACAGGTGGCATCACATCAGGAGCGAGCAACCAATTTGTGCCTTCAGCTCTAGGACCTCCAATTCGGAGGTAAACTATGGCATCGGCACGAAGGAAGCATAAGATACCTGTGCGATGCGACCTCAACCCGAGGATATGTATTAAAGAAAATAGGATAATGCGGATAAGTATATTTAAATGGAAAAGTATAACGGGTGATTCCGCAAAAGAAGCAGAGAAAATAATTCTGCTGGTACCTGCCGACACGTGTTTCTGCTAGTTGGCTTCTTCAGGACAGGGCAACCAAGAAACCAAAAAAAGGTGAAATGATATCTGAAAACAGGTGGCATCACATCAGGAGCGAGCAACCAATTTGTGCCTTCAGCTCTAGGACCTCCAATTCGGAGGTAAACTATGGCATCGGCACGAAGGAAGCATAAGCTACCTGTGCGATGCGACCTCAACCCGAGGATATGTATTAAAGAAAATAGGATAATGCGGATAAGTATATTTAAATGGAAAAGTATAACGGGTGATTCCGCAAAAGCAGCAGAGAAAATAATTCTGCTGGTACCTGCCGACACGTGTTTCTGCTAGTTGGCTTCTTCAGGACAGGGCAACCAAGAAACCAAAAAAAGGTGAAATGATATCTGATACCTGTCCTGAAGAAGCCAACTAGCAGAAACACGTGT
This sequence comes from Halyzia sedecimguttata, assembly GCA_937662695.2. NCBI lineage: Eukaryota > Metazoa > Arthropoda > Insecta > Coleoptera > Coccinellidae > Halyzia > Halyzia sedecimguttata. The sequence goes on along the minus strand of OW569414.2, from coordinate 54,379,970 downwards.
CGGCAGGTACCAGCAGAATTATTTTCTCTGCTTCTTTTGCGGAATCACCCGTTATACTTTTCCATTTAAATATACTTATCCGCATTATCCTATTTTCTTTAATACATATCCTCGGGTTGAGGTCGCATCGCACAGGTAGCTTATGCTTCCTTCGTGCCGATGCCATAGTTTACCTCCGAATTGGAGGTCCTAGAGCTGAAGGCACAAATTGGTTGCTCGCTCCTGATGTGATGCCACCTGTTTTCAGATATGATTTCACCTTTTTTTGGTTTCTTGGTTGCCCTGTCCTGAAGAAGCCAACTAGCAGAAACACGTGTCGGCAGGTACCAGCAGAATTATTTTCTCTGCTTCTTTTGCGGAATCACCCGTTATACTTTTCCATTTAAATATACTTATCCGCATTATCCTATTTTCTTTAATATATATATATATATATATATATATATATATATATATATATATATATATATATATATATATATATATATATATATATATATATATATATATATATATATATATATATATATATATATATATATATATATATATATATATATATATATATATATATATATATATCAAAAACGGAGTTTCGCTTTTATGGAAAGCTTGCCCCTAGAAATTAATAAGAATAGGACTAGCAGGGACCAAAGTTGATATTTATCTACAAAGTGTAATTCCATCAACGCTGAATAGCAACATACCACGGTTTCATCCTTATTAGGAATCGTCAGTGGTGCACAATTCAACGCTGATGGAAGAATACACCTCGAAGAAGCCGGTTTATCGAACTCCAGGAGCAACCTCTGAGTACAACGTAGATAGAAGCGACACCTATCGTTCAACCAACCAAGCTCCCCGTTGTGGAACACTCAAAACATAGATCCCTGCGTACATTATTTGTTCGAAACGTGGCTACTTGCAGAATTCTATTTTGAATTCCTTGCGGACACCACGAGGTTCGTGGAAACGCCCTGGTTTTAGTACGCAATGCGCAGAAATGAATAAATCAAAAAAGGGGTTTCGCTTTTATGGAAAGGTAACCACTAGACATGAATAAGAATAGGACTAGCAGGGAGCAAAGTTGAGAGTTATCCACAAAGTGTAATTCCATCAACGCTGAATAGCAACATACCACGGTTTCATCCTTATTAGGAATCGTCAGTGGTGCATAAGTCAACGCTGATGGAAGAATACACCTCGAAGAAGCCGCTTTATTGAACTCCAGGTACAACCTCTGAGTACAAAGTAGACAGAAGCGACACCTAGTGTTCAACCAACCAAGCTCTCCGTCGCGAAAACTCACAACATAGATCCCTGCGTACATTCTTTGTTCCGAACGTGACTAATTGCAGAATTCTATTTTGAATTCCCTGCAGCCGCCACGAGGAACGTGAAAACGCCCTGGTTTTAGTACGCAATGCGCATAAATGAATAATATCAAAAAAGTGAGTTTCACTTTTATGGAAAGCTAACCACTAGACATGAAGCCGGTTTATCGAACTCCAGGAACAACCTCTGAGTAAAAAGTAGACAGAAGCGACACCAAGCGTTCTACCAACCAAGCTCCCAGTTGTGGAACACTCAAAACATAGATCCCTGCGTACATTCTTTTTTTCATACGTGGTTAATATTTGTGGATAACTCTCATATTTGGTCCTTGCTAGTCCTATTCTTATTCATATATATTTATATATAGCTGACTCACGCAATTTCGCCTGCGCCAAATCGGTTATTTTTTTTATTTCCAAATGCGAAAAATCTTAAAAAAAAATTTAGAACCCGATTGCAGCGCCTCCTACCAGGACAATTGAATTTCCATGTTATCCAGGGACCCACTCAAACACGTAATTCTAAAAAATACCTAGTACCCGATTGCAGCGCCACCTACCGGCTCAATTGCAAATACGAACTACCCACTCAAACGTATCTGGTTAAGAAAAGTGAGAAAAGGTGAGAAAGACAGGAGACCAGCTTTGTTCTCATCCCTACTCCGTGCTGTTTACTGGGACTTGACACCAGTATAGTCTGGCAAATGAGTGTTGATCCAGAAATACACGGAAGTTTTTAAAAATCTAGCTCTAAGTGTAGCAGGAATAAACTGCCTTGATATTTCAATAAAAATAAATATTTTATTTTACAAAAATTTCAGCTTTGCCATAAGCTCAGAAATTTTAATCGAAAAAGACTGAAAAACATTCTCAAAAATTACGGCGACTTGGTTTCAATTAGCTCTTTCTCTGGGATAACTTACCAAGTGATAATTGATCAGTTATCGAGCGGGTTGAAAAATGATGGATTACTAAAATAACTATTAAAGAATAGGGGTTATTGATAGAAGGGTGAAAATTTAGGGTTGTATGTATTTTGTAATGCCACATTAAAAAGAAGTAAAAACAAAAAATTTCGTCCAAAAATAAAAATAAAATTAAGGGTGAACAACCCTTGTCACTTAGGGGTATGAAAAATAGATAGTAGCCGATTCTCTGACTTACTGAATACGCATATAAAATTTGGTAAAAATCGGTAAAGCCGTTTCGGAGGAGTACGGTAATTAACATTGTGACATGGAAATTTTATATATCAGAAGAAGAGAGATTTTATTTAGAATCAGAATATGATACTTGAGTAAACTAGATTCTAACATATTATAAGTTCTATAATAGATAATATTAAGGAAAAAGTCCAATTTTGTATGATAAGTGTCTTTATCAATAACCGTAGAGCGCTTTAGACTCCTACAGTACCATCGTCTATTTGGTCGAATAAGGAAAACCATTTGGACGGTGATCAAGACTGTCATCTAATTATTTATTCCCATTTCTTAGCGATCTGAATTTAGTATTAGAAATAGTGGAATTTATTTTGAGTTTCTCCGAATTAAGCCAGGTACACTATTTCTAATACAAAATTCAGATCGCTAAGAAAAGGGAATAAATTATAAGATGACATTCTTGATTGTCGTCCTGATGGTCTTCTGTGTTCGACCAAAAGGACGATGGTACTGATGATGACTCTGTAGGAGTCTAAAACGCTTTGCCAAAATTGATATAAGTATAATACAGAATTGGACTTTTTTCTTGAATCAATCACGTGTACACAGCATCATCAATTATTGTGTATAGATAATATTGTCGAAATTAATGAAATAGTTCTCTTCAGTTAAAAATCATGCAGTAATTTTTCTTTGGAGGATAGACTTCCTGGTGTTATACAGAAAATGTATTTAGTTGGATAAAAACTCATGGACAATCACTATGCATTAAATGTTTTAAATACGATTTTTTTCTCCTCTCATAGATATACAGTTTTATCATCATTTCAATTCAGCAAAATACCTCCGTCTTTCTTGTCTAGTGAGTAGATAGTGAAATTTTCAGGAACAATATAACTGTGTGTTTTCTTTTTGACAAATTTCCTATTCAGATTTCAATTTTATTCCTAGTCAGGATATGATATTCGAATAGACTAGATTCTCACATTATGAGTTATATAATGGATAATATTGTCAAAATCAATGTTTTCTTCAGTTCAAAATCCTGCAGTAATTTTGCTCTGGAGGATAGACTTCCTATATTTGCTTCCTCTGATGTGACAGAGAATAAGAAACTATCGACTATCACTACACATTAAATTGGTTACAAAGTAATGGGAGTATTCAATTTCGAGTAAGTTTCATTCAAAACAAAACAAAGAGTGCTTTCAGCTTAGAAAGCCATCATCAGTACCACTGAAAAGAATAAAGCTTGATAACGGTCACTTCCAAATAGAAATAGATAACTTACTTGTTAAACAGAATTCATCAACTAAATCTAACATTGTACAGTATATGTTTTAAATTTTATTTTTTTCTTCTCCCATTGTTATACTGTTTTATCATCATTGCAATTCAGCGAAAGCGCCTTCGGCTTGTATTAATGGTACGTAGATTGTGAATTTTTCAGGAGCAATATCAATCATCACTAGATGTTGCTTTCTTCTTGACAAATTTCTGTGCGTTACAAAACTCAACTTAAAACGCACAGCAACAAAGATATTCCATAATAGTTCAATGATTCTTCGATGGAGTGGGTCCTACTTGCTTACAGCGGGAACATCAGACTAAGAATCGACTAAAAAAATTATTTTTGATAGACAACTACTCCTAGTTTTTTTTGTTTTTTATACTAGAATTTATATTTTATACGCTTTCAAATAAGGATAAATACAAAAAATACAAATAACATATATATGAAAAAGGAATATGTTCTCACCTCGAAATGCGCAAGAAAGTGTTCGAATACTTCAACTAATGATCACTCTGTCCTCATAATCGATCACCACATACTACATGCACCTTGGACTATGATAAGGATCAGCACAATAAGAAACTGACGGTTTTTTGGGCATCTCGAACGACAAGCGATTAGTACAACCCAGTAAAAATAAAGCATCCCTTCTATACGTGATTCTGACTATAGATATAATAAACTAGACGATTGTAATATTCTTTACACATTCCAAATGTTTTGATTTTAATGGCCTAGCAATATTACAATAGTATACGACTTCTAGTTAGGGCACTGAATTTTCAGCAATGTGATGACCTATATTTTAATATAAGTCATCATAATATAATTATTTATATTAATGGAACACTCTTAATGACGCGTGGATCATGGTAGAGATTATATGATTTTGTTGAAGCAATATGAAATCTCAACTGCTCAATAGTAATTTTTATTAGCACTATTATATCAACAGGCGTTTCATTGTGGATAAAATTGGAAATTTTCTCATTGCTGTTATCTAATAAACATATATTTAGTTATTTAATATTCGAAGTACATTCTAGTCTGCCGAAGAAAAGTTCACGAAAGCTATATTTTTACGAATTACATGGAATTAATTATAAAGTGATTGAATCTTTTATAGTGCAAACGGCCATCCAAAGTTGAATTATTTCAGTCATGACCGACGAGGCAATTATATCAAAAACGAGGTTGGTCGGCAGAAAATCCGGGGTCCCTCAGTGGATTTGGCGGGCTATTTCGTATGATAGACACGTTGGTCTAGAATTGCACTGGGCTCAATATTCCGCTCGGCCAGCAGCCTGGGTGACTTGGCTAGCTCAAACGTAAACAACAGCCTTGATTGGCCACTAATTGCTAATCATTCGAAAGTTTTTCCAGTTGATTTTTCCTGTTTTCAAGAAACACTTCAAACCTTATAGATAATGTTTATCCAAAGAGTTCTCCTTATCGAAGTGAATTTCTAATAATCGGTAGATCTTGACAGAAAATTAAATATTTTTGCATGCGTGTTCCGCAAGGAATAGCATGGTATCATTTTTCCCAGATGTCTATATTTTTGGAATATTTCGCCGAAAATGGTCTCAAACGTGACCTCGACTAACTGATGAAAAATCCGAGGTCAAATACAATTCTGTCCGTCCGGTCTGGCTGGCTGTCAGCATGATAACTCTCGGATGAAAGGAGTTAGAGGATTGAAATTTGCAGGGTAGTTTTGAAGCATAAATATCTCAGACAAGTTCGTTAAACGGCAAAATCCACCTAGTGTTTCCAGAATTACGGCCATTTTTAGTTGAAAGATTTTTTATGGATATTTCGGGAACCGATCACTCGGTCTATCTGAAATTTAGCATCATATTGAAGTATCTTTATATGCATGCAAGTTTTATATTGATCGGATGGCTATAAAGTTATATTTATATTACATATGACTTGAAAAAAAACGGAGAAAACCCTGTGGACAGGAGCTTTGGCCCGCTGTCCAAATTCATACGCAGAACTATCATCCATCCAGGTACTGAACTCGACCAAAGCTGCTTAGCTCTAGGAAAAAAATAATATATCTAAGAATTTGAATCCAACAGTAAAAACAACCAAAAAACACTGGTACACTTTATGGCCGAGGATATTATCAACCGTTTAGTATCAACTCACATACATACATTCACTGTTGGTTCGAAAATGAACGGTGCTGATTTGCGGTGGCATAACGTCCCATTCAAATACTTTCATCCACTATTGGTTCGAACAAACAGTGCTGTGTGGCGTATGGTGTCTATTCAAATACATAATTTAATTGTTGGGTCAAAAACAAACAGTGCTGCGTTTGTGGTTGCATAAGGACCCATTCGAGTACGTGCATTACATGACACGGTCAATATTGACGTTGACTGTGACACAGAATAATGCTATGTATAATATGTGCATGAAGCTAATGAATGCATTGCATTGATAACTACATAGGAGAATTAATTCTTTCATAGTAAAATGTGAGCGTTAAAACTTACAAGATTATTTAGAATTTTGTAAAGCTGAAAGAACTTGTTTTCTTCAATGTAACTATTGTTGACATTTTTTGCAGTACACATCTCTGTACTTGCACTTGCATTACGACCTTAAGGTCGATTGTGTCCCAACCCCTCCAGAAATGTGGATGTCATCACCATCTACAGCTTGCCTTCCAGTTCTAGAGTTCTGATTAAGTCCAATGTGTTGGCTCCTCATTTCCTTTCATTCCCCAGTGACCAGGAACCCAGACCAAGGAGATCCTGTTATTCTTGCCCACTTTATTAATATTTCTTTGGAACTTCCGTATAAGCTTACACTGGATAACATGCGAGCTCAGAGCTTCAATAGCAGCTTGACTGTCAAAGTGGATTGCCATATCACATCTCGAATAGTTTCTTGATAGGTTCATTTCCACACTTCTTTCAATTGCTACTATTTCTGCCTGAAAGACGATCTGATGGGAGCGTAATGAAATGTACGTGTAAGAGAGGACCAGCCTTTCTGGATTGTAATACTCTCATTACCTGTTCCTTTGCTAGATATCCTGAGAATGGCTTCATGGGCCATTTTGTGTATTACAATGTTAAGTTGTGAGATTTGTGCTAATCTCAAGTTCCCTGGTAGGACAGGTTTCCATACTTTCGTCTGACACACTTATTCAAGCCTTTGTATTTTTTCGAGTGTTTTCCTCGTACTATTCTGACTTATTTTTATATACCAGACTACTGCCCCTTATGTGATTATGGGTTTCACAATCATAACGTACAACCATCGCAGTTCATATCTTACTGGCTAGATTTTTTCACTCTATTAAAGCCTTCATTGCTTTATTAGCAGTGATTTCAAGATGCACTTATTCCACTATCTAGTATTATTGCTGAATATTTAACGTCAGACTACCATTATATAATATCTCTGTTCAAAAGCAGTGATCTCACAGCTGGATGTTTCCTTCTCCAATTGAACGGAAATCGGAACCACTGTGGTATATTATATTATATTATTTTTATTGAAAAGTAGGTATTGTAGGGAATTGGACAAATCAAATAGATTATTCTATAACTTCGTCGACGTTTCGAAACCGTTGGTTCCTTTCTCAAGACTGAAAACATTTTATTTGAACAAATGATTACATGAAAACAATCTTACTGCTATTACCTCGTTATAATGGTGAAAATCTTAAAAATTTGAAAAGTAATTTTGGATTATAATTAGATTGATTGGTTTCATCAGATTTAATTAGAACTTGTCTCAACACAACGTGATAATCAAATAGTTGTCAACTTTGACTTACGTCACAAACATAAATCTCAACACAAATCATAACATCCACCTATTCAAATGGCCACTATGAATATTTCCTTTTTCCCCAGCCTGTCAACTAGGCAACAAACAACACACCAACAAGCAAACAATACGACTGGTGATCAAGTTTCCACATTAATTTGTTATTCATATTATCATATACTTGTAATTTTAGAAATAACGCAGTCATTAAATTTACTGAGATTATTAGTGTCTTCTCTAAAATTGACAGAATTCTATTTTCTTATAAACACCATTTCACTTATGAGTCTTCTTAAATAATTCTGTTCCCTATCTAAAATTTTTAAATTTTTAAAATCAAACATGTGTCCTTCTCTTTTTATATGTTGGTTGAGGCTGTTTTGTTCCCATTATCACCATGCACATATGCTGCATCCCTTATATGTTGTCTCACTCTTTCACCCAAATATTGTCTAGTCTGTCCCACATACACTCCATCACAACCGGAGCAGGCAACCTCATACACTACACTTGATTGATTGTCCGGGGAATTTTGTGTTTTATTTTACTAAAGAAAATTCTATTTCGATCGAGAATGTTATAAAAAGCCGCTGTGTAACCGAACTGTTTGAATACATCATATAGTCTGTATGACAACTCTGGGTAGAACACCAGTCTCCAAACCTTCCTGTTGTCAGAGGGTGGTCCAGAGCTGTGTGCTCCTCTTGTGTTTTACATAAGGCTACGCTCACTGAGGTAGTTGTTTATTGTCCTCTTTATATAATACTTGGGATAGTTGTTCTTCAAAAGTATGTCGGTTATCTTGTGAACTTTTCGTGGCTAAGTATTAACGCTCTATGGATTAAATTAACAGCAACATCTTTCTTCTGTTGAGCACTGTGGTTGGACAGAAAGTTCAAGCACCGTCCTGAGCTTGATGGTTTACAATACCAATCTGTTATTAGCTCGTCATTTTCTCTTGATATTAAGATATTTAGGAAAGGGATGCTGTTATTGCTTTTTATTTCTATGGTAAATTTCAGTTTTCCATGGTATGAATTAAAAATGTTAAGAGTTGACTCGATTTTGTCATTTGGTAGGAGTAACAAAATGTCTTCAACATATAGTTTCATCAGTGGTACTATGAAATTCAGTCTGTCATTCACATATTCGAATAGCTCAAGCATCACAAACTCTTTAATGTCAGGGCTTGAGGGAGAACCCATAGATGCTCCATCCAACTGTTTGTGGGTTTTTCCATCAAAAGTGAAATAGGCTGTATCAAATACTATCTCCACTAACTCAGCGAACACATCTCTGTCCAGATCTGTGAAAGAGCTTATGTAGTTCCATCTTTTCATGATCAATCCGACAACGAAGACCTTCGGTATATTCGTGAAGAGAGACACAACATCCAGAGACACAAGCTCATAGTTGTTTGGAACTTGAATGGTTTTTAATTCTTCAACCAAAGAGAATGAGTTTCTCACCTTAAACCTTGATAAAGACAGTACATTGCTTAGGATATTGTGTAGGAAGCAACCCACATTGTAACCAGGAGAACCCCAGTAACTCACAATTGGTCTGAAACTTATTGCTTGCTTATGTGTTTTTCTCAAGCAATATAGTTCTGGAGGTGTACTGTTGTGTTTTATCAGGTGTTTATATTGTGCTTCACTAATCAGGTTTTTGTCTTTGAGTTTTTTAGAGAATTTGTTTATTTTCTCTTGGAAACTTTTCGTTGGATCTCTGTTCAAAAGCTGATAAGTGGTGTCATCATCTAATAGCTTGGTTACTTCTCTAATGTATTCTTCTTTATACATCACCACTGTTTTATTGCCTTTGTCTTATCTACCTATGATAATGTCTAGTTTGTCTTCTATGAATTTTGATGTTGTTTTATAGTACTTGGTTAAAGGATCCACATTGCTCGGTCTGTCAAGGAAGTTTAGTAGTATTCTCATGCATCTTGACCTGATGGTGTTTTTCTCATCCTCTTCAATGGTGAGTGCACGAACAAAGCTCTCAATATCCTTTATCACATCTAAAATTGGGACATTTTTCGGAGCAATTTCACGTTTTGGACCCATACCTAGAACGGTTCTGGCTTCTGTTGGGATTTCCAGATTGGTGTAGTTTAAAAGGAATTTATTATTTCATTTATTGTGATAGGCTGTCTCTGGTGTTCTTCTAGTCTTCTCAGTTTTTGTCTATTGATTCTTTTTATTCTCTGAAATGGAAACAGAACAGCCTTAACCCAACATATAAAAAGAGAAGGACACATGTTTGATTTTAAAAATGTAAAAATTTTAGATAGGGAACAGAATTATTCAAGAAGACTCATAAGTGAAATGGTGTTTATAAGAAAAATGAATTCTGTGAATTTCAGAGAAGACACTAATAATCTCAGTACATTTTATAACTGCGTTATTTCTAAAATTACAAGTAGATGATTATTATTATTATTATTATTATAAGAAAGTTAAGAGTAGAGGCAGAGCCTATAAACTCACAAAATCAATACATAAATATGTATAAACGTAAAACAAAGTGCATTTCTAATGACAAAAAACCAAAAAATAAGAAAACAAGAAAACAAAAACAAAATGTCTACTAGTGGCACTCACTCGCGACAAGACCACAAATCGTAAGCATTTTTAAAGGCATTCACTGTCGCCGCACCCACAACTGACGGTGGTAAACTGTTCCACATGCTGAAAACGCGGTTGGTTATGAAATTTTGTCTTGGTGGTGTCCGGAAGCTGTCCTTCTCCAGCTTGTAGGCATGACCGCGAAGACGGGCGTCTGAATTCAACTCGAAAAGGTAGGCAAGATCGATTCCGAACAGTCCATGAAGTGCGTGATACGCGATGATGAGATCACCCCGAACTCTCCTATCTTCGAATGTGGGCATATTCATGATTCTTAGTCTCTCCTCATAACCAGGACGCAATACTCCGTAGGGCAGACGAGTTGCCCGCCGCTGAACACTTTCAAGAAGGGTTAAGTCACGAGCCAGTACTGGACTCCACACAGGGCCTGCAAACTCCAACAGGGGACGTACATATAACTTGTAGAGAGCTGCACATGTGGAAGGTTCACTCCTACCGAAAGCCTTTTGAATGAGGAACAGGGATCGTTTGGCCTTATTCACTGTATGGAGAATGTGGTCGGACCAGCCCAGGTTCTCCGTCACAATCACTCCAAGATCGCAGTGACTACTACAAGTAGCGATAGGAATGCTGTTCAGAAAGTACTGCCGACGAGGATTGCGAGTACCCATGTGCAGAACAACACACTTTTCATAATTGAGAGGCAACTGCCACTGCCCGCACCAATGGTTTAATGTGTCTAAATCTTCCTGGATATGATGCGCTGCGACATTGGGGTTCCCAAACAATTTGGTATCATCGGCAAATTGAGAACACTGAGAGCTTAGATTCTTTGGTAAATCAGAAATGTACAGAAGAAAGAGCAGTGGGCCCAGGACAGATCCCTGGGGTCTGCCGACGAAAGTGACCTATCAACACGAACCCGAAAGGTTCGATTGGTGAGAAATGCCTCGATCCACGAAAAGAGGCGGCCACGCATTCCGAGATGATTGAGCTTGTGAAGGAGAAGCTTGTGCAACACGCGATCAAACGCTCGGGAAAAATCCAAATAAACCACGTCAACAGGACAGCCCTCATCTAGAGATTTCGACCAAGAGTTGATACACTCAAGGAGATTAGTGATAACTGATCGTCCAGGAAGAAAGCCGTGCTGACCGTCCGGAATAAGGTGGTTTTCGAGTGCGAAATCAAGAACATTGGCTGAAATAATCTTCTCACAAACTTTACCCACTATCGGGATCAGGCTGATTGGACGATAGTTAGCAGGATTACGTTTGTCTCCCTTCTTGAATATTGGTGTCACCAGTGCACTTCGCCAAGCAGAAGGTAGACATGATGTTTCAAATGAGCGTTCATATATCAAGGAAAGAGGATACGAAAGAGGAACAGCACATTCCTTGAGCAGTCTAGCAGATATACCATCTCCACCTGGTGCGGAGTTAACGTGGAGTGCAGAGAGGTGCGCTACAACGACTTCAGGAGGAAAATTAGATTGTGAAATCTCAGACGAATTGAAGCGATAATTCAATTGGGGAGAGTTGATGGTTCCTTTTGTGAAAGATTCTGCAAACGAATCAGCCAATACATCAGCGACCTCCTCAGTGCTAGAGCAAGGTTCACCAGCAGAAGTGAGAACTAGCGGTGTGTCAACTTTAGAGTTGAGGCTTGATCTCACATACTTGAAAAATTTTTTCTGATCTTTTGAATTTACTAGTTTTGATTCGGAGGCTTTTTTTGCATCTGCAATGTGGGAAGACAGAAAGTTGGAAAAGCGCCGATGGTCTTGGTAGTCCCTTAGCATTTTATGACGTAGATATCGTTGCCATATTGATTTTTTGTAGCGTATTAGCTGGAGGATATTTTGGTCGATCCAAGGTTTGGTTGGTATGTTGACAATATTTTTTTTGTGAGAACATTCGTTGACCAAGCTATCCAGCGTTGTTGTAAACCCAACCCACATCTCCTCAACATCAGTGGTAGGTGCTAAAAGTGTGTTCCAGTTGACCTCTCCAAGTCTCCAACCAAGCCGATGATAGTCTGTGATATTCAATGTTTTATGAGATTTGTTAGATTTACTTGGAGATTTCAGATGAAGAGTTGAAAGTAAAATGATGTGATCCGACTTGCCCAAAGGTGGATATTGTTCAATTTTTTAAACAAGGTCGATATCGTTAGTCAACACTAGATCCAGAAGAGAAGGGGTCTGAGTATTACGAAACCGCGTGGGAAAATCTTTAAGTTGAAATAGGTTGTTATTCCGGATAGTATCAACGAAAACACCAGATGCCGAATTATAAATCCTTGACAATATCGGCCAGTCAACGTCGTTCATGTTGAAATCACCAGCTATGAATAGGTTGCGTTTGGTTGTGGAAAGATTACCTAGGTAAGTAGCCAATACATTATCGCAATGACAGGGGCGAGGTCGATAAATGCAGCCAACGGTGAAGAAACAGGACTTCTCTTCGAAAAGGTCAATGAATATGGTGTCAATTCCTGGAAAATCCGGCTTGGAGACCACAAGTGAAAAGGACTCAGAAATTTTTGTTGCAACGTATATACACACTCCACAGTGCCCTACGGTCATTGCGCTATCCTGTCTATAAATTAAATATCCAGGGATAGCAACAAGCGTATCGGGAATGTAGGGATGAAGCCATGATTCAGAAATCAAAATGAAAGTTGGTTGATGAACATCGACATAAGCTAACATCTCATAATATTTTGAAAGTAGGGACTGTGCGTTAGTATAACATATGGTCCACTCGCGCAAGCAATTCAGTTTTTCGAGTTCTCAGAAGTGGATACATTAGCAATGGTTGGTCTGCCAGAGACGTACTTGATGTCAATGTTAGATTCTCCACCATCGATCCTGCGTTTGAGTTCAATGCGCATTTCCTTGAGTTCCCTAACTTGGCAAGGAGTTTTATCATCACCTATACTGAATTTACGCCAAGCAGGTACATTTGAAATTACTTTTTTGTTCCTAAGGATCCTTGTGACTACAAGTGGATTGTTGAATGACACTTTTGTAATTCTCGGGCGGCCGTTGTTCGAAAGTCCAATTCTGGAGATGGAAGTCCGCTGAGAATTTGCATCCGGGGATACGTGATCAAGTATTTGAGATACAGCATTCGCGTCAGCTTCGGGGCTTATCTCAGGAATTCCGCGAATCAATATGTTGTGGGATCTGCGTACCCGCTCAAGTATCTCCACCGATTGAAGGGCTGGATCAACAGAACCAGCACCAGAGAGGACCGACTTAGAGGACTCGATCGTGGAAATTCTAGAGCTGGCAGACTTCATTGCATCTGCAAAAGTTTTTTGTGATTCCCCTAAGGCATGTATTTGAGAAGTGCAGCCCTTGACCTCGTCATCCTGTCTGCTGACCGAACGGAAAAGATCTTCTAGTTGGTTGTCATGGCGCCGTATATCAACAGAGTGTTTTTCCAAAATAGACTTGCACTCGGATAAATCCGATTGCAGAGCTATTTGAGTGGATTTTATACTTGAAATATCGACAGATATCTCGTTCAGTTTGGCCATGAGGATTGTGAATTGGTCACAATTGAGCGCGGATGGTGTCGAAGGTTGTGAGTTCTCCATCGTGACCGAATCGCCACCACGTCGGGATGACGAGGAAGTCGATCCACTACGAAGTGTGCGGCCCTCCCTCCTGCAATAACTACAAATCCAATTTGCATCAATCAGGCCCAACTCGCTGGGCAACAAATTGAGACAATCAAAATGAAAGGAGCTCCCGCATTTGGAACAACTTGCACATCTGGTGGAAGTTGTTGGCATGGAACAAACATGACATTTGCCCATTTTCTTTCCTCAGACAGCCGATACAAAATGAAATGGATACGAGGCAAACAAACTTCACTCTCTTGGGCCGATAAGAGAGACTTGACACAGAAGGTAGGCCACGGATGAGGAATGGGAACAATAATTAGATGGAGGAATGGTGGTATATTCCGGAGTTTGAATAATCCTAATTAGCAGCGTGAATAAATTACGCCGATGCGCGCACCGAATGAGCGCAAACATGCGACATACGACCAACAATGCAGAGTAGGGTACTGAGGTGAGGTAAGGTACGGTCTACGCTACGGTACGCGTTAACCGGTAATTTCACGCGTGAGACTGGTGGGGAAATCGACGCATTGATAGTGCGTATAATGATAAACAAACAAACGGAAAGAACCAAAGTGAAAAAAACAATGTACAATATTTACCGAACTACAATATACTATTTCGATAATTTTCGTGAATTTCCTACCCCTGAACGCAACAGTGTCACCAAACCAGAAACAACCGAAAAAAAACAGTAATTATCGAAGAAAATTCACTCTGATTATGGAGCCACTGATTATACGTGTCAACACATAGAAATTCACTTTGTGATAATATGAATAACAAATTAATGTGGAGACTTGATCACCAGTCTGTATTGTTTGCTTGTTTGTGTGTTGTTTGTTGCCTAGTTGACAGGCTGGGGAAAAAGAAAATATTCATAGAGGCCATTTGAATTGGTGGATGTTATGATTTGTGTTGAGTTTTATGTTTGTGACGTATGTCAAAGTAGACAACTATTTGATGATCACGTTGTGTTGAGACAAGCTCTAATTTAATCTGATGAAACCAAGCAATCTAATTATAATCCAAAAATACTTTTCAATTTTTTAATATTTTCACCATTATAAAGAGGTAGTAGCAGTAAGATTGTTTTCATGTAATCATTTGTTTAAATAAAATGTTTTCAGTCTTGAGAAAGGAACCAACGGTTTCGAAACGTCGACGAAGTTATAGAATAATCTATTTGATTTGTCCAATTCCCTACGATACCTACTTTTCATCATTGAACATGGACGAGAACACAGGATTATTTTTATTATTATACTGATCCTCCTAGGTCTTTCCCAAGGAGACCCCTCATTAGCTGTCAGTTGTGTTCTGTGTAGGCTTTTTTACTGTTTTCTTGTGCCACATTAGGCACAGCACTGTTAATTTTTGACCCAACAGTGAATGGTGGTGATTACTGTGACTAGTAAATTTCTTTCCTAGCTTTGGGATTGAATTTGAGGCTTCCGCTCCCAAGTCAAACGCTCTACCCACTGGGCCAATCACACTAATAAAGGATGTCTTTAAAGGATAACTTTGGAGGAATATTAATTACTAAATGGTTCCTTTCTGCGTTTTCTCTCCCAAACTCTGAAAGATAATACGGAAAATCTCACAAAACTCATCATATAACATAATGAACTGGGAATCAGAATTACGCTGATTTGGCAATTAAGAGCTGCCAAAGCTTTGTGAAAACCTTGAAAAGATATCAATATCTGTAAAAAACCTCCTTGGATAATTTCCTTTCGAGCAAATACTTGAAGTTATCAAATCGTTGAAGTTTTTCGGATATTTTCACTTTGAAATACAGATTTCTTCTTTCGCATGGAAAAAATGTTGTTGGATATATAACTATTTTCCAATTTTTGTGTGTAACTTGCCAAACTGATTCCTGATCCTATTACCAAGCTTTGTTATTTATTTCTCATCCTTTTCAAACATGTTTGTCAACATGTCCCTGTCATTTCAGAGAATGACATGAATTCGAACATAGAAAGCTATGAAATATGACATCACAGAACATTAAGAATAATCATCTATGCAAGCACATCAAGCGGGTATTCTCTGGAATAGCCGCTCCGATCTGATTTTGGTGTACCATTCTATGTCTCTCCAGGTATGGTCGTCAAGAGATGTATCCAGTGTGTCCTCAAGGGAGCTAATAGACTGTTGTAGATATTTCTTCTTCCAAAGTGTGATCTTTATCTCTAGGTTAAGGACTGCTCTCCGAAAATTCTTCATGACTTTGTCTACTTGTTTGGTGTAGGGGTGCTCATCAAGCGGCAGCGAGTATATCTGTCTGATGTTGTTTTTAATGTGGTTAGGGTAGACCCTCAACTGTCTGCACTGTAGTAAGAAGACCATTCTGTTCTTCATCGATGCCAACTTAGTGTTTAGATTCGTGTATCTCTTGCACTCCTGACTTTTAAACTACACCAATGTGGAAATCCCAACAGAAGCCAGAATCGTTCTAGGTATGGGTCCAAAACATGGGATTGCTCCGAAAAATGTCCCAATTTTAGATGTGATAAAGGATGTTGAGAGCTTTGGTTATGCACTCACCATTGAAGAGGATGAGAAAAACACCATCAGGTCAAAAATGCATGAGAATACTACTAAACTTCCTTGACAGACCGAGCAATGTGGATCCTTTAACCAAGTACTATAAAACAACATCAAAATTCATAAGAGACAACCCAGACATTATCATAGGTAGATCAAACAAAGGCAATACCACAGTGGTGATGTATAAAGAATAATACATTAGAGGAGTAACCAAGCTATTAGATGGTGACACCACTTATCAGCTTTTGAACAGAGATCCAACGAAAAGATTCCAAGAGAAAATGAACAAATTCATTAAAAAACTCAAAGACAAAAACCTGATTAGTGAAGCACAATATAAACACCTTATAAAACACAACAGTACACCTCCACAACTATATTGCTTGAGAAAAACACATAAGCAAGCAATAAGTTTCAGAACAATTGTGAGCTGCTTGGGTTCTCCTGGTTACATTGTGGGTTGCTTCCTACACAATATCCTGAGCAATGTACTGTCTTCATCAAGGTTTAAGGTGAGAAGCTCATTCTCTTTGGTTGAAGAATTGAAAACCATTCAAGTTCCGAACAACTATGAGCTTGTGTCTCTGGATGTAGATGGAACTACATAAGCTGTTTCACAGATCTGGACAGAGATGTGTTCGCTGAGTTAGTGGAGATAGTATTTGATACAGCCTATTTCCCTTCTGATGGAAAAACCTACAAACAGTTGGATGGAGCATCTATGGGTTCTCCCTCAAGCCCTGACATTGCAGAGTTTGTGACGCTTGAGCTATTCGAATATGTAAATGACAGACTGAATTTCATAGTACCACTGATGAAACTATATGTTGATGACACTTTGTTACTCCTACCAAGGAAAAAATCGAGACAACTCTTAACATTTTTAATTCATTCCATGGAAAACTGAAATTTACCATAGAAATAAAAAGCAATAACAGCATCCCTTTTCTAGATATCTTAATATCAAGAGAAAATGACAAGCTAATAACAGATTTGTTTTGTAAACCATCAAGCTCAGGACGGTGCTTGAACTTTATGTCCAACCCCAGTGCTCAACAGAAGAAGAAAGTTGCTGTTAATTTAATCCATAGAGCGTTAACACTTAGCCACGAAATGTTCAAGAATAAAAACATTCATAAGATTACCGACATACTTTTAAATAACAACTTTCCCAAGTATTATATAAAAAGGACAATAAACAACTACCTCAGTGAGCGTATCCTTATGGACAACACAAGGGGAGCACACAGCTCTGGATCACCCTCTGACAACAGGAAGTTTTGCAGACTGGTGTTCTACCCATACTTTATGATGTATTCAAACAGTTCGGTTACACAGCGGCTTTTTATAATATTCTCGATGGAAATAGAATTTTCTTCAGTAAAATAAAAGACAAAATTCCCGAGGACAAACAATCAAGTGTAGTGTATGAGGTTGCCTGCTCGGGTTGTGATGGAGTGTATGTGGGACAGACTAGACAATATTTGGGTGAAAGAGTGAGACAACATATAAGGGATGCAGCATATGTGCATGGTGATAATGGGAACAGAACAGCCTGAACCCAACATATAAAAATGGGTTCAAGCCCTGTGGACAGGAGCTTTCTGGCGCTCTAGTTCAAACAGACAAATTATATCTGGTATTGGTTTCTCAGAGTTGGGAATTATATCAATGTATTCATATGATATCACTGCATCATAAAGGAAATTCAATTCAAATAATAGTTCATTAGATAAGTAATAATAAATTACCTTGTAATCGATCAAAAATTTCCTGATCTACGTTCACCAAACTACAGAATTATGCTTTCAATATTTACGTAATATTTTCAAACATTTTCGGGTGAGGTCCCCGTTGCATCGCTAAAATACGAGTATTTCAACCCCAATATTTTTGAAGTTACAATATTCCCTTCTGTCAAGTTGACATTATGAGAATTCATACATAGAATAATAACTAGTGGGCCTGCAGATCTACCTAGCCAGTAGATCTACATTTTTCCGGTAGATCTACATTTTTCCGGCAGATCTACATTTTCCCGGTAGATTTACATTTTTCCGATAGATCTACATTTTTCCGGTATATCTACATTTTTCCGGTAGATCTACATTTTTCCGAGACTTCCTCAAAAACACACACACAGAAAGTTTCAACGAAATCGGTCTGGTCGTTCTCGAGTGTCCATAAACCGTACACAGTGCTATCTACCGAGTTCCTATTGTGACTCTGAGGCCCATTCAAATACGTTTCCTATAGATCGATCGGGGCGCCCCTACAGGATGCTATTGTGAATCAGAGATACGCCGAAAAAAAATCACAGAGTTTCATCAAAATCGGTCCGCCTGTTTCCGAGTTCCTATACATCGATTTTAGCGCCCCCTACAGGGTCCAATTGTGAATCTGAGCCGCCTTGGGTTCCACTGAAATACATACACGCAAAGTTTCAGAGTTAACATATTTCTTAAGACACCCTGTATAGCAGCGGTTATCATTTCGCAACGGTTTCACAAAGTTGAGAATTCTCCTCGCGATAGAAATCTCGAGGTGACATTTTACTTAAAACGCTTGCATTTGAAAATAATCGATGCCGCGAGGAAATGAACACCCTGTATAGTAATGGTTTATTTCCAACGATGTATGGCTCGAAAGTATATTTTCGATCACGAATGAATGAAATGGTATGTTCATAGCGTTAAAAACAGCAATCTGCAATTGACATTAAAAGAAAAACACCCTGTATAGAGATTTCCGAAAAATACATAATAAGAATCCATCCAAGGTTCCTATTTAGATAACGGTTTGTTTGTGGCACGAATCAATTCAATCGTGTCAAATTGTGCCGTGAAAAAAAGAACACCCCGTATAGTAATGGTTTATTTTCAGCGATATATGCTCAGGAAAAAAAAGAAAAACACCCTTACTTAAAGTCGGCAGACATACCGATATTCGAAGTTAATATTGCGATAGAAATTGAAAAAAAAAACACGAAAAAGTATAGTTCCCTTGATGGGATTCGAACCCGCCTTCCCTCGTCCGAAACCGAGATATCGACTATCTAGACATCGGCACTATCGGACTCCTCGAAGGATCCTCTCGATCTCCGGTATTAGAATAAAACGTCGGTACTAACCGCGGATAGATATTCTTAATTTTCACTTTTCGGCATAAAATCGCCACATGGAGGTTTATTTGACGGTTTTTTACCCTTATCTTCGCTTTTCGTCAACGTTCAGTCCCGAAAACTGCCTAGAACGGCCATTTCGTTGCGAAAAATTTCCCGCACCCCGTTTCCCAGACAGACTTTTAGCAAGGAAAATTCCCGAGGTCGGAACTTCGAGAACTTGTATGGATTTAGTTGACATTATGAGAATTCATACATAGAATAATAATTATATCAATCTGTGAAATACGATTTACATTGAAATTTTAAAAAATCATATCTCGGAAAGTATTAGCTTTTTAGAGTTGAAAATGATATGAATGGATTCTTAGGATAAAACTGCTTATTAAAAACAATTTGATTTGAAATTTGTTCCGTAAATTTTTTTTTTGTTACTCCGAAACCATCTGTCTGATTTAGCCCAATAACGAACTTAGCCGAGATATTCATCCCCCAAACCCACTGTGAAAATTTCAACTCTCTAGCTCATTCCGTTCGAGAGTTATCTTGCTTACGGCCGGCCGGACAGAATGAATTCCGACCACGGATTCTTGATCAGTGAGTCGAACCAAATCGTTTAAGACCATTTTCATCGAAATATTCCAAAATTACAGACATTTGGGCAAATTGATAAGCACTCAGTTCCGAGGAACTAGAGCGCCAAAAAGAGAAGGACACATGTTTGATTTTAAAAATGTAAAAATTTTAGATAGGGAACAGAATTATTCAAGAAGACTCATAAGTGAAATGATGTTTATAAGAAAAAAGAATTCTGTTAATTTTAGAGAAGACACTAATAATCTCAGTACATTTTATGACTGCGTTATTTCTAAAATTACAAGTAGATGATAATATGAATAACAAATTAATGTGGAGACTTGATCACCAGTCTGTATTGTTTGCTTGTTTGTGTGTTGTTTGTTACCTAGTTGACAGGCTGGGGAAAAAGGAAATATTCATAGAGGCCATTTGAATTGGTGGATGTTATGATTTGTGTTGAGTTTTATGTTTGTGACGTATGTCAAAGTTGACAACTATTTGATGATCACGTTGTGTTGAGACAAGCTCTAATTTAATCTGATGAAACCAAGCAATCTAATTATAATCCAGAAATACTTTTCAATTTTTTAATATTCTCACCATTATAACGAGGTAATAGCAGTAAGATTGTTTTCATGTAATCATTTGTTTAAATAAAATGTTTTCAGTCTTGAGAAAGGAACCAACGGTTTCGAAACGTCGACGAAGTTATAGAATAATCTATTTGATTTGTCCAATTCCCTACGATACCTACTTTTCATCATTGAACATGGACGAAAACACAGGATTATTTTTATTATTATACTGATCCTCCTAGGTCTTTCCCAAGGAGACCCCTCATTAGCTGTCAGTTGTGTTCTGTGTAGGCTTTTTTACTGTTTCCTTGTGCCACATTAGGCACAGCACTGTTAATTTTTGACCCAACAGTGAATGGTGGTGATTACTGTGACTAGTAAATTTCTTTCCTAGCTTTGAGATTGAATTTGAGGTTTCCGCTCCCAAGTCAAACGCTCTACCCACTGGGCCAACCGCACTAATAAAGGATGTCTTTAAAGGATAATTTTGGAGGAATATTAATTACTAAATGGTTCCTTTCTGAATTTTCTCTCCCAAACTCTGAAAAATAATACGGAAAATCTCACAAAACTCATCATATAACATAATGAACTGGGAATCAGAATTACGCTGATTTGGCAATTAAGAGCTGCCAAAGCTTTGTGAAAACCTTGAAAAGATATCAATATCTGTAAAAAACCTCCTTGGATAATTTACTTTAGGCAAATACTTGAAGTTATCAAATCGTTGAAGTTTCCTTCGGATATTTTCACTTTGAAATACATATTTCTTCTTTCGCATGGAAAAGATGTTGTTGGATATAATATATCCAACAACATCTTTTCCATGCGAAAGAATGGTTATATTATAACCATTTTAAAATCTTTGTGTGTAACTTGCCAAACTGATTCCTGATCCTATTACCAAGCTTTGTTATTTATTTCTTATCCTTTTCAAACTGGTGTGTCTGTCAACATGTCCCTGTCATTTCAGAGAATGACATGAATTCGAACATAGAACGCTATGAAATATGACATCACAGTACACTAAGAATAATCATCTATGCAAGCACATCATGATTATTTATATTCTTTCAAAACCAAAAACTGTTGATAATTTGTTTAGTTGAATTTAAAACCAGTGAAACAGTTCACCCCGATCTTTGGAATATTTCGAAATTTGTAAAAAGCTACAGAAATTTAGATGCGATCGAGCTCAAATCTAAAACTTTACTGAATAATAAGGTTTTGATGGCTCGTAGAATTTCAACGATATCTGGCGAATAGTTTCTGAGATACATTATTCATTTGAATATGTTTTTGAAATTTTCCAGCCATGCGATCCTAACAAAATTTGCATAAGCCTAAGTCGGTATTATTCAACTAATTACCGGGCTGGATTCGAATGTTTTGCGTTATGCGTATGCGCAGCTGATGAGTGTTTTAACTGGTGCAGTTTTCATCTGAGAGGATAGGGTTCTGGGGTGGACGATGCTATTCCTCCATAGAATCCCTTGGTGAGGGTCCGCACATACGTTGACTTAAATTGTGATATCTCCTGAACCACTGGTGTTGGAGAATCGAAGTTTTGTGAGAAGTGTGTGATTTTGAGAGGACTTTCAGCCACGAGTGCATTGCGCATGCACAGAGGAGTAGTGACTGTTTTTGGATTGTATGGGTTATGTTGGGAGTGGTTTAAGAGTATCGGTCATGGGTCGGTTGCTAAGCCGATATCGTGAGGTTTAAAAAGAAAATTCTGTACACGAGCAAGTAAGTTTCGAAGAAATAGCGTTTTTTCCGATTTGAAATGTCTGTACTATGGCCCTATAAATAACTATATTTGGAAGATCTATATCAAATTACAGTTGGATTTGCAGAATAGGAGAAGAAATTGCGTTCCTAATTTTAAAATCATGTAACCCCTTTCGGATATTTGTCGTTCCGCGCATGAGCATACAAGAAATGATTTAACTACTGTAGATTTCGTTTGAGAGATTTGGGGTTCTGAGGTGCAGGATGCTCTATTGACCCGTAGAAGCTCCTAGTAAGGGTCAGCGCATGCGTGGATTGAAGCTGCACCACTGGTGTTGAAGGCTCAGAGCTTTGTGTGAGGTGTGTGATTTTGAGAGAACAACTCACGAGTATATGCTCATGCGCAGAGGAAACGTGGCTATTTTTGGGTAGTATTGGTTATGTTGGGAGTGGTTTATGTCTAGCGGTCACGGATTTGCTGCTGAGCCCAAAATGTGATGTTTTAAGAGAAATGTTTTATGTCACGATGACTAGCGAACGGAAAAAGATAGCGACCTTCAGGTAAGGCTGTGCACCTGAAAGCGACATTTGAGTTTGTTTATAGGAATAATCAACCAATTAGTGTTGGAGTTATGCTCTTCTGAAATTTGGTTGTTATTTCCTCAATAACTCGAAAAATACAGAACCGATTATATTCAAACATGGTTATTAGTAGTAGAATGCCAACGCAAAAATTCTTAAGAAATTTCATGAGGATCGTATCACTAGAAAATTTTTAAACAAGCACTGATGTGAAGTCAGGACCTTTTGCGCGTATATTCTATTGTCCATTCTCCTGTATTGTGATTCATTACGGTGAATTATATTGTCCATTCTCCTGGATTGGACACTCTTAATCGAATTTCTTCATATTTTATATAAATGTTCTGAGGAACATCGCGTTATCATTGTGCCTTAGTGTCTGTAATTTTCAGGATTTGTGCCGAAGATGGTCTCAAAAGGTTGTGTACGACTCCCAGATTAAGAATTCGAGGTCAAATTTGAATCTGTCTGTCCGGCCGTGGTCACGATAACATGAGAAAGAAAAGAGATATCGACTTGAAATTTACAATGTAGGTGGCGCGTCCCAATACGACAGACTCTTTCGTTAATGTGCATAAGTGGCCCAATTGTTTCCGAGTGATAATTTTGTTTTCAAACAATATAAATTGATAGATCGAATTGAAATTTGGTGAGTGGTTGTACAATACAAACCAAACGACGTTTCTGAAAGTTTGCGAGAATTGTATTAAAAAAATTATGAAAAAATATTATTTATGTCACGATAACCTGAGAACGGAAAGAGATAGCGACTTGAAATTTTCAGGTTACGTTGTGCATCCGGATGCGACATTAAGGCTTTGTTCATAGGCATAATCAGCAAAACGGTTTTGGAGTTAGATCGACCTGAATTTGGTTTTTATTTCCTCAATAACTCGAAAAATACAGAACCGATCCGATTCAAATTTGGTAGTTGTATGCCAACGCGAAAATTCTTGTGAAATTTCGTGAGGCTCGTATCACTAATACATTCTTCAAAATTCACTAAAAAAATTCTATATATCAGAAACTATTCGTCCGATATCGCTGAAATTTTGCGAGCCCTCAAAGCCAAACACTACTGCCACGTTCCAAGTTTAAACACGGTCGGATTCATATTGTTTGGGATCCGAGCAGCCTTGTGTAAGTTCACTAGCTGGATGGGCGACCGTTACCTCGATAACTTTTGAACGAAAGGAGATAGGGATTTGCAATTTTCAGGGTAGGTTGCTCTTGCAAATGAGAGAGATAACTTCGTTTTCAGGTATAATCGGTCTAACGGTTCGGAGTTATACCCACCAGAAATATTATTTCCCCGATAACTCAAAAAATAAAGACTCGGTCGAATTGAAGTATGGTAACTAGTTGTAGAATATCGGCATAAAGACGTGTGAAAAATTTGGGAGAGCTGTACCTCTAGAAAATTTTTGAAAAATTACGGAAAAAATAATTTGTTCAAGCATTGACGTGAAGTCAGTAACTTTTGCGCCTATGCTCTAATGTCCATTCTCTCCAATACGGGAGAATAGACAATAGAACCTACGCGCAAAAGCTCCTGACTTCACTTTAGTGCTTGAAGCAATTTTAGTCAATATGTTTGAATATTATGGCTCAGTGGGAGAGTAATTGACTTGGGAGCGGAAACCCCAAGTTCAATTACGAGGCTAGGAAATAAATTTTTTTAGTCACGGTAATCGGCACCATTCACTGTTGGGTCAAAAATTAACAGTGCTGTGCCCAAGGTGGCGTAAAGATACAGTAAAAAGCCGACACAGAACACAACTGTTTCTCCTTACTTGCTCAAGCTCTTCGAGAGCTTACGAGGGGTCTCCTTGGGGAAGACCTAGGAGGATCAGTATAATAATATACAATACAATATACAATTATCATCTCTACACATTACGTATCTTCAAAGGTATAGCATTCTGCTGAAGTAGTCAAAAGTCATTTGAGATAGATATTCCACAAAAATTGCTATTCATCCTTTCAGATGCCAATGCAGAATTTAGTGAAAAAACATTGCTCTATACATGTTAACTTATTGAGTATACAATAATGTCAAAAATAATTGTATAAAATAGTAAAGCTATTTATTTTCTGAAAAAATGAAATTTCTATTTCAATGCAGAAAGTTACTCTAGCAATATAAAATGTATTCTCAAAGTAAGTAAACTATTTCAATGCATTCAAGAAGTTATTTTGAAATAAAATAAACAATTCCACATTTCGACTAGGCATAAATGTATGTTGAATTTTTCACAAAATGTATTGATCTTGTTTGTGGAACACCCTATTACGTTTAGAATGGCTCACTTCCTTTTTCTCGTCGGATTAGCTGAAATGGCCATATCCAACAATCCTTGATTCAAGCAGTGGTTTGTATTCCACATTGGCACGATTTGACTTCTCTCAGCCAAAGTCGTCCAACTTTTAGAGGCTCTCCATCCAAAATATGATATTCGGCGACTCCTGGAATATTTAGCACCGTTCGTTTGGGAACATCTAGTGTAGTGACCGATGACCCAAATGCCAATATCTTGCGTCAGTTTTGGGGATGTTATTGAAGGAAATTCTTGGAAAAAATCGAAGTAAGATATCTAATAGGTACACCTACTTCAATGTAACTCAAACCAGTTATGAATTTGATGGTGTAGATTCTGAATTTATATCATTAAAAATAGGAAGGCCCTGTGAACAGGAACTTTGGCGCACCTCTGGAAGTACAATGTGTTATTGAAATTTAAAAATATCATATCTCCGAAAGTATTAGCTTGTTAGAGTTGAAAATTACATTAATGGATCGTTATAATAGAACAGCATCTTAAAATAAGTTTAATGTAAATTTTTTTTTATCTGTTACTCCGAAACTATCTTTAAACTTTAGCCCAATAACGATCTCAAACAAGATATTTATCTCCCTAACCTAGGTACTCTGGAAATTTCAACTATCTAGCTCATTCCGTTCGAGAGGTATCGTGCCTACGACCAGTCAGACAGAATTGATTTTGACCACGGATTCTTGATCGGTGACTCGAACCAAAGTGTTTAAGGCCATTTTCATCCAAAAATTCGGAAATGACAGATATCGGGGCAAATTAATAAACACTTTGTTCCGAGGAACAAGAGCGCCAAAAACGATTTCAGTAGCTCTACAAACATCATAATCTCATGTCATTGTCAAATCGCAGGAAATCATATGAACTGAAAATAATTGGGAAATCATCAGAAAATAACCGATAATTATACTAAGGCCGCTCGTACACCAGCACGACGAGACCGCAACGCGACCGCGACTTCGTGTCGCTTCGAAGTCGCGGTACGTGGTTATTGATAGAAGTGCCCACACCAAAGATACGGCGATGCGACGCAAATCCCTTGTTAAAAAGTATCGTCGTGATCGCGTTGCGGTCTCGTCGTGCTGGTATACGAGCGGCCTTAGTCACTGAATCAGGAGAAAACATCAGGGAATTGAACAAAATTTTGAAATGACGATTGGGGAATCATGTGTTCATTATATTTAGCTCCTCAGGCTAGGTATATTACTGGCTTGGTATAGTACTTACTATGTGGATTGATCGCTAGAATCGTTAATGGTTAGGTAGATTTATGGGTAAGCAGATGATGACAACTTAGATTGAAGGCAAAGATAAATGGCTGGACGGACGGATGCTTAGGCGGATTCATGGTTAAGCGGATAAATGGTAAGGCGGATTAATGGTAAGGCCAATTGATGACCAGGTAGATTAATGGCTAGACGTATTCATGACTAGGCCAGTTCATGGCTAGGTATGATTGCGTGGATTCATGGCTATAGAGGGTGAATTAATTTGTACATTCCTTAAGTTTTTGGGCCTCCATGTAATGAAATACCACAAATGATTCAGGTCTAATCAGATACGGGATATATCGGGAGAAGGTGTTACATTTTCGGTATTATTATTATCATCTAAATTCATTCGTAGAATGGATTCATCAGGAAAATGGAGCATCTTACGGACATAATGTTATACATATTTTTTTCAAAATTGTGGGTAAATGCTTCAAGATTTCATAATAGAATGTGGAGAAGTCCTGTAGACAGGGGATTTGGCACTCTTATTGAAACTTGGATGAATCATATCTCCGAAAGTATTGGTTTCTCAGAGTTGGTAATGATATCAATGGATTTTTATGATAGAACTGCATCATAAAATAAATTAAACTAAAAAAAGAGTCATTCAAAGAAAATATTAATCTGAAACCACCAGACCGATTCTACCCATTAACGAACTTATCCGAGATATTAATTCCACAAATCTACTCTGAAAATCATATTATATCAATTGAAACTTAGCCAATATTCCAGTTTTGTTTCTACTGGAGATATTCTGAACTCAATTTGATTAACTAACCAAAGTATATATTTCCCTTAGTATACAGATTATCTAAGGCCATTATATTATCACTCGAAAATTATAGTATCCTATAATGCTCATAATTCTACCATAACTGAGGTTATTACACTGGTCATTTCGCATTCATTCGTACTTTGTTTTCTAGAACAGGAGTTATTTTATATCATGAGTAACGAATTTTGAATAGAACCAGAAATGAATATGACTCTCATAGTGGTAGATGAGATGACATGTATGATCACAGATCATGAATTCCATAGATACAAACATGGCCATTAATTCTTGTTTAAAGCATTCTGTGGAATGATATAATAACGATTTATTATTGAAACTTTGAAAAATCATATCTCCGAAAGTATTAGCTGGTAAGAGTTTTGAATGAAATCATTATGACCAAAATTGAATTTGAAATATGTAATGTAAAAGAAAATTGTTTTTCCGTTAATCCGAACCCATCAGGCCGATTCTTTCCACTAACGATTTCAACCGAGATACTCATCTCCTACATCTACTTCGAGTAATTCAACTGTCTTGCTCATACCATTCGAAAGTTATCGTGTAACGGCCGGCCGGCACGACAGATCGTATTTGTAATAACTGGGATTAGGTACGATGTATTAACACAAATATTCGTTTTATTTTTGATTCTCCCAATAAATCCCAAATAAATACGCTTCATAAATTGCGATGCACATATGTGAGGAGCGATAACAAAATATGGTACAGGTGCTTACTCAGTTGGAATTTAACGAAGAATGGATATCGATGTTAAGAATATCATGTTAAGAAATCCCTTCTTGGCCCTTCTTTGAAATTTAAAACATCACGGAATACATTACAAATATCTCCTGCCAAGTTAGAATCCAATTGTTCAAATTCCACAAAATATTATTCCTCATATAACCAAAAGCAAAAGAACATACATCATACATTCATTACACTCAAATTATAAAAATTACTCATACACTTTATTTATGAATCAAGAATCAACTTAAATTATTTACCATACTAATACAAACGATAATCTCAATAACTTAAATCTACAAGTTAACTGTAATTCAGTATTTCTGGAGATTTTATGTTTATTTTAGGTTGACAAGAAACAGAAGCCGATACAGGAGAAAAGATCTTAATTGAATCAACATCAGGTGAAACAGAAATACTAGTTTTCATATTCAGATCAGGCACAATTGAATTTCTTTGTGAAGTTTGAAATTCCAGCGGTGGGGTTATTTAATTTCGTTTAGGTATTGACGACCTTTGCGGTGAAATAATCAATTCAGTATATTCTGCCACAATATATGACGAAGTTAACGTTTCAGCGGTAGATTCTGAAGAAATTTCATTTGAGTCAAAACCAGAAATATTCAAATATTTTTCATCTGAAGGAAAGCCTGAACCTTTTAAACCTACAGAAAATCTATCTTCAGTTTCATTAATGATTTCTTTTCATGGCAATTCAGTACTACTAATGTGTTTATCCGCATTTTCAGCGCTAACACCTATAATCTGGTCCAAATGTCTGCGCCAAATAAGTGGTTCATACATAAGCTGGATACTATACAAACGGTTACCTAGAGCCTTTACAATTATCCCCTTAGCCCAAGAGGGTTTTAAAGGGTTACGATAATCTCTCACATGAACTACATGTCCAGGAAGAAAATTAACATTTCTATTACCCTTATAATAATAATAATATTTTTCTTGTTTTCCGTTAAAACTTTTCGGATCGTCCCTTAGTAAGTCGTTCTAGTTTTGAATTTTCGATTGAACATTATCTTTGCCGGACATTCACCGGTTTATGAATGGGATGCGTTTCTGTAATTGAGTAGATATCTACTCAAAAGGGTTTCTAAGGAAATCCCTTTATTGAGGGGATCCTTGAGCGCCTTTCACAGCCCACTTTTAACGGACTAACCGTATTTTCCGCAGCACCATTATAACTGGGATGCCAGGGTGGAGACATAATATGTCTGATGCCATTTAACTTACAGAAATTTTCAAATTCTGTTGAAGTAAATTGTGTTCCATTGTCTGATATGAGAACATTAGGTAAACCGTAGCAAGCGAATGTTTCCCTAAACTTTTCTTTAGTTTCCTTACTAGTGCTTTTTGACATTATAAAAACTTCTGGAAATTTTGAATTAGCATCGGTGATTACGAGGAAACTTTTGGAGCAAAATGGCCCCATGCAATCAATGTGAATCCTGTCCTAAGGTCCTTTAGCTGAATTCCACTTAATTAGCTTCGCCCTGGGAGGATCTTCTCTTTCACACATACACACCTGACAACAATTTACCCATTTTGTTATGTGGTCATCCAAGTTTGGCCACCAAAAATGGTGCCTTGCCCTTTCTTTCATATTTGATATGCCCATATGGGTTGAGTGAAGCTCACGTAATAAATGTTGCTGTAATGCTTCTGGAATTATTATCCGATAACCCCTCATCAGTACACCCCTGTTACAATACAGTTCCTGTTTCCGCAAATAATAAGGTTTTAATACCTTTGACATATTTGAGGGCCAGGTACTTTCCAGGAATGTCACAATTTGTCCCAAAACAGGATCATTTCTCGTCTTGTCCCTTATTTATTCAAATTTGACCGGCAGTCCTTCTTCAATAAAGTTGAAGTGACTGGCTCCTTCTTCTATATTTTCAGAAAATTGAAGAGCCAAACGAGAACACATGGCTCATGTTTGTAGGACCGAGAATAAATTTTAATTCGTAGTAGAATTCAGACACATAAACTGCCAACTCTGAACTCTCTCCGAAGCCATTACCGGAATATTTCTATTTTCTCCAAATAAGGCTAAAATAGGTTTATGGTCTGCACAAATCCTAAATTTCTGACCCAACAAATATTGATGCAACTTTTTGACTGCCCAAAATTTAGCCAATGATTCTTCGTGAATCACAGCATAATTCTTCTCAACTTTCGAATATGTCCTCAAAATAAAACATTTAGGTCTTTCTCTATTTTCGGGAAAAACATGTGAAAGTACAGCACCTAAACCCTCATAAATGGCATCACAATACAGGCGAAGTGGAAGAACAGGATCGAAATGACAAAGAACTAAATCTGATACCATTTCCTTTTCAGCATTTTTAAAAGATCTATCACAATCCTCTCCCCAACAAAAGATTTTTCCTTTCTTTAATAATTCGTATAAAGGTGCTAACATCAAATATATATCTGGAACCAAATTTCCATAATAATTGACCATACCAATGAATGATCTCACTTCACTTACATTATTAGGTCTTGGGGCATTCAAAATTGCATCAACCTTTGCAGGGTTTTTTCGCAGTTCTTCTGCGCTAATAATATGACCCAAACAGCATATTTCTTTTTGAAAAGATGAACACTTTCTAAAATTGTGTAACGTGCCAATCGTCCACTTATAGACGGTTGTCGAGCATGAGAATCTACTTTTAATTTTCTAGGGGTGGGAGGCTAAACTGGCTTAATTCGGCAACAAAACTCCCTCCCAGGTTTTCACAATATATATATTAAAATTGAAAAATTACAATAGGTCGACTCTTTTTCACTCTACACAGTCTTATACTACTTAACTTAATAGAAAACAACATCGTGGCCTCCTCGGAGTTCGATACTATGATCCTGATCTTGATGTTCCAATTTCAAAGAAACCACTTCTAGATGGCCTTCCAATTCGAAGTAAAGTATCTTCTGGTTATTTTCCCATCCAAAAGAAGTACTACGTTGATTCCCCCAATTTCGAGGGTAGTTGGTATATCTGGATGATTCCTCGGTACAAATTCAATTCCAGCCAAGGTATAACTTGTATCAAGCCAAGGTACAATTTCAATCTCAGCCAAAGTATAACTTCTTACCAAGCCAAGGTATGACCTCTATCCAAGCCAAGGTACAATTACCATCCAAGCCAAGGTACAATTCTATCCAAGCCGAGGTGCGAGAATTTCAGCACAATTCTCGCCGATAATTCAACTCGTGAATCTAACGATAAAAATGCTGTTATATTGAAATCTTCCAGAATCGTAAGAAGAACAACAGAACTTTTCAGCATTTTCATGAAACATGAAGATGCCGACGCTCTGGTTTACGCGCAGGCTCCCAGTAGTGTTCAACGCGTCATAATTTACGCCATGATCAAAACAGAGGCGGATCGTCCACTTGATTTATCCATAGACGTGCTATGTCATTGCAATTGAGTCTAAAACCTGATTCTTTTAATCTTTCAAGCACCGCCGCCAAGTTGTTGAGATGTTCTTGCAAGGTAGATCCGGTGACTACAATATCATCAATAAAAACAACAACATTGTTAAGACCTTGCAGCACCTTTTCAACAATGCTTTGGAATTTCTGACAAGCCGGCTTTATACCACAAGGAAGCCGTTTAACTCGAAAAATACCCTTATGAGTACTCCAACTCAAAAGCTCGGACGTTTCATCATCTTACTCTAACTGATTATAGGCATTTAGAAAATCCAAATTTGTAAATAATTTTACACCTCTCAGTTTTTGAAATAGTTCCTCAATTTTAGGCAAAGGATAATTAAAATCTTTTAAAAACTTGTTTATAGTGGGTTTATAATCAGCGCAAATTCTTATTTCTCCGTTTGGTTTTACAACTGGTACCAACGGTGTACCGAATCTACTGTTACTCACCTTAAAAATGACATCTTCTTTTTAAAGTTTTGTGAGTTCATGTTCTATTTTCTCGCTAAAAGCAGTCGCTATAGAACGAGGTTTACAAAAAATTGGATGTGCATTTTCCTTAATAAAAGATGTACATTATCAAACTTATAGCATCCTAATTCTACTCTAAAAACCTCTTCAAACTTTTTCAAAACATTTGCTAACAGTATTTCATCATTTATACAAACCGAGTCAAGACTGTTCACATTGCTTTTGAATAATTTCATGAAATCCCGACCTACTTAAGGTCGAATTCCATTTTTTATGATAATAAGATCTAAATTTTTATTTAACTGATTGTATGTTACTGTGAAATTAATTTTATCTACAACTGTCAGATAATGACTGTGATTTGACACTCATAAAAATGTCATAACATTCTTCATTAACACACTAGTGCTGTAATGAATTCATTACAACTCTTGTACTGTAATGAGAACCACAGAAATAACAATCCTATCAAAGTATATCAGAATTGCAAAACGAAAATTATCCAGGTTACGATTATTGGAATTATTTATTATCATTATTATTATACACATTAATAACAAAATCTTTGCAATTTGAAATCGAAATAGGGAACGATGACTAGCCTAACACTCCACTAGAAATATTTTGAGTATAAACATCATCTGTGCATGTCGCTGGACTTATGTCCTTAGAAGTAGAGGCAATATTCTTCGGTTCGAGAAAGACTTTCTTGTTAAGACCTAGAATTGCCGTTGCGGTACGTTTTTTGTTTGCTTCAGAAGTTTCAATATACCCTTCAGCGACAGTATTTGATTTCCATCCACCGTGTAGTTTCACTGTTAAAAGATCAGCTCCTGTATCAGCCAAGAGAGAACTTGAAGACCTCCGAAAGCAATGCCCAGTATATTCCTTTGAATTAGACAATTGCAGAAATTGTGCGATTAGGCTTGGAACACTACCTATGGTATTCACACCAACGGGCTGCTTCGTACATTTTCCTGCTTTATAAAAAATGAAAAATCGTTCATGATCGCAATTTTCTGGTCTCAATTTGATATATTTTCGGTTAGTTTCCACGTGATTCAACCCTTCATTGTTTCCTGGCGTTACAAAAAACTCTCTTCTCGTCTTTGTCTTGCAAGTTGGGATGATGATATGAAAACATGATCCTTCGTCTTTTACATTTTCTACAAGTAAGTTTGTGATTTCGGCCCGCCGACACGCCCCTGCCAGACCAATAATCAAAATGACCTGAAATAATTATTGCATCATAATTCTTTCCTCGGAAGAATGTCGATAAGTTACCTTCATGCATAGAAATCTCTCGTCAGGAGCCTCCAATAAAAATCTTGCTATTTCCTCCTTGATAAATACCCTGGATTTTCTAGGCTTGTACCCTTCTGATTTTCGTTTTAAGAATGCAATTAAATTGAAATATTTCTTGATATCGACATTCTTTTTTATCGATATCATTGTCCTCAACATTGAATAATAACACCAAAGTGATGTGGGCTTTTGTGTTTCGCTCATTTCCTTGAAATAAACCAACAAAACCTTTCCGATTGTTATATGTTTGACATTCTTCTCACTACACCATTTTTCATATCGATCAAATGCATCTTCATATTTCTTTTTTGATGTAGATGGCACCAGATCCGTTATGTCATTATGCGCTTCGTTTTCTATATCAGAAGGAAGTTCATCACTTGAACTCATTTTGAAACTTAATATATAATTCAGATAAAATGAAAATTTGAAGAAGCGGCATTTATATCTGTTCTTATTGTTACATGTGTGTAGCCATAGCAACCCACAACGCGACTTGCTTCATGCATAGACAAACTGAACGTTTTATCTATGGCTTCATGTTGAATATTTAATTGAGAGTACGAATTAATTGATCATTTCAGAATATTTCTCGAAAGGATGAAAACAAGCAGTTGTAGATAAAATTTTGTACGTAACTCGTAGGATACTATACCATTAAAGCACTCATGTTAAATTAAACAACTCGGCCTACGGCCTCGTTGTTCAATTTTGACATTCGTGCTTTAATGATATCTGTATCCAACTCGTATCGTAAATAACTATTATCTACTGCATTGATTACTCCACCATTATAGGTTGTTAACTTCAATTGAACAGGCTTAAAAATTCGCTGAAATTTGCTGAAATGTTTGAGGAAATTTATTTCTGGAATCGCCGTGATTCTTGATCCGGAATCAATTTCCACCAATACTGACCTGCTGTTAAATTTTACTTCCGTAGTAAAAGGTTCAATAAAATTGATTCGGTTTGAAATCTCAAAAATATCCATTTCATTCATTGATGCTTGCATTACTTGAGTTTCTCCAGTACCAACTTTCTTTGATGGGTCTTCTTCAAAAAGTCTTTTTTGAATGAAACCACTTACTAAACCAGTCACAAATTTGTCAACAAGTACCTAAGTTTATTAACAACGGTGTCGCCATTTTTCATTATCACAAATTTGTCCTTAAGGACATGTTCCAAAATTGATCCAAACTTACATGTGCTAGCTGCATTTTTTATTCGTGCAAACCATTCGTTGATTTGATCTCGGTGTCGTTGCTGCGGGGTGTTGAATTCTTGTCTCTTCCTGAAAACTGCTACCTTTGGAGAAAAGTGTCTTGACAAAATTTGAACCAACTGCTCGTACGTTTCCAAGCTGGGTTGAGCTGGATCACAGAGATCTCGTAGTACTGGATATGTTCTTGAGCCCATCAAGGTCAGCAATACTGGAGTTTTTCTGGTTTCTATGATAGCATTAGCCAACATATATTGTTCCAAGCGTTCTTCGTATACTTCCCAATCTTCATTCATGTTGAATTCTCCCATGGAACCAATATTTCCAAAAACATTGATTGTCGATTCAACCATTTTGTCGCAGGAATTTAATTAATTTCCGACTGCACTACTTGTAATAACTGGGATAAGGTACGATGTATCAAACACAAATATTCGTTTTATTTTTAATTCTCCCAATAAATCCCAAATGAAAATACGCTGCATAAATTGCGATGCATATCTGAGAGGAGCGATAACAAAATATGGTACAGGTGTTTACTCAGTTGGCATCTAACGAAGAATGGATATTGATGGAAATGAAGTACGCATGATAAGAAATTACAGACATGCACAAACTGATAAGCATCCTGTTCAGAGGAACGTGAGCGCCAAAAATACCAAAAACGTCCCATGAAAATATAAATTTTAAATAGAAAAACATAAAAAAAATGACAAGAATTGTTAAGTGAAGTCAATACCTAATAATACCAACAAAATTACAAAATCGGACCACGTACGATTAGGGATACAGGAATACAACAACAAAAGTCGCCAATACCGACGTTGCCTTATTGTTAGCAGTTTGAGTTCTTTCCGAAAACTACTAACATGGGCGAACTTCCGTAAACCATACACAAACCTCATGCCAGCGTTCTGCAATCGCTTGAACTTGCTGAAGACAATCCCATGTAAGCCATATCCCCATAGCATACATTAATTCTTGGCAAGCTCTCTCCAATCCCGTTGAAGCTGCTCCTGCTTATGCGCTCCGCTCTCCTAGTGTTGGCGCTATTTTACCGCGAAATTGGCTGGAATACGATTTCTGATGCCATTCAGCTATTGTCAATCGAGAACGAGCTGTCTTATTCAGATTAATTCCTTAATATACAAGTTATTACTAATACTAACTATCCTGTTGACATCGATTGTATTTCAATCGTTTCGTTGGATTTATATTTATTATAGGTTTTGAATCGATTGGTTGTATTTCAGTGAAATAATTAAACCCAGGCATATGGAGGAGCAAAAGTAAGTTGCTTTTTAATTAATAGAAAGGGATTATAAGTATATTTACTTTTCAGCGATAACAAACTCAGTTGTCAAGTGTTTGGTAAAAATTTTGGCACAGTATCGTCAAAGACTCGGCATTTAAATGAATTCCACAATATTATTACCAATACCTTACGAAAACATATTAAGTGCCCAATATGCTGCGAAAATAATAACAAACCATTTCAATTTCGAGAAGAATTGATCCACCATTTGAAGCAATACCATACGTTGAATATAGTAGAGACTACCTTGGATTTCAAGACATTTGAAGAGTTTGAAGCTTGGAGGAATCTAGATAATAGAAATATTGATTATGTTTGTGGAAAAAATTGCAAGACTAATTATGGAGTACAACTACACTATAATTGTAATCAGAGTAATACCACAGGTTGGTTACTTATTAATGTGTTCTAAATGATATATTAAGTTCTATTCTAGTTAAAATTTGTCAGCAATTGTTCTGAAAGAAGAATGAAAAGGGGGGGAGCATCAAAATATCTGGAATCTGTCCCTCAAGAATTGAAGCTTAAATCAGCAGTACTGGTAGTTATTTGAATTATTTTACTTATCCAACGCTCATTATTTATTTTCAGGAGTGATCATATGCTTTACTGAAACACATGTGGGGCATGAGAATGAATTAAGATCTACACGGTTGACGAAAAGTGAGCAAGAAATGCTCGTCAACACATTGAATGATAGAGTTACTACAGATAGAATCCTCAGAGATGCAAAAATTACAAGGAATACAGAACTGAGTAGATTAAATATACTAATTCGTGGAGATTTAGCATATCTCATGAGGAAATTTAATGTTGATAAAAGGCGACATGAAGATGACATGATCGTTACAATTTTGTAAGTTCAAGAGTGGAATATCTAAGAAGAAAATCAGGTGTTTCTATTCAAACGAATTGGTAAGTGGTTCTCAAATATGTGTGATTAGTATTTTATTCATCATGTGTTTAGGTGAAAACCACCCTTAGTTGGAGAACTGAGCTTTTGCTCTGGGCTTCATGAATAATCTCATGGAGGAGAAGCTCAAAGAGTTTAGTAGAATCATTTACATAGACGGAACTCATGGGGCCAACAGGAAAAATTGGGATTTAACCATAGTGCTAGTTAAAGATGACATGAACATAGGGTTTCCTGTCGCTTTCTTACTCTCCAATAGAAGGAATCAGAAGATCCAACAAACTTTTTTCCATACACTAAAAACCAGAGTAGGAGGGAATATTGAAGCTAAATACATCATGTCAGATGATGATGTGAAATATTACAATGCATGAACCCAAGTGAAGACCACAGAAAATAAACCCAGAAGATTATTATGCACATGGCATATAATAAAAAACTGGAACCAACAAGGAAGGAATAAATTTAAAAAAAATTAAAATAAGAAAGCTATGAAGAAGGAAATGAGAAGAATCTTGACTGAGATGGACGAGTCAACATTTAGGGAGTTGAAAATAAAATATTTCAAGCACTTTGAACAAGAAGGGGAAACTGCATTTCTCAACTATTTACAGAAGTGAGTAACAATGTTGGGACTACATCGACATCGTCATTTTGATTAATGATTTTTTTCAGATATTATTTTCAGAGCGACGACAGGATACACATGTGGGCTCATTGCTATAGAAAGAATTGTGGAATTAATACAAACATGGCAATCGAAAGTTTGAATAAAGTTTTAAAATATAATAAACTG
Source organism: Halyzia sedecimguttata (assembly GCA_937662695.2). Taxonomy (NCBI): domain Eukaryota; kingdom Metazoa; phylum Arthropoda; class Insecta; order Coleoptera; family Coccinellidae; genus Halyzia; species Halyzia sedecimguttata. The sequence goes on along the minus strand of OW569414.2, from coordinate 54,342,397 downwards.
AAAGCAAAACAGAATATTCGGTGGGGGGTGAAATTGTTTAAAAATAATTACTAAAAGTGTATGTTGAATTTTCAGAGTGGAAAAGTTGCTGGATATATGGAAAGAATTTGTAAATGACAAAATGTCGAAAAAAATAATCGAAACTGAAAGACCATCTGCTACTTCGTATCAACATAGAGTCAATCTAGAAGCACATGATTGAGCTGAAAATGTTGTCCAGCATATGGTAACTCGAATAGATTCAGGAGAATTCAAAATTGAATCAAGTTCAACAGGAGATAAATATTACATAATTTCATATAGTGAACTTTGCGATGAGGGATGTAGAGCTTCGTACTGTGAGAAGTGTAAAATCTGCATACACAGATTCAAATGTGAGTGTTCAGAATATGCTGTGAAAACACCTTTGTGCGAACATATACATGCAGTTGCTGTGATCGAAAAGAGAAGCGAGTCTGTTTCAGGTGGAGATTCTGATGACTTCAACTTATGTATAGATGAACCTTCTACTAGTAAGGTCCAATACCAATCCGAAGTTGATCGTTTCTTGGAGGAAAATGAAAAAAAGTTAATTTGAATGTTCCTAATGATGAAAGTAGTAAACGTGAGGTACCCAAGTTTTTATTGAGTAGGAAGTTTGGTAGTATTTCCAATAGCTTGTATATTTAGAGATTATGCATGAAAAATTACGTGAAGATCTCAAATCAGTAGATTTTGCATGTTTCAGTAAATTTTACAATGCATTCTATGAACATCAGAAAAGTGTTGGATGTAGAAAAAGGAGAATTGATAAGCAATTATATTATCCATGCAAAAAGTAGGGTTAATGCAAACGTGGAAAGTAAATAATCTTTTGGTAATTTTTTATGCATTTATTTATAGTTTTGAAAAGTTCTAGGGACCCAGAGAGGTGATTGGCCAATCTTTTAGTAATTAAACAATGCATGTAGGTGATAGCTATGCTTTAACATGGGGTGTTTGGATGACAGCATGTATAATAGGAGTTTTTAACAGCAAATTTTCATTTTTCCAGTAGCAGAATATTTCAAAATATGGGAGTAAAAGGTCACGTAGTAATATAACATGTTTGTATGTATTTGTTGTTTTCCCATAGAGTTTCAGGTACATGTTTCTTAATTTTCCAATGCTTGTTGCCTAGTTCGCTTAACAATATAAATATGCATGAAGGCCCCGATGTTACTAATATTATACCTACTAGAGTGGCATGATAATTCAACTATAACTTTTAAAATGATGATATACCTACTGTGGAGGAAAAACCAAGAAGTATATTTTCCAACGAAGAAGTAGTTTATAAGACTTTTTTTCAATGGAAAAAGATAGTTATCATGTTTCAATTATGATCCATATGTTTGTCATCTGTGTAGTGTTTCAGGAACCGTCCATGATTATATGGTGGGGTGGGGGTGGGCCAAACACAAAAAAAAATATTATTGCATGCTGCTTGATGTACTAATACTTGATGCATGTAATGTAAATTTCGAAATAAATGGTATTCTTGATCTCTCTTGAAGTTAAGAATGATGTTAATAAATAGTTTTATTTGAAAGTATTTCCTGTGTTTGAATTACTGCTTGAGTGGTATACAATTTTTTTATTCACTTGGTAGAAAGTATAAAATATATATGTATATTGGTATCTAAATAAATGATTTTCATTTTTACAATAACTTTGTTTCCGTTACCTATGAAAACCAATTTTTTCATGCATTTAACATATATTCATATTCTTGGAATACAAATTAATGAGTGGAAATGTCTGGAAACTTAATTTCAATATTATGAGTTAATAAATAATTGCAGATATCAAATGAGTTGACCTAAAATAATTACATACGACAAAATGAAAATGATATCTAACTATAAGAAATCATTATATATCAAATAATTTGTTACAATATAACATTATTACCATATTCCATACCTAGAGAAATTCTTATAATAATTATGCAGGATCAAATCATCAGTTCGGTGGCTAATATATATGGATGATATAAGAATAAGCAATAATTAAACTATTGAGGATGAAAGCAATATTCAAACCTGATTATGGAAAATCTAGTTATTTGTTTCCCAAATGGTAAATAGCTTATATTTGTGTCCCTAGATTAGCTATATGATATCCAGAATAATCATGTCGTAGTTGTTAGCATACAATACACTAATCGGTTTCTTTTCAATGGAACCTTCTACAACATCTTAATACAATGAACTGTATGCTGATGGTCGCAATTTGATAGGAATTGTTCATCGTGGAAATGAAACTTACGCGAAAGGTAATGTTTAGTTGATATTGATTTTTCCCTTAAAAATGATGCACTGAATTTTGAAAGAAAAGTGATTCAATTGCACAAAATACTGCTTACAGCCGTCCAAAACAGTAAGATCTCACATCCAAATAATCCATATTTCACGAGAATTTACAAATAATATCTTCGGTCCTGTCAAAATCGAAATTTGACTGAACAGTCTATTCAAATTTCGTCCAAGATATTTGTAAACACGAGTGGCGCATGAGCACGTGCAGCTTCTTCGGGATTGGAGAGTGTTTGCCAAGAATTAATGTATGCTTATCCCCATACCCACACAGCATGGAATATTGCAGTGGAATATTCCTCAATATTTTCAAGAAATATTAACGAAAGTTCTAAGTGAAATTCCCTTCAAGGAAATTTGAAAACCATTGTTCGAATATTTACCTACTATTACATAAATATCACATGAAATATTCGAAGTAATTTTCGCAATTTGAGTAATTTCTATCGGGAGATGAATAAATTTACAAAATATTTTTTAAATTTTTCAATAAATATTCCGCAGAAATATTTAAAAATTTATCAAATATGTCTCTGACGAAAATTGACAAAATCTTGTAGTAATTTTGCAGTGGAAGATGTCCATTCGCAATTGTGAAAGTGGGAATATTTTGTAAATATTTCATGGAATATTCAACGAAAGGTTCATGGAAGAGTTATGCAATATTACTAGTTGTGAAATTTCTGTGGGGAGATGAATATATCCAAAAAATATTTCAAAAATGTTTCAGCACATATTACTCAGGAATATTTAATGAATATTTCTAACACGTCTGTGAGAAACACTGTTAAATATTTTAGTCATTTCGAATGGAAGATTTCCAATCCCAATAATGAAAGTGGAAGTATTTCCTAAACATTTCATGGACTATTCTTCGAAATATTTATGAAAGATTTTTGCAATATTGAAAATTGAGAAATTTCTATCGGGATAAGCATATATATAAGAAATATTTTTTTTATTTTTCATCAAATATTCCGCAGATAGATGAAATAAATATTTCAAATTTTTTCTGAGAAGCATTGAAATAATCTTTCAGTAATATTGCAGTGGAAGATTTCCATTCGCAATTGTAAAAGTGGGAAGATTTTGTGAGAATTTCATGGAATATTCAACGAAATGTTCATGAATGATTTATGCAATATTACAAGTTGAGAACTTTCTATAGGGAGATGAATATATCCAAAAAATATTTTTAAATTGTTTCAACAAATATTACGCAGGAATATTTAATAAATATTTCTAATACGTCTGTGAGAAATACTGTTAAATATTATAGTGATATTTGAATGGAAGATTACCAATACCAATAATAAAAGTGGAAGTATTTCCCAAACGTTTCACGGAATATTCTTCGAAATGTTTATGAAAGATTTTTGCAACGATGTCAGATCAGCGAATCGAGGAGGTCAAGACACATGTCCAGCTCGCCCAATCGATCTGTTTTCAATTGTGTTAGTCAAATATTCGCGAACTTCTCTTGAATAGTGCGCAGGAGTTCCATCATGTTGCAACCACAATGTTTCAATTGAAATGGTTTCTAACAAACCAGGCGGAGTATGTTCGAATGGAACATACTTTGCTTCACTTTTTTATGATTTGATATCTTAATCTGATCTCTCTACTTAAACACTAGTATTCTTTTTCAGTCATAAAAATAATAATGTTCACGCACGGGCTGATTCGATGTCACCAGTAATACAGGAAGTCTAAAATATTGCTAGACCGGTTCTGTTTTTCCAGTTTGAGGAAAATTTGAAGAAGGTAGTCGTAAAGGGTGACAAAACTATAAAATTTGAAAAAATTTGCCTATAAGTTCAAGATTTATTAAGGAATGTTAATTAATCACCCTGTATGAAGGTGCCAAGAGAAGATTTTGAATTTTTATTATGAATTTATTCTTTATGGTTACGATAACTAAAAGAAATCATAATGTTCATGTACAGGGTGATCCAATATTCACGAAAATAGGAAAAGTCTAAAATTTTCCCAATCCGAATCTGATTTATTCGATTTCAGAAATATCGAAGGAAGGCGATAGTAAACGGTGATAAAACTTCAAAATTTGGAATCATGCGGTCGATTAGTTCAAGAGTTATTGATGTGTGAAATTTCACTCATAAGATGAACATCACCCTGTATATCCGAAAGGAAGGCACTTAGGTGATTAAAACCTCTTGATACCAGTCCAGCCTGATGACATTAAGTCATGGTATCCATTTGTAGCATTCTTCCCGGGACATCCTGTATATAGAAATTTTTTTTTAAATTTTTCAACAAATATTCCGCAGATATATGAAAGAAATATTTCAAATATTCATCTGAAAAGCATTGAAAAAAGCTTTCAGTAATATTGCAGTAGAAGATTTCCATTCGCTATTGTAGAAGTGGGAATAATTTGCAAAAAATTCATAGAATATTCAACGAAATGTTCATGAAAGATTTATGCAATATTACAAGTTGAGAACTTTTTATGGGATGATGAATATATCCAAAAAATATTTTAAAAATGCTTCAGCAGATATTACGCAGGAATATTCAATAAATATTTCTAATACGTCTGTGAGAAACACTGTTAAATATTTTCGTAATATTGTAATGGAAGATTTCCAGTCCCAATAATGAAAAGGGGAGTATTTCCTAAACATTTCATGGAATATTCTTCGAAATGTTTATGAACGATTTTTGCAATATGAAATATTGATAAGTTTCTATGAGGATAAGAGTATATACAGCTGGGTGTTTCATCATAAAGTGGACAATCGAATATAGCGTGTAGATGACATCGGGAGAATCATTTTTGCCTTATGACATATACCCCGTTTTCGAAGCATAAGCGAGATAAGGGTGTTCAAGGTAATTTTTGACCAATATTCTATCCAGTGTGGTCAGTTATGTGTAACATTTGAAATAATGGTTTTTGGTCACATCTCAGTATTTTTTTATGCTCAATTCTGAAATGATATAAGATTCTGAAAATAGTATTTAAAAATGGCGGAAAACCTGCAAAGTTCGAAATTTTTTTACGTGGTTGCCAATTTGAGTTTCACTGTATGAATTATCTCAAGTTTTTAAGAAATTCTGTGAAAAAAATTTTTCAAAATTCGAACACAATTTTTTTTTTACATGTCTACAGCAAAAATAAAATTTCATCTGAAATTGATGAACTTTTCCACGCTTATACTATTCTTCAACCCCAACGAAAATATGAAAACAGAACCGAAAAATATCGATGGGTTTGTTTTTTATAGCCATTCAAAGTTTCCACTCGGATATCTAACTTATTCGTTTTTTGAAAAGTGGTTTGGCTATGAGGCAAAAAGTTTGAAATTGAACAGCCGAAGCATTCCAGATGGAAATTAAAATTTCTCAAAAAGAAATTTTTTTGCTCATATTTCAATAAAACTCTGGCCGGGATCGAACTAGTGACCTTGCGATAGGAATTACTCTTGGCTCTTGATAGAAATTGAAATTATTCGGAACATATTAATTATCGTTACCTAGCAACGGTAATTCAAAGCATTTGATAGATTAGTCGAATTCACTGAATATTATTTCGCAAGTTTCTTGAAAACCATTTTAATTTGAGCAGAAATGAAATATTCAATCTTGGAGAAAAATGATATGGTTCAGGCTTATTATGAAGCGAATTCCTCAGGGAGGAAAGCGAGAGAAATATACGCCCGCAGATTTCCAAGCCGATCAGTACCAAACTTTAAAACATTTATGGCAACAGTACGTAAATTACGTGAAGATGGCACTCTTAACCGAAAGAAAAAAGAAACAATACGAAGTCACGATGAACGTGTCCTGGATTTGGTTGAGAGTAATCCTAAAATATCAACTAAAATGATATCTAATCACCCCAGTGTGAACCAAAGTAAATCGACTGCATGGAGAGTTCTAAAGAGGAATCACTACCACCCATATCATTTTCAAAGATGTCAAAAATTAGAAGAAGGTGATTGCAGTAAAAGGAAAGAATTCTGTGAATTCATTTTAAGAAGAACGCGTGCAAATAGAGATTTTCTACGTCTCATTTTATTCAGCGATGAGGCGACCTTTCATAGAGATGGATTTTTTAACAGAAAAAATAATGTGGTATGGCAAATCAATAATCCACATTCTTCGGTTTCGATGAATAGTCAAAAAAGGTTTTCAGTCAATGTTTGGGCGGGAATGAAGGACAGATTCATCATCGGACCTTTCATTCTCCCTGAAACATTGACTGGAAATGGTTACTATCAATTTTTACGAGAGACTCTACCAGATCTCATGGAAAATATTCCTTTGAATCAATTTAGAGGTATTTGATACCAACACGATGGTTGTCCTGCGCACACAGTCAGGAGTGTACGCGAGTTTCTAGACTCCCAATACCCACGGCGATGGATTGGTCGGTTTGGACCTGTTGCATGGCCTCCACGTTCTCCAGATCTAACTCCACTGGATTTTTATTTCTGGGGTCATATGAAAAGTCTGGTCTACGACAAGCGAGCTCCAGTAGAATTGAAAGAAGAATTGATTCAACGAATTGAATCAGCTGCCCAGGAAATTCGTCATAATCAAGGAATGATAGGTTCAGCGGTGAACAGTGGTGAAAAGAGCGAGACTGTGTGTTCAAATGAATGGGAATATTTTTGAAACTGAATTATAATCTATAATTTCGTCAGAATTGTTCAATTAATTGTTAAATTTGTCTACTATTGTGTTATATTCTTGCGTTAGTGAAATATAAAATTAAATATTCAAGAAAATTTTGCTATAAGACAATATTCTCTCACTCTCTTGATTTTCTTGATTCGCTGAACCAAATAATTATTTCCAACATTGATTATTTAATTTCTGCTCGAATTGAAATGTTTTATAAGAAACTAACGAAATATTATTCAGTTGAATTCGAACATACTGTCAAATTCTGTGAATTACTGTTGCTAGGTAACGATAATTAATATGTTCTGAATAATTTCAATTTCTATCTAGAGCCAAGAGTAATTCCTATCGCAACGTCACTAGTTCGATTCCAGCCAGAGTTTTATTGAAATATAAACAAAAAAAATTTTTTTTGAGAAATTTTAATTTCTATTTGGAATGCTTCGGCAGTTCAATTTCAAACTTTTTGCCCTCATAGCCAAACCACTTTTCAAAAAACGAATAAGTTAGATATCCGAGTGGAAACTTTGAATGGCTATAAAAAACAAACCCATCGATATTTTTCGGTTCTGTTTTCATATTTTCGTTAAGGTTGAAGAATAGTATAAGCGTGGAAAAGTTCATCAATTTCAGATGAAATTTTATTTTTGCTGTAGACATGTAAAAAAAAATTGTGTTCGAATTTTGAAAAAAATTTTTCACAGAATTTCTTAAGAACTTGAGATAATTCATACAGTGAAACTCAAATTGGCAACCTCGTATAAAAATTTCGAACTTTGCAGGTTTTCCGCCATTTTTAAATACTATTTTCAGAATCTTATATCATTTCAGAATTGAGCATAAAAAAATACTGAGATGTGACCAAAAACCATTATTTCAAATGTTACACATAACTGAACACTGGATAGAATATTGGTCAAAAATTACCTTGAACACCCTGTATCTCGCTTATGCTTCGAAAACGGGGTATATGTCATAAGGCAAAAATGATTCTCCTGATGTCATCTACACACTGTATTCGTTTGTCCAGTTTATGATGAAACACCCTGTATAAAAAATATGATTCTAAATTCTTCAACAAATATTCCGCAGATATATGAAATGAATACTTCAAATATTTCTCTGAGAAGCATTGAAAAAATCTTTCAGTTATATTTCAGTAGAAGATTTTCATTCGCAATTGTAAAAGTGGGAATATTTTGTGAAAATTTCATGGAATATTCAACGAAATGTTCATGACAGATTTATGCAATATTACAGGTTGAGAACTTTCTATAGGGAGATGGATATATCCAGAAAATATTTAAAAAAATTTTCAACCGATATTACGCAGGAATTTGTAATAAATATTTCTACAAGGTCTGTGAGAAACATTGAAAAAATATTTCAGTAATACGATTTTGAATGGAAGATTTCCATTTCCAATAGAAAGTGAGAATATTTCCTAAAAATTTCATAGAATATTCTTCGAAATGGAAATATATTCGCAGTATAACAACAGTTGAGGAATTTCTGATATTGAAATATCTAAGTTTAAATAACAGGTATTTCATAATATAGATGAGTAAATATATACTACATAAATGGAAACATTTGGGGGGTGGATCCAAAAAAATATTTCATGAATGTTTTCGATTTGAATGAACACTTTCTCCCAATAAATCCCAAATAAAAATACGCTGCATAAATTGCGATGCACATATGAGAGGAGCGATATGGTACAGGTGTTTACTCAGTTGGCAACTAACGAAGAATGGATATCGATGGAAATGAAGTACGCATGTTAAGAAATCCCTTCTTATTTAAAATTCAAAACATCACGGAATACATTACAGTATTTGACCACATATTCTTGATAATAGAGTCGAACCAAATCGTTCAAGACCATTTGCATCCAAAAATTCTAAAATTACAGACATATACACAAACTGATAAGCATCCTGTTCCGAGGAACATGAGCGCCAAAAATACCAAAAACGTACCATGAAAATAGAAATTTTAAATGGAAAAACTTTAAAAAGTGACAAGAATTGTTGAGTGAAGTCAATACCTAATAATACCAACAAAATTACAAAATCGGACCACGTACGATTAGGGATACAGGAATACAACAACAAAAGCCGCCAATACCGACGTTCCTTTATTGTTAGCAGTTTGAGTTCTTTCCGAAAACTACTAACATGGGTGACCTTCCGTAAACCATACACAAACCTTATGCCGGCGTTCTGCAATCGCTTGAACTTGCTGAAGACAATCCCATGTAAGCCATATCCCCATACCCATACAGCAAGGAATATGGCAGTGGAATATTGCTCAATATTTTCAAGAAATATTTACGGAAGGTTTAAGCGATATTCCCTTCAAGGAAATTTGAAAACCATTGGTCGAATATTTGCCTACTATTACATAAATATTACATGAAATATTCGGAAAAATTTTCGCAATATGGAAGCTTGAGTAATTTCTATGGGGAGATAAATATATTGTCGAAATATTTTTTAAATTTCTCAATAAATTGGAAGTATAGTTTCGGTTGAAGGAACCAATAAAAATGCTTCGATCTAGAGCTACGTTTCGACGTCTATTTTTCGTCTTCCTCAGGCTACAAAGAAATATACATACACATTATCTTGGAACTGAATTGAACAAAAGCAAATAATACATAATATGAATTACATCACAAAAAACAACAGCAACTAAATTGAGATTGCATGGAAGAAAAACACATGGTTAAAAAAAAAAAAAAAACACAAAGAGATCAAATGTAAACATCAAATCTGTACCAAAATTCAATATAAATTCACAATTGAAGGGACTGGCAATTAAACAATCAAAATATGAAAGAGATGTCGTGTAGAATGCTACGAGCTCAACAATAAACACCCACTAACACTCCAATTACTTGTTTATTGTTGAGCTCGTAGCATTCTACACGACATCTCTTTCATATTTTGATTGTTTAATTGCCAGTCCCTTCAATTGTGAATTTATATTGAATTTTGGTACAGATTTGATGTTTACATTTGATCTCTTTGTGTTTTTTTTTTTTTAACCATGTATTTTTCTTCCATGCAATCTCAATTTAGTTGCTGTTGTTTTTTGTGATGTAATTCATATTATGTATTATTTGCTTTTGTTCAATTCAGTTCCAAGATAATGTGTATGTATATTTCTTTGTAGCCTGAGGAAGACGAAAAATAGACGTCGAAACGTAGCTCTAGATCGAAGCATTTTTATTGGTTCCTTCAACCGAAACTATACTTTCAATATTAATATCCATAGGAACGAAAATCTGTTTGTGTTCTCAATAAATATTCCGCAGAGATATATAAAAAATATTTCAAATATGTCTCTGACGAAAATTGTCAAAATCTTGTAGTAATTTTGCAGTGGAAGATGTCCATTCGCAATTGTGAAAGTGGGAATATTTTGTAAATATTTTATGGAATATTCAACGAGATGTTCATGAAAGATTTATGAAATATTACTAGTTGTGAACTTTCTATGGGGAGATGAATATATCCAATTAATATTTCAAAAACGTTTCAGCCGATATTACGCAGGAATGAATGAATGAATATTTCTAACACGTCTGTGAGAAACACTGTTAAATATTTTAGTCATTTTGAATGGAAGATATCCAATCCCAATAATGAAAGTGGAAGTATTTCCTAAACATTTCATGAAATATTCTTCGAAATATTTATGAAAGATTTTTGCAATATTAAATATTGAGAAATTTCTATGCGGATAAGGATTTATATGAAAAATAATTTTTTTAATTTTTCAACAAATATTCCGCAGATATATGAAATAAATATTTCAAATTTCTTTCTGAGAAGCATTGAAATAATCTTTCAGTAATATTGCAGTGGAAGATTTCCATTCGCAATTGTAAAAGTGGGAAGATTTTGTGAGAATTTCATGGAATATTCAACGAAATGTTCATGAAAGATTTATGCAATATTACAAGTTGAGAGCGTAAGAAAAACTTGTAGAGAAGTATTTGAGGTGCGGTCCGATTTTATCTACAAGGTGAGTTATTAGAATTTCATTGAAGTTACATAGAGAGTAATCCATTTATGTATTCAGGAGAGGATTTCAGACAAACGGTTTTAAGTTTGAAACCTACGCAAACAGATTCAAAATGCCGAATGCTGAAGAGAAATGCTGTTCAAACAAAAAACCTTCTTGAGGCTTCTTATGGTACCACTAATAAATAGGAAAGACTGAATATATTTGAATATGATTCTGCACTGCCAATTTTACACTGTGTGAGCAAAATTTCCAGGTAAACACCAATTGTGAATTAACGAAGGAATATCAAGAAACTGAGAAAGAACTTAATGTACAGGCAAAGTATTGGAATATTCCGATTAAATCATTAACACATGTTGAAATTTTAGGAAATATTTCCCACAACTGAAGAATTGTTGTCTGCTGAAGCTCTATATGTGCTTTGTCAGAATTAAAGTATGAAGATGTTTCTGTGCAAATGAACACTGTAACAATACACACAATTTCTCACAATATCATAACTGATAAAAAACTGAACACCATGATAGGGTTGAATTCGCTTCAAATACTAAATCTTTAGAAAGTTTAGTGCAAGACAGTTTCGTATTGGTCTTGAATTTTAAGGAGAAAAAAGTACTTACTCTCACGAAAATGATAAGACCTATGTTGTTTTGTCATAATTTTGGAAACAGATTCCGAAGTGTCAAAGAATTTCTCTACGACATGCTAACTGAGTTAACAGAAACTGAATTAACAGAAAACTTTGAAATATTTACCATCAGTTGGGGAAATCCATATCAATTTGCAAAGAACTTCGATCAATTCAGTAATGTAACAGTTTTTCTTAATTGTACATAATTTTTTGTACAATAGACAAAATGCTTCTGATAAGAATTAAATATTACTCTCAGTACAAAGGGAATAACCCAATAAAATTCATGGGAGTAGTGAAACCTGCAGGATTAATCAGTTTCATCATATTATTTATAATTATGGTGGACGAGCCTCTGATATTATGAGGTGACAAATTTGATATGTTGTACTTATTTCAACAAGAGTTTTGTTGAATTTTCGCATAAAAGAATAATGTGAATTAGCGCCTATTCAATTTTGTTATATTCATTATTTTGTTTAAGGTTACATGTTCATTTATGAAAATTATATCATTTTATTGTGTAAGCTCTTTTACACTGTAAATGTTTTCCAGTGGCTGTTAGGACACTTTAGAAAAAAGCCACAGATGCCAAAATTATAACCAGTATCTGGTTGGACAACTCCAAAACGTGTGATGGACGAAATAAGAAGTGAGTTCAAGAGTTTCTTAATTTTTTGAGATTATTGGGGTTCCCTTCAGTGTCACTTTTGTCCTCTTTAGAAAATATATCAAACAATATTTATGGAAATATTGCAAAAATCTGTATAAAGCATTTCATGAAATATTTCAGTATGAGATTTAGGTGGACATAGCCGTATTTCATAACTATTTCAATTAAAGATTTATGAAATATTTCAAATCTTGCTTTTAAATATTTCATAAGTATTTAACAAATATTCAATACTATGTCGGTAGTCAACTATTGACAGTAATAGTGGATAAAATAGGGTCTTTCTTGTTGGAAAGGTTAAAAGTTTTAAAAGAGGCGTAACTGATGTAGCGCATGATAGAACCCATGAACAGCAGCAACCTTGGCATCCCAAGAGAGAGTCTCATCGATTATTATACCAAGATCCTGCATTATTTGGGAATATGGAATATTTTTCCTATTGACAATGACATCGTGTCTCTGGGTATCAATCTTATTCAAAGATCTACGGGTGCCAACTGTTATTGATTGAGTTTTAGCGGAATTCAGTTAAAGGTCCCACTCGGATGCCACCTCAGATAACAGACCCAAATCCTCATTGATCGTTAGTACACATCTCTCAAAGTCCTCCGCAGAAGTATGTAGATAAATTAGTAAATCACCAGCAAAGAGATGGAACTTACATCGAATGTTTGTCACAAGAAGATATATAAATGTAAAATAAAAGTGGACCCAAAACACTGCCCTGTGGAACCCCGACGCTATTCCGCTCCCAATCCGAGATACTTTAGCCCAAGTCGTCTTTGCTTTGTCTACCTCTCAGATAGGATTCAAAGAACGATCGGGAGCTGGAAGAGAATCCCAGCACCCGCAGCTTAGCAATCAATATGTCAAAGTTCACGGCATCGAATGCCTTACTAACATCTAAAAGACCTAATACAGTGAGTAGTGTACTATCCATTGCCTCACTTATTTCAGAAATTATTTTGGCCAATGCTATCGTAAAGCTATGTTCCTTCCGGAAGCTAGAGTGAAACGGATTGAACAGGGAATACAGGTTCATGTAAGATATTATTTGTGAATGAATTACTTTTTCGAATATTTTGGACAGTGTGGGCAAAATCGAAAAAGGTCGGAATTCGGCTGCATTGTTAGCATTATGTATTTTTGGTACTGGTATTACCTCTGCATGTTTCCACAAAGAAGGAAAGACGCCGTTACATAACGAATATCTCAGAAAGTATTGGTGTCTCAAAGTTGGGAATGATCAATGGATTCTCATAATAAAACTTCATCATAAAAGAAACTGAATTAAAACAAGAGCTCCAAAATACGTCTATTAGAAAATAACTTCGAAAATATTGGTTTCTCATAGTTGAGAATGATACCAATAGATTCTTGTTCAATTTAGTTCATTTTATGATGTAGTTATGTCATAAGAATCCATTGATATCATTCCCAACTCTGAGAAACTAATACTTTCGGAGATATTATTTGTCAAAGTTTGAACAAGAGCGCCAAAGATCATGTCCATAGGGCTTTCCCAATTTTTGTGCAATATTTTCTGACACCGGGCGTCACTTTTCCGATTTTTTCACCTTAAAATGAAAATTCAAAGTTACCCGATGTACCAAATTCAAATTGCGTTTAACATTGAACGATTCAAAGTTACCCAAGTAGTTCAGAAATTGAGAATTTTAACAAAAATTTATTGTTCACGAATGAATATTTTAAAATGAAACTGGAGACGACCATATAAAAAGTGAGGAAAATCAATGACTCGCCTGCTCAAAACCACCTTCGCATATTTAATTTTGATTTATTAAGAAGCAACCAACACCCGCTGAAAATCGCAATCAGAAATTGCACAAAAAACGTAACAGAATATTTGACAGATGAGTTGTTCTTTATAATGTGGCAAACTTCACATTGGTACGTTCCGTTTCAAACAATATCTTGGACTTGCGCCCAACTTTTACGTCTGGTAAAAATAAATTTATCATTTGTAAGACATTATTCAAAGTTGGAGTGGAATTCAAAGTAACCCAAGATTACTGTAACGAACCAGAAATAAATTTGAACTGTCTCTTATCGGACAATAAGATAAAATGTGTGAACACAGATCATAACATAATGCATAGATAAAAGACTTAGAGCATTCTGTAAAAACATAGAAGTTCGACGTATTATTGAAACTTTGAAAAATCATATCTCCGAAACTATTAGCTTGTTAGAGTTGAGAATAATATCAGTGGATTCTTATGGTGAAATTGCATCTTAAAGAAAATTGTAATGTGAACTCGAAATTTGTTGTTGTTACTCCGAAACCATTTTGACCAATAACGAACCTAGCCGAGATATTTATGTCCCAAACCTACTCAGAAAATTTCAACTGTCTAGCTCATTTCGTTAGATAGGTATCGTGTTAACGGCCAGACCGGCCGGATAGAATCGATTCTGACCACGAATTCTTGATCAGTGAGTCGAACCAAATTGTTGTAAAAATTGTATATGTGTGCTAAGACTAGAAGTATCTCGTTGATAATTGCTTTTAGTACAGCCGTTCCGATATTGTCACAGTCTATCGATTTCGACCAGATATCTCCCAGGGCTTCCTTGATATATTGTCCTCGAACTGTTGTGAAATCAAAAAGAGGTCTTGAAGGAAGAGGTTTGATATAGAGTGATTTCAGTGTGGCTCCGTTAGATCACTTCTCAATGTGACAGGAGGCAAAGCAATCTGCTGAGCGAGAACGTCAGCATCAATGCTACAAGGAGGTTTGGACTTCTGATAGCCTATCCCAACAGAGCGGAGAGTATGCTAAACTCTCTTGGTGGGAACATTGATGAGGTTATGAACAAATTCACACTTTTTACTTCTACACAGATGATAACAGCTATTTCTCATGACTAGATATGATTCCCTATTTTTAGCAGTGGGTTTTCTCTCACAAACCAACTTTAGTTTATGACGCTTCTTCATCATTTGTTTCAATTGTTCACTCAACCTGGGACATGGTGGATGATTCATTCTGACAGATTTCAGTGGTAATATAGTATCATAAACTCTAGTAATATTTTCGTTAGGGTATTCAACTTTCTCGTCCGACATAAGCATTTCAAATAACGGAGTATAGTCAATTTCACTATTCTTACGTGTTATCTATATTTGTTAAGTTTATTAGTCAATTAGTGATAAGTGGTCTCTGCTTGGAACACTTTAAATTAAGAGCAGCAAACATGAGGTAGCAAACATGAGGTAGCAAACATGAGCAAACATAAGAGAACTGATAGGCGTCCCTCTGATTATGAGTGTAAATATCGTTAGGACTGGACGTCACAATTAGATCCAGAAGCATTTTGGAGTTAGTCAAGTGATGAGTCGAACTTTTATTGACTAGTTTCAGGTTATAACTATTGAAAATTTACCTATTGTCTAAGAGCGGCTTGTACTTTGAAGCATACATGTATTCAAGTCTTTCATCATAAGATCATCCAAATAATAAGGCATAAGCTCACCCAAAACAGATTTAAGTTCTTGGAAGTAATTCAATGCGGGAGGAGAATAAAGAACACCGAATAAAAACCTCTTGTGTATATTGATCTCCACAAAAATATATTCCAGAAGAGGTTTATGATCTGGAGGTGAGTGTTTTACAATTTTGCAAGGAATATTTTCTCCAGCATATATCACCACACCTCCACCACGTCTATGGACTCCGTCATTTCTCAACAATTTGTTACCCTTTACCTCTACTAATGCCGTTTGGATAGAAGATTTCAGCCATGTTTCACTAACAAGAATCAAATAGTATAAACGACTAGTAGCCAGCAGTCCATATTTTGGGATTCAGATGAGCCAGCAGATCTACCTAGCAATAGATCCACCTTTTTCTGGTAGATCTACATTTTTACGGTAGATCTACATTTTTCCGGTAGATCTACATTTTTCCGGTAGATCTACATTTTTTTCGGTAGATCTACATTTTTCCGGTAGATCTACATTTTTCCGGTAGATCTGCCCTTTTTGCAGTAGATAAACATTTTTTTGGTAGATCAATATAATCGGTAGGTCAATTGAACCCGTAGTTCAATGCAATCTAACGGGTCCTGTTGTGATTCTGAGAATCATTCACACACGAAAGTCCCATCGAAATATGTCAGGAGTTTTTGAGTTGCTGAAAAACGAATATAGCGCTTCCTACAGAATCGAATTGTGAATCTAAGGCCTTCCGAAACACAATCACAAAGATTCATCAAAATCGGTATAACCATTTTTGAGTTCCTGTAAACCGATAATAGTGCCACCTACCGGAGAATATTGTGGATCTGGAACTTAGTCAGAAACACACAAAGTTTAATCGAAATCGGTCCAGTTGTTCTTGAGTTTTTATAAACCGAATGCAGCGCCACCTAACGGGTTTCTATTGTGACACTGAGAGCCACTCAAACACGTACACAATGTTTCATCAAAATCGGTCGAGGCATTTCTGAGTTTCTACAGACCGATAGCAGCGCCACCTACTGGGGTATATTGCGGACCTGACACATACTCAGATACACACGCAAAGTTTTATCGAAATCGGTTCAGCCGTTCCTGAGTTTCTATAAACCGAATACAGCACCACCTACCGGTTACCTATTCTGACCCTGAGACACACTCAAACACGCACACAATGTTCTATCAAAATCGGTCGAGCCATTTCTGAGTTCCTATAGAGCATTATCAGCGCCACCTACCGGATGCTATTGTGAAGCAAGGACACACCGAAACACACACACAAAGTTTCATCAAAATCGGTCAAGGCGTTTCGGAGTTGACTTTTTTTTAAACACCCCGAATAGCCGCGTTTATCTTTTGGTAGCAGTTTTACAGTGTTGAGAATTCTCTTTACGATACATCTCTAGGGATGACATTTTACTTGAAACACCCTGTTTAGTTAATTTTCTGCTTAATATTTGAATATTTTGAGTAATTTTAATGCAAACATCCGTCCGATCGAACGTATATTCATTATAGATTTCGTAACTTAACGAAAAGATCCAAATCCCACGATACGTTTACTGGAGTATGCTCCTTCAAGTTTTTCAATGAGTAAAAATAAAAAAAACCAAGAAAAAGCTATTTCAGACGCTCGGAGATTCGATCCCGCCGCTACGCGAGGCTCGGGATGTATGAATCCAAGCCTTAGTCTGCTCGGCCATGCCACCTTCGTGAATCGGTTCTGATTATCTGGCATATAAAGATTTGATAGTACTGGGACGATTTCCGACTTTCGATTTTCACAATATTGTCAATCCTGTCAAGCGATCGATCGAAATCGGGTACTCGTTCATATTTCTCGCGGTTTTCCTCGACGATTCCAAGATATTCGAGTAATTCCGTTCGAAATTCAAATTCGATTTGACATTTATTCGGACCGAAAACGTCGACCGTGAAGCAGCCGCGTTGAAATTCGCCACAGAAATACGTGAAACGTCAGAATTTTGTCGATTTTCGCGAAAAAGTCACATTTTCCTCCCGATCTTCCGGGAAAACGACGGAGAGGATCGAAAAAAGGGCCGTGTTACGGACTAATTTCGAATCTCGTCTTCGCGTTACCGCAAATACCGTCGTTCCGAACGCCACCGTTTCTCCGAATGCCTCCACACAATTTTGCTCTTTTGCCAAAATCGGCGTTTTTGCGATTGCTTTTAAAATACACCCCCGGCTTTTCGCTCTGAAAACGCGAAACTTCCGTATTTTTCCTCGATAAAACCCCTGGAAATTTCCCCCTAACCCCCCACCTAACATCCAAAAAAACGTCACGTTTATAGTAATATTTTCAAAAAAGTTTTTTTTTTCCTTTTCTATGAAACCCATCTTCATTTTAGTATTGGGACTAGTGACCCGCAGTCTATTGTTGGAGGCTTCGATTAGTCAGTAGTTTTTATTCAAAGGTGAAATTAAATAAAAAAAATTAAAATTAAAATAAAAAAAAAAAAATTGAGAAAAATATTGAAAAAAAAAATTAAAAAAAAAATTATAAAAAAAATTTTTTTGAAAATTTTAAAATTGAAGGATAAAAAAATTATCAAAAGAATTTTAACTATAGAAAAAATTGAAATCATAAAAAAAATGGAACTATAAAAAAGAGGAACACCCTGTATACACATTTCTGAAAAATAAATTATGAAAATCCATCCGAGGTTCCTATTCAGATAACGCTTTGTTTGTGGCAAAAATCAAATCAATCGCGTAATATTGTGCCGATAGAAAAAGAACACCCTGTATAGTAATGGTTTACTTTCAACGATGTAGGTCCCGAAAGTTTATCTTTTATCATAATTGAATAAAATAGTACGATTTGTCATGAAAAGCAGCAAGTTGCGAATGACGTTAAACGAAAAACACCCTGTATAAAGATTTCTGAAAAATATATTATAAGAGTCCATCCAAGATTCCTATTTAAATAACGGTTTGTTTGTGGCACGAATCAATTCGATCGTGTGAAATTGTGCCTTTAGTAAAAGAACACCCCGTATAGTAATGGTTTATTTTCAACGATATAAGCTTAGAAAAAGAAAGAAAAACACCCTTACTTAAAGTCGACAGATATAGCGTAATTCGAAGTTAATATTCCGATAGAAATTGAAAAATAAAAACACGAAAAACTGACGTTGAAAGAATAACACCCTGTATGGAGTTTTCTGAAAAATATATTATAAGAATCCATCCAAGGTTCCTATTTGAATAACGCTTTGAGTGTGGCAAAAATCAAATCAATCGCGTAATATTGTGCCGATATAAAAAGAACACCCTATATAGTAATGGTTTATTTTCAACGATGTAGGTCCCGAAAGTTTATTTTTTATCATAATTGAATACAATAGTACGATTTGTGCCGTGAAAAAAAGAACACCCCGTATAGTATGGTTTATTTTCAACGATATACACAACACAACACAACACAAAGTCTCATCGAAATTGGTCGAGCCGTTTTTGAGTAACCATAAATCGATCGGGGTGCCCCCTACAGTATGCTATTGTGAATCAGAGACGCGCCAAATCAAAAACACAAAGTTTCATCGAAATCGGTTCAGCCATTTCTCAGTTTCTGTTGACCGTATATTCTGGACCTGAGACCTACACAGACACAAAAATTCATTGAAATTGGTTGAGCCGTTTTCGAGTTCCTATAAATCGATTGGTCGCCTTCCTGATGCTATTTTGAATTAGAGACCCACCGAAACACATACACAAAGTTTCATCAACATTGGTCCAGCCGTTTTTGTGTTCCTACAAATTGATTGCAGCGTCACCTACTGCATCCTATCGTGAACCTCAGACCCACTAAATCTCATTCTAAAAGTTTTGTTAAAATCGGTCCATCCGTTTTTGAGTTCCAATAGACTGATAGTGGTGCCACCTACCGGATCGTATCGTGAACCCCAGGCCACAGAATCACTTCATCAAAATCGGTATCAAAGATTAATCTGTATCGGTATAGCCGTTTCTGAGTTCCTGTAAATCGATTGCAATGCCACCTACCAGATCCAATTGTGAATATTAACCTGTTCGAGATATACCGAAACACACACACACAAAAATCCATCACAATCGTTCATGTCGTTTCAGTGTTGACATTTTCCTAAAAACAACATTTGACATTTTCAAAATGTTTCTCTTAATCCTCTTCGATGACTCCAATTCTTCACGTGAGTATTATTTAGTATTGAAACAGCAGAACTACTATAGCTATAGATCAATATTTTTGCCGTGTAGATCAATCGAAAAAGATTGTAAAATTATGTATGACTCTTCCGGGATTCGACCCGGGGTTTCTGACTCAGAAAGCTAGCCTCCTGACCTATACGCCAGCGGGGCTGTACGCGAAATCTCGGAATTCGCGGATAAAGAGTATTAACGTCAGAAAGATTCTGGTACTTTTCACCTTTCTGAAGAACATCGCCATATAGCATACTATATTATATAAATCGGTGATATCATCGAAAACATAGATCGATAATTACCTTATTTTACGTTCTCCACTTCTTCCGGCCCGTTTCATCATAAATATTTCCTCGAAGATAGGTAGGTACCTACCCAGTCATTTCAACTTAGAATTTGATAGTAGAATACATTATTTCTCGAATATCATAAATTCTGTCATGCGATCGCTCGAAATCGGCGACTCGTTCATATCTCTAGACATTTATCTTCGCAAATCCTAGATTTTCGACAAATTCCGTTCGAAATTCGAGTTCTATTTGATATTTAACGCCGCTCATTCGGAAAGAAAACATCGTTAATTCAAGCTGACAGAAGTTTCTATCATCTGTGGCCGAAACAAATCATCCACATTTTGCCTTAATAGCAGACGGTCGAGCGAAGCCGAACCGGTCTAAATGTCACATTTCACCGAGGTTTTCAAAATATGTCAAAGTTTGCGATCTTATTACGGAAAAAGAGAACTTTTTATCAAAAATCGAGATCCGTTACGGACTACCTACGAATCTCGTCTTTCGGACCCCGACGAAATACCTTTTCGAGCGTCGCATCCTCGCCAGATCTCTCCCATACCGATTTGCACCTTTAGCCGAAAAGGGCGTTTTCGCCCGAATTTACGATTTATTTAAAAATACTCCCCACGTTTCTCTCGTCGAAGACGGATACCCGAAGAAAATTTCGTCTTTTCTCGTTCCCGTTTACACCTCGAATCCCCCCTCACCCCTCGAATAACCGACGAAAATATCGACCTCCTCGAGGAAAAAATCTTTTTTGACTTCTCTCTGTGAACTCGAGATCTTGGCGTTAGTAAGGTGAACTAGTAGCCAGCAGTCCATATTTTGGGATTCAGATGAATCAGTAGATCAATATAATTGGCAGATGAATTTAATCGGTAGTTTAGTTTTCGTTAATCGAAAGGAATCAGTATGTCATCATGGTACACGAAATCGAATGTATACATTCAGTTTTGGATCGAAAATAATTAATGCTGTGTCTGCGGTAGCGTAAGGTGCCTATTCAAATAGATACATTCACAGTGGAATTGAAAATAGTCAATGATGTATATGTGTTTGCATAAGGTTCCTGTTGAAATACATACATTCACAGTTGGATCTAAAATTATTCTTGCTGTGAACACGATCGCGTAAGATCCCAATGGAATACGTACATTTACTATTGAGCCAAACATATTTAGGTAATGCTTTGTTTGGACGCAAATCCCTTCAGTCGTACAATTGTGGCATGAGACAAAGAACATCCTGTATAGTTTTCAATAATACATTCCGAAAGAAATTTCTATAACACAAATCAGTCAACTCGGACGGTTGAGCCTTGGAAAACTTTGAGTTGGCTTTGACGTTTAAAAAAAACACCCTGTATGAAGATTTCTGATAAAAACATCGAATAATATGCTCTACAATAAACAGGTTTATCTACATAGGAATTAAGTTTTATAGCCAGCAGATCTACATAACTGGTAGATCTGTGTAGTGTGCAGATCTACATAATCGGTCAACACAGTCATTAACCAATTGAATCGATATATGTGTATTTATAGCACACAAATTGAAATAAATACATTCACTGTTGGGATGGAAATTAAACAATTAGTTAGCAGATCCTCGTAGCTAGCAAGTCCATATCACAATAATATATAACCTTCCCAGTATCAATGAATGAATAGTTCATATAGGTCAGTAGAATGGTTATATCTACATACCTACATATCTACATACCTAACTCACGCATTCAAATATATGAGGGGTCTCCTTGGAGAAGACCTAGGAGGATCAGTATAATAATAATAATATACAATATACTGTTGGATCGAAATTGAACAGATCTATACTATAGGTGGCATATATCCATCTAACTAAAAGTATACAAACAAATTAAAGAAATGCGTTGATGGAGACCTAGCGCAAAAAAAAGGCTAATATTCTTACCTAATGTAATTAATATTATCAATTCTTATGATGATGCGGCCTCCTAGACATGATGACTGTAATATTAATCTGTAGGGCCATGTCATTTATTTTGTTACTGCAAAATGCAAAACCATTTGGGTTGTGAAGAAGCCAGGAAGAAAGCTAATATCACATACTTTTTGTGAAAAATGCCCAGAGGAACCACAGATTTGCATGTTATATTTCAATACAATACATACAGGAATATGAGGATATTATCTAAGAATAAATGCTTCTGCTTGCTCTATAGAATTCTCTTATAGTACTTTTTAAGACTTTTTTATTTCTAATCAGAAAAAAATAACTTTCCACATATCATTCAAATCCTAAAGTATTATATTATATTATTATATTATTATATATATTATATTATATATTATATTATATATTATATATTATATTATAATATTATCTAATAATAAATGCTTCTACTTGCTCTATAAAATTCTCTTATAGTACTTTTTAAGACTTTTTTATTTCTTATCAGAAAAAAATAACTTTCCACATATATCATTCAAATCCTAAAGTATTCTATCCCAAATTTCGAATATTGTTCCTATAATTTGAAGCTCTTGAGAAATATAAATAATCAATACGTCTGTCCATTGAATAAATCGATTAATTTATGTTGTGTATACGGATCACCTCATCACAGTAATAATACTGTCGAATGTCGTATTTTCTGATGATTCATTCCTTTTGAGGACCTCTATATTTTTTGTGGACAGTTGACAACGTTATGTCATATTGTTTTTGGCCAAGAAATTTCAATATAAATGTTAACCATCCATCAATTTACTGCGGAGATTTCAATTCGCATCATGTTACATGGGGATATGATGTTAATGATAGAAATGGTAAATGCAAAAGATACACCTTCTTTCCATTTTTCAAGATGGAATAGAGGCTATAATCCAGACCTATGCATGGTTTCCTGTGATGCTTCTTCTAAACCTATTTCAGTAAAACGTAAAATTTTAGGTGTTTTTCCGCGTAGCCAGTATAAGCCCATGTTATTAACTATAGGAAATGTGGTTCATTTTGCTCCCTGTTTGAATAAACCCCGTTGGAATTTCCAAAAGGCTAATTGGGTTCAATTCGCGAAAAAAGTTGATAGTGACATAAGATGGATTCGACCAACTTATGACAATTACTATAGATTTGTTGGTGTAGTGAAAGCTTCAGCTAAGAAATTCATTCCGAGGGGTTTCCGCCAAGAGTATATTCCTGGTTGGTCAGTTGAAGCAGAAAATTTATATAAGGATTATCAAAATTCCCCAACTAATAAAAAATGCGAGAAGCTAATAAATTCGATAAATACATGTCGTAAGGAAAAGTGGAATAGTGTAGTTTCCGATATGAATTTCACTCATTCGAGTAGGAGTACATGGGATGTTTTGAGAAAATTAAAGGAGGCTACTCCTCTAACATTGTCATCTTCCAAAAACCGCATTTCAGTATATTCTGCCACAATATATGACGAAGTTAACGTTTCAGCGGTAGATTCTGAAGAAATTTCATTTGAGTCAAAACCAGAAATATTCAAATATTTTTCATCTGAAGGAAAGCCTGAACCTTTTAAACCTACAGAAAATCTATCTTCAGTTTCATTAATGATTTCTTTTCATGGCAATTCAGTACTACTAATGTGTTTATCCGCATTTTCAGCGCTAACACCTATAATCTGGTCCAAATGTCTGCGCCAAATAAGTGGTTCATACATAAGCTGGATACTATACAAACGGTTACCTAGAGCCTTTACAATTATCCCCTTAGCCCAAGAGGGTTTTAAAGGGTTACGATAATCTCTCACATGAACTACATGTCCAGGAAGAAAATTAACATTTCTATTACCCTTATAATAATAATAATATTTTTCTTGTTTTTCGTTAAAACTTTTCGGATCGTCCCTTAGTAAGTCGTTCTAGTTTTGAATTTTCGATTGAACATTATCTTTGCCGGACATTCACCGGTTTATGAATGGGATGCGTTTCTGTAATTGAGTAGATATCTACTCAAAAGGGTTTCTAAGGAAATCCCTTTATTGAGGGGATCCTTGAGCGCCTTTCACAGCCCACTTTTAACGGACTAACCGTATTTTCCGCAGCACCATGATAACTGGGATGCCAGGGTGGAGACATAATATGTCTGATGCCATTTAACTTACAGAAATTTTCAAATTCTGTTGAAGTAAATTGTGTTCCATTGTCTGATATGAGAACATTAGGTAAACCGTAGCAAGCGAATGTTTCCCTTAACTTTTCTTTAGTTTCCTTACTAGTGCTTTTTGACATTATAAAAACTTCTGGAAATTTTGAATTAGCATCGGTGATTACGAGGAAACTTTTGGAGCAAAATGGCCCCATGCAATCAATGTGAATCCTGTCCTAAGGTCCTTTAGCTGAATTCCACTTAATTAGCTTCGCCCTGGGAGGATCTTCTCTTTCACACATACACACCTGACAACAATTTACCCATTTTGTTATGTGGTCATCCAAGTTTGGCCACCAAAAATGGTGCCTTGCCCTTTCTTTCATATTTGATATGCCCATATGGGTTGAGTGAAGCTCACGTAATAAATGTTGCTGTAATGCTTCTGGAATTATTATCCGATAACCCCTCATCAGTACACCCCTGTTACAATACAGTTCCTGTTTCCGCAAATAATAAGGTTTTAATACCTTTGACATATTTGAGGGCCAGGTACTTTCCAGGAATGTCACAATTTGTCCCAAAACAGGATCATTTCTCGTCTTGTCCCTTATTTATTCAAATTTGACCGGCAGTCCTTCTTCAATAAAGTTGAAGTGATTGGCTCCTTCTTCTATATTTTCAGAAAATTGAAGAGCCAAACGAGAACACATGGCTCATGTTTGTAGGACCGAGAATAAATTTTAATTCGTAGTAGAATTCAGACACATAAACTGCCAACTCTGAACTCTCTCCGAAGCCATTACCGGAATATTTCTATTTTCTCCAAATAAGGCTAAAATAGGTTTATGGTCTGCACAAATCCTAAATTTCTGACCCAACAAATATTGATGCAACTTTTTGACTGCCCAAAATTTAGCCAATGATTCTTTGTGAATCACAGCATAATTCTTCTCAACTTTCGAATATGTCCTCAAAATAAAACATTTAGGTCTTTCTCTATTTTCGGGAAAAACATGTGAAAGTACAGCACCTATACCCTCATCAATGGCATCACAATACAGGCGAAGTGGAAGAACAGGATCGACAAAGAACTAAATCTGATACCATTTCCTTTTCAGCATTTTTAAAAGATCTATCACAATCCTCTCCCCAACAAAAGATTTTTCCTTTCTTTAATAAGTCGTATAAAGGTACTAACATCAAATATATATCTGGAACCAATTTTCCATAATAATTGACCATACCAATGAATGATCTCACTTCACTTACATTATTAGGTCTTGGGGCATTCAAAATTGCATCAACCTTTGCAGGGTTTTTTCGCAGGTCTTCTGCGCTAATAATATGACCCAAACAGCATATTTCTTTTTGAAAAGATGAACACTTTCTAAAATTGTGTAACGTGCCAATCGTCCACTTATAGACGGTTGTCGAGCATGAAAATCTACTTTTAATTTTCTAGGGGTGGGAGGCTAAACTGGCTTAATTCGGCAACAAAACTCCCTCCCAGGTTTTCACAATATATATATTAAAATTGAAAAATTACAATAGGTCGACTCTTTTTCACTCTACACAGTCTTATACTACTTAACTTAATAGAAAACAACGTCGTGGCCTCCTCGGAGTTCGATACTATGATCCTGATCTTGATGTTCCAATTTCAAAGAAACCACTTCTAGATGGCCTTCCAATTCGAAGTAAATTATCTTCTGGTTATTTTCCCATCCAAAAGAAGTACTACGTTGATTCCCCCAATTTCGAGGGTAGTTGGTATATCTGGATGATTCCTCGGTACAAATTCAATTCCAGCCAAGGTATAACTTGTATCAAGCCAAGGTACAATTTCAATCTCAGCCAAAGTATAACTTCTTACCAAGCCAAGGTATGACCTCTATCCAAGCCAAGGTACAATTACCATCCAAGCCAAGGTACAATTCTATCCAAGCCGAGGTGCGAGAATTTCAGCACAATTCTCGCCGATAATTCAACTCGTGAATCTAACGATAAAAATGCTGTTATATTGAAATCTTCCAGAATCGTAAGAAGAACAACAGAACTTTTCAGCATTTTCATGAAACATGAAGATGCCGACGCTCTGGTTTACGCGCAGGCTCCCAGTAGTGTTCAACGCGTCATAATTTACGCCATGATCAAAACAGAGGCGGATCGTCCACTTGATTTATCCATAGACGTGCTATGTCATTGCAATTGAGTCTAAAACCTGATTCTTTTAATCTTTCAAGCACCGCCGCCAAGTTGTTGAGATGATCTTGCAAGGTAGATCCGGTGACTACAATATCATCAATAAAAACAACAACATTGTTAAGACCTTGCAGCACCAACAATGCTTTGGAATTTCTGACAAGCCGGCTTTATACCACAAGGAAGCCGTTTAACTCGAAAAATACCCTTATGAGTACTCCAACTCAAAAGCTCGGACGTTTCATCATCTTACTCTAACTGATTATAGGCATTTAGAATATCCAACTTTGTAAATAATTTTACACCTCTCAGTTTTTGAAATAGTTCCTCAATTTTAGGCAAAGGATAATTAAAATCTTTTAAAAACTTGTTTATAGTGGGTTTATAATCAGCGCAAATTCTTATTTCTCCGTTTGGTTTTACAACTGGTACCAACGGTGTACCAAATCTACTGTTACTCACCTTAAAAATGACATCTTCTTTTTAAAGTTTTGTGAGTTCATGTTCTATTTTCTCGCTAAAAGCAGTCGCTATAGAACGAGGTTTACAAAAAATTGGATGTGCATTTTCCTTAATAAAAGATGTACATTATCAAACTTATAGCATCCTAATTCTACTCTAAAAACCTCTTCAAACTTTTTCAAAACATTTGCTAACAGTATTTCATCATTTATACAAACCGAGTCAAGACTGTTCACATTGCTTTTGAATAATTTCATGAAATCCCGACCTACTTAAGGTCGAATTCCATTTTTTATGATAATAAGATCTAAATTTTTATTTAACTGATTGTATGTTACTGTGAAATTAATTTTATCTACAACTGTCAGATAATGACTGTGATTTGACACTCATAAAAATGTCATAACATTCTTCATTAACACACTAGTGCTGTAATGAATTCATTACAACTCTTGTACTGTAATGAGAACCACAGAAATAACAATCCTATCAAAGTATATCAGAATTGCAAAACGAAAATTATCCAGGTTACGATTATTGGAATTATTTATTATCATTATTATTATACACATTAATAACAAAATCTTTGCAATTTGAAATCGAAATAGGGAACGATGACTGGCCTAACACTCCACTAGAAATATTTTGAGTATAAACATCATCTATGCATGTCGCTGGACTTATGTCCTTAGAAGTAGAGGCAATATTCTTCGGTTCGAGAAAGACTTTCTTGTTAAGACCTAGAATTGCCGTTGCGGTACGTTTTTTGTTTGCTTCAGAAGTTTCAATATACCCTTCAGCGACAGTATTTGATTTCCATCCACCGTGTAGTTTCACTGTTAAAAGATCAGCTCCTGTATCAGCCAAGAGAGAACTTGAAGACCTCCGAAAGCAATGCCCAGTATATTCCTTTGAATTAGACAATTGCAGAAATTGTGCGATTAGGCTTGGAACACTACCTATGGTATTCACACCAACGGGCTGCTTCGTACATTTTCCTGCTTTATAAAAAATGAAAAATCGTTCATGATCGCAATTTTCTGGTCTCAATTTGATATATTTTCGGATAGTTTCCACGTGATTCAACCCTTCATTGTTTCCTGGCGTTACAAAAAACTCTCTTCTCGTCTTTGTCTTGCAAGTTGGGATGATGATATGAAAACATGATCCTTCGTCTTTTACATTTTCTACAAGTAAGTTTGTGATTTCGGCCCGCCGACACGCCCCTGCCAGACCAATAATCAAAATGACCTGAAATAATTATTGCATCATAATTCTTTCCTCGGAAGAATGTCGATAAGTTACCTTCATGCATAGAAATCTCTCGTCAGGAGCCTCCAATAAAAATCTTGCTATTTCCTCCTTGATAAATACCCTGGATTTTCTAGGCTTGTACCCTTCTGATTTTCGTTTTAAGAATGCAATTAAATTGAAATATTTCTTGATATCGACATTCTTTTTTATCGATATCATTGTCCTCAACATTGAATAATAACACCAAACTGATGTGGGCTTTTGTGTTTCGCTCATTTCCTTGAAATAAACCAACAAAACCTTTCCGATTGTTATATGTTTGACATTCTTCTCACTACACCATTTTTCATATCGATCAAATGCATCTTCATATTTCTTTTTTGATGTAGATGGCACCAGATCCGTTATGTCATTATGCGCTTCGTTTTCTATATCAGAAGGAAGTTCATCACTTGAACTCATTTTGAAACTTAATATATAATTCAGATAAAATGAAAATTTGAAGAAGCGGCATTTATATCTGTTGTTATTGTTACATGTGTGTAGCCATAGCAACCCACAACGCGACTTGCTTCATGCATAGACAAACTGAACGTTTTATCTATGGCTTCATGTTGAATATTTAATTGAGAGTACGAATTAATTGATCATTTCAGAATATTTCTCGAAAGGATGAAAACAAGCAGTTGTAGATAAAATTTTGTACGTAACTCGTAGGATACTATACCATTAAAGCACTCATGTTAAATTAAACAACTCGGCCTACGGCCTCGTTGTTCAATTTTGACATTCGTGCTTTAATGATATCTGTATCCAACTCGTATCGTAAATAACTATTATCTACTGCATTGATTACTCCACCATTATAGGTTGTTAACTTCAATTGAACAGGCTTAAAAATTCGCTGAAATTTGCTGAAATGTTTGAGGAAATTTATTTCTGGAATCGCCGTGATTCTTGATCCGGAATCAATTTCCACCAATACTGACCTGCTGTTAAATTTTACTTCCGTAGTAAAAGGTTCAATAAAATTGATTCGGTTTGAAATCTCAAAAATATCCATTTCATTCATTGATGCTTGCATTACTTGAGTTTCTCCAGTACCAACTTTCTTTGATGGGTCTTCTTCAAAAAGTCTTTTTTGAATGAAACCACTTACTAAACCAGTCACAAATTTGTCAACAAGTAAGTTTATTAACAACGGTGTCGCCATTTTTCATTATCACAAATTTGTCCTTAAGGACATGTTCCAAAATTGATCCAAACTTACATGTGCTAGCTGCATTTTTGGGCGCATGTTCTAGGGGAACATCGTCCTATCATTTCGTCCAAATGTCTGTAATTTTCGAATTTCGAGCTGAAAATTGGCTAATAGACTAATTCGGACTCCCTGATCACGAATCCGGTGTCAGATTCTTGGGTGCCGTCCGGCCGGCCGGCAGGCCGGCCGGTTTCCCGGCCGTAAGCACGATAACAGGAGCACCGAAGGTCCTATCGACTTCAAACTTTCAGGGTAGGTTTCTGATCAAAATGCGACGGTTAAGTTCGTTAACGGGCAAAATCGGCCGGACGGTTTAGGAGTTATAGACATTTAAAATTTTGAGGTTATTTCCCTGATATTTCAGGAACTAAAGAAGATGTTGAATCAAAACTTGGTAGTCAGTTCGAGGATATAAACGCGCAACTTTTGGCAAAATTCTGTCATGATCGAAATGTTGGTAATTTTTAAAAAAATTTTTCTTTTAATTTTTTCGAAAAAAAAATTTTTTTTTCGTGAACTATTCATCAGATTGCAACAAAAACTTGTACTAACGTCAATTGTAGTATTTTTCAACATTGTGCAAAATTTTGGCTCTATACGATTTCAAGTTCTGGAGATATAAGACAAAATGTGTCAAATTTCCTGGGTCTCTCTCAGTATTTTCATCGATTATTATATAATAATCAATAATATTAAGGTATTCAACATGATACTGCTTTTTTTCTTTACTGGTCAGTACGGGCCACAAGGAAGATGAACATGCGCCCAAAAGCTCCTGTCCACAGGGCTTGAACCAATTTTTTATTCGTGCAAACCATTCGTTGATTTGATCTCGGTGTCGTTGCTGCGGGGTGTTGAATTCTTGTCCCTGCCTGAAAACTGCTACCTTTGGAGAAAAGTGTCTTGACAAAATTTGAACCAACTGCTCGTACGTTTCCAAGCTGGGTTGAGCTGGATCACAGAGATCTCGTAGTACTGGATATGTTCTTGAGCCCATCAAGGTCAGCAATACTGGAGTTTTTCTGGTTTCTATGATAGCATTAGCCAACATATATTGTTCCAAGCGTTCTTCGTATACTTCCCAATCTTCATTCATGTTGAATTCTCCCATGGAACCAATATTTCCAAAAACATTGATTGTCGATTCAACCATTTTGTCGCAGGAATTTAATTAATTTCCGACTGCTCTACTTGTAATAACTGGGATAAGGTACGATGTATCAAACACAAATATTCGTTTTATTTTTAATTCTCCCAATAAATCCCAAATGAAAATACGCTGCATAAATTGCGATGCACATCTGAGAGGAGCGATAACAAAATATGGTACAGGTGTTTACTCAGTTGGCATCTAACGAAGAATGGATATTGATGGAAATGAAGTACGCATGATAAGAAATTACAGACATATGCACAAACTGATAAGCATCCTGTTCAGAGGAACGTGAGCGCCAAAAATACCAAAAACGTCCCATGAAAATATAAATTTTAAATAGAAAAACATAAAAAAAATGACAAGAATTGTTAAGTGAAGTCAATACCTAATAATACCAACAAAATTACAAAATCGGACCACGTACGATTAGGGATACAGGAATACAACAACAAAAGTCGCCAATACCGACGTTGCCTTATTGTTAGCAGTTTGAGTTCTTTCCGAAAACTACTAACATGGGCGAACTTCCGTAAACCATACACAAACCTCATGCCAGCGTTCTGCAATCGCTTGAACTTGCTGAAGACAATCCCATGTAAGCCATATCCCCATAGCATACATTAATTCTTGGCAAGCTCTCTCCAATCCCGTTGAAGCTGCTCCTGCTTATGCGCTCCGCTCTCCTAGTGTTGGCGCTATTTTACCGCGAAATTGGCTGGAATACGATTTCTGATGCCATTCAGCTATTGTCAATCGTGAACTTATTCAGATTAATTCCTTAATATACAAGTTATTACTAATACTAACTATCCTGTTGACATCGATTGTATTTCAATCGTTTCGTTGGATTTATATTTATTATAGGTTTTGAATCGATTGGTTGTATTTCAGTGAAATAATTAAACCCAGGCATATGGAGGAGCAAAAGTAAGTTGCTTTTTAATTAATAGAAAGGGATTATAAGTATATTTACTTTTCAGCGATAACAAACTCAGTTGTCAAGTGTTTGGTAAAAATTTTGGCACAGTATCGTCAAAGACTCGGCATTTAAATGAATTCCACAATATTATTACCAATACCTTACGAAAACATATTAAGTGCCCAATATGCTGCGAAAATAATAACAAACCATTTCAATTTCGAGAAGAATTGATCCACCATTTGAAGCAATACCATACGTTGAATATAGTAGAGACTACCTTGGATTTCAAGACATTTGAAGAGTTTGAAGCTTGGAGGAATCTAGATAATAGAAATATTGATTATGTTTGTGGAAAAAATTGCAAGACTAATTATGGAGAACAACGACACTATAATTGTAATCGGAGTAATACCACAGGTTGGTTACTTATTAATGTGTTCTAAATGATATATTAAGTTCTATTCTAGTTAAAATTTGTCAGCAATTGTTCTGAAAGAAGAATGAAAAGGGGGGGAGCATCAAAATATCTGGAATCTGTCCCTCAAGAATTGAAGCTTAAATCAGCAGTACTGGTAGTTATTTGAATTATTTTACTTATCCAACGCTCATTATTTATTTTCAGGAGTGATCATATGCTTTACTGAAACACATGTGGGGCATGAGAATGAATTAAGATCTACACGGTTGACGAAAAGTGAGCAAGAAATGCTCGTCAACACATTGAATGATAGAGTTACTACAGATAGAATCCTCAGAGATGCAAAAATTACAAGGAATACAGAACTGAGTAGATTAAATATACTAATTCGTGGAGATTTAGCATATCTCATGAGGAAATTTAATGTTGATAAAAGGCGACATGAAGATGACATGATCGTTACAATTTTGTAAGTTCAAGAGTGGAATATCTAAGAAGAAAATCAGGTGTTTCTATTCAAACGAATTGGTAAGTGGTTCTCAAATATGTGTGATTAGTATTTTATTCATCATGTGTTTAGGCGAAAACCACCCTGAGTTGGAAAACTGAGCTTTTGCTCTGGGCTTCATGAATAATCTCATGGAGGAGAAGCTCAAAGAGTTTAGTAGAATCATTTACATAGACGGAACTCATGGGGCCAACAGGAAAAATTGGGATTTAACCATAGTGCTAGATAAAGATGACATGAACATAGGGTTTCCTGTCGCTTTCTTACTCTCCAATAGAAGGAATCAGAAAATCCAACAAACTTTTTTCCATACACTAAAAACCAGAGTAGGAGGGAATATTGAAGCTAAATACATCATGTCAGATGATGATGTGAAATATTACAATGCATGAACCCAAGTGAAGACCACAGAAAATAAACCCAGAAGATTATTATGCACATGGCATATAATAAAAAACTGGAACCAACAAGGAAGGAATAAATTTAAAAAAAATTAAAATAAGAAAGCTATGAAGAAGGAAATGAGAAGAATCTTGACTGAGATGGACGAGTCAACATTTAGGGAGTTGAAAATAAAATATTTCAAGCACTTTGAAGAAGAAGGGGAAACTGCATTTCTCAACTATTTACAGAAGTGAGTAACAATGTTGGGACTACATCGACATCGTCATTTTGATTAATGATTTTTTTCAGATATTATTTTCAGAGCGACGACAGGATACACATGTGGGCTCATTGCTATAGGAAGAATTGTGGAATTAATACAAACATGGCAATCGAAAGTTTGAATAAAGTTTTAAAATATAATAAACTGAAAGCAAAACAGAATATTCGGGGGGGGGTGAAATTGTTTAAAAATAATTACTAAAAGTGTATGTTGAATTTTCAGAGTGGAAAAGTTGCTGGATATATGGAAAGAATTGGTAAATGACAAAATGTCGAAAAAAATAATCGAAACTGAAAGACCATCTGCTACTTCGTATCAACATAGAGTCAATCTAGAAGCACATGATTGAGCTGAAAATGTTGTCCAGCATATGGTAACTCGATTAGATTCAGGAGAATTCAAAATTGAATCAAGTTCAACAGGAGATAAATATTACATAATTTCATATAGTGAACTTTGCGATGAGGGATGTAGAGCTTCGTACTGTGAGAAGTGTAAAATCTGCATACACAGATTCAAATGTGAGTGTTCAGAATATGCTGTGAAAACACCTTTGTGCAAACATATACATGCAGTTGCTGTGATCGAAAAGAGAAGCGAGTCTGTTTCAGGTGGAGATTCTGATGACTTCAACTTATGTATAGATGAACCTTCTACTAGTAAGGTCCAATACCAATCCGAAGTTGATCGTTTCTTGGAGGAAAATGAAAAAAAGTTAATTTGAATGTTCCTAATGATGAAAGTAGTAAACGTGAGGTACCCAAGTTTTTATTGAGTAGGAAGTTTGGTAGTATTTCCAATAGTTTGTATATTTAGAGATTATGCATGAAAAATTACGTGAAGATCTCAAATCAGTAGATTTTGCATGTTTCAGTAAATTTTACAATGCATTCTATGAACATCAGAAAAGTGTTGGATGTAGAAAAAGGAGAATTGATAAGCAATTATATTATCCATGCAAAAAGTAGGGTTAATGCAAACGTGGAAAGTAAATAATCTTTTGGTAATTTTTTATGCATTTATTTATAGTTTTGAAAAGTTCTAGGGACCCAGAGAGGTGATTGGCCAATCTTTTAGTAATTAAACAATGCATGTAGGTGATAGCTATGCTTTAACATGGGGTGTTTGGATGACAGCATGTATAATAGGAGTTTTTAACAGCAAATTTTCATTTTTCCAGTAGCAGAATATTTCAAAATATGGGAGTAAAAGGTCACGTAGTAATATAACATGTTTGTATGTATTTGTTGTTTTCCCATAGAGTTTCAGGTACATGTTTCTTAATTTTCCAATGCTTGTTGCCTAGTTCGCTTAACAATATAAATATGCATGAAGGCCCCGATGTTACTAATATTATACCTACTAGAATGGCATGATAATTCAACTATAACTTTTAAAATGATGATATACCTACTGTGGAGGAAAAACCAAGAAGTATATTTTCCAACGAAGAAGTAGTTTATAAGACTTTTTTTCAATGGAAAAAGATAGTTATCATGTTTCAATTATGATCCATATGTTTGTCATCTGTGTAGTGTTTCAGGAACCGTCCATGATTATATGGTGGGGTGGGGGTGGGCCAAACACAAAAAAAAATATTATTGCATGCTGCTTGATGTACTAATACTTGATGCATGTAATGTAAATTTCGAAATAAATGGTATTCTTGATCTCTCTTGAAGTTAAGAATGATGTTAATAAATAGTTTTATTTGAAAGTATTTCCTGTGTTTGAATTACTGCTTGAGTGGTATACAATTTTTTTATTCACTTGGTAGAAAGTATAAAATATATATGTATATTGGTATCTAAATAAATGATTTTCATTTTTACAATAACTTTGTTTCCGTTACCTATGAAAACCAATTTTTTCATGCATTTAACATATATTCATATTCTTGGAATACAAATTAATGAGTGGAAATGTCTGGAAACTTAATTTCAATATTATGAGTTAATAAATAATTGCAGATATCAAATGAGTTGACCTAAAATAATTACATACGACAAAATGAAAATGATATCTAACTATAAGAAATCATTATATATCAAATAATTTGTTACAATATAACATTATTACCATATTCCATACCTAGAGAAATTCTTATAATAATTATGCAGGATCAAATCATCAGTTCGGTGGCTAATATATATGGATGATATAAGAATAAGCAATAATTAAACTATTGAGGATGAAAGCAATATTCAAACCTGATTATGGAAAATCTAGTTATTTGTTTCCCAAATGGTAAATAGCTTATATTTGTGTCCCTAGATTAGCTATATGATATCCAGAATAATCATGTCGTAGTTGTTAGCATACAATACACTAATCGGTTTCTTTTCAATGGAACCTTCTACAACATCTTAATACAATGAACTGTATGCTGATGGTCGCAATTTGATAGGAATTGTTCATCGTGGAAATGAAACTTACGCGAAAGGTAATGTTTAGTTGATATTGATTTTTCCCTTAAAAATGATGCACTGAATTTTGAAAGAAAAGTGATTCAATTGCACAAAATACTGCTTACAGCCGTCCATAACAGTAAGATCTCACATCCAAATAATCCATATTTCACGAGAATTTACAAATAATATCTTCGGTCCTGTCAAAATCGAAATTTGACTGAACAGTCTATTCAAATTTCGTCCAAGATATTTGTAAACACGAGTGGCGCATGAGCACGTGCAGCTTCTTCGGGATTGGAGAGTGTTTGCCAAGAATTAATGTATGCTTATCCCCATACCCACACAGCATGGAATATTGCAGTGGAATATTCCTCAATATTTTCAAGAAATATTAACGAAAGTTCTAAGTGAAATTCCCTTCAAGGAAATTTGAAAACCATTGTTCGAATATTTACCTACTATTACATAAATATCACATGAAATATTCGAAGAAATTTTCGCAATTTGAGTAATTTCTATCGGGAGATGAATAAATTTACAAAATATTTTTTAAATTTTTCAATAAATATTCCGCAGAAATATTTAAAAATTTATCAAATATGTCTCTGACGAAAATTGACAAAATCTTGTAGTAATTTTGCAGTGGAAGATGTCCATTCGCAATTGTGAAAGTGGGAATATTTTGTAAATATTTCATGGAATATTCAACGAAAGGTTCATGGAAGAGTTATGCAATATTACTAGTTGTGAACTTTCTGTGGGGAGATGAATATATCCAAAAAATATTTCAAAAATGTTTCAGCACATATTACTCAGGAATATTTAATGAATATTTCTAACACGTCTGTGAGAAACACTGTTAAATATTTTAGTCATTTCGAATGGAAGATTTCCAATCCCAATAATGAAAGTGGAAGTATTTCCTAATCATTTCATGGACTATTCTTCGAAATATTTATGAAAGATTTTTGCAATATTGAAAATTGAGAAATTTCTATCGGGATAAGCATATATATAAGAAATAATTTTTTTATTTTTCATCAAATATTCCGCAGATAGATGAAATAAATATTTCAAATTTTTTCTGAGAAGCATTGAAATAATCTTTCAGTAATATTGCAGTGGAAGATTTCCATTCGCAATTGTAAAAGTGGGAAGATTTTGTGAGAATTTCATGGAATATTCAACGAAATGTTCATGAATGATTTATGCAATATTACAAGTTGAGAACTTTCTATAGGGAGATGAATATATCCAAAAAATATTTTTAAATTGTTTCAACAAATATTACGCATGAATATTTAATAAGTTTTTAGTCAAAACGTTTTTAATGAATATTTCCGGAACCAATCACTCGATCTTTCTGAAATTTGGCAGCAAATTGTAGAATCATGACCTTTATATGCCTGCGAAGTTTTGTTTTGATCAAACGGCCCTAAAGTAGCAAAAAAAAATTTCAAAAATTTTAAAAATTTGTTTTCAGGATAACTCGAAAAATACTGATCTGATTAAATTGACACTCAGTAGTTAGATGCAAAAGACCAATGCAAACACTTTTGCAAAATTTCGTGAAGATCACGTACCATGAAAAAAATAAAAAAATTACTACTATTTTGCGAAATACTTTGCTTAAAATGCCGAAACCTATTTTTTTGAGGTTCATGCTGCCCTTTCCGGACATTTTTCGTTGTGCGCATGCGCAGATGAGAAGTCATTTAACTGCTGTAGTTTTCGTCAGAGAGGATTGGGGTTTTGGGGTGGCGGATGCTATTCCTCCATAGAATCCAGATCCCTGATGAGGGTCTGCGCATGCGTAGATTAAAGATGCGATATCTTCCGAACCACTAGTGTTGGAGAATCGGAGTTTTTTGTAAGGTGTGTTATTTTGAAAGGACTTTTAGCCGCGAGTAGATTGCGCATGCGCAGAAGAGAAGTGACTGTTTTTTGGTTGGATGGGTTATGTTGGGAGTACTGAGTCGATATTGTGAGGTTTTAAAAGAATATTCATAGCAATTCAGTGCTCGGACACTAGTCAGTTTGGGGGAAATACCGTTGTTTCCGAGTTGAAGTGTGCATACCGTGGCCCTGGGGCCAATTTTGAAATTGATGTAACCCCTTACGGGCATTTTTCGTTATGCGCATGAGCAGACCATCAGTGATTTAACTGCTGAAGTTTTCGTCAGAGAGGATTGGGGTTTTGGGGTGGCGGATGCTATTCCGCTACAGAATCCCCTGGTGAGGGTCTGCGCATGCGTGGATTCAAGAGGCGATATCTCCTGAACCACTAGTGTTGGAGAATCGGAGTTTTCTGTATGGTGTGTGATTTTGGGAGGACTTTCAGCCGCAAGTAGATTGCGCATGCGCAGAAGAAAAGTGACTGTTTTTGAGTTGTATGGGTTATGTTGGGAGTGCTG
This sequence comes from Halyzia sedecimguttata, assembly GCA_937662695.2. Lineage (NCBI taxonomy): Eukaryota > Metazoa > Arthropoda > Insecta > Coleoptera > Coccinellidae > Halyzia > Halyzia sedecimguttata. The sequence goes on along the minus strand of OW569414.2, from coordinate 54,304,301 downwards.
ACCCGATATTGTGAGGTTTTAAAAGAATATTCCTGGCAATTCAGTGCAAGGACAAGTCAGATTGGGGGATGTAGCGTTGTTTCCGAGTTAAAGTGTCCGTATCGTGGCCCTGGGGCTAATTTCGAAATTGATGTTACCCCTTACGGGCATTTTTCGTTATGCGCATGAGCAGACCATCAGTGATTTAACTGCTGGTGCTTTCCTCAGAGAGGATTGGGATTTTGGGGTGGCGGATGCTGTTCCTCTATAGAATCCTCTGGTGAGGGTCTGCGCATGCGTGGATTCAAGAAGCGATATCTCCTGAACCACTAGTGTTGGAGAATCGGAGTTTTTTGTGAGGTGTGTAATTTTGGGAGGAACTTGCGCTTGAGCAGATGAGAAGTGAATGGTTTTGGGTTGTTTGGGTTATGTTGGAAGCAATGAGCTGATATTGTGAGGTTTTAAAAGAATATTCATGTCAATTCAGTGCACGGACACAAGTCAGTTTGGGGGAAATAGCGTTGTTTCCGAGTTGGAATGTCTGTATGGTGGCCCTGAGGCTAATTTATAAAGAGAAATGGAGAAGAGGCAATTGCGTTCCAAACAGAGGTCCCACAACCGCATTTTTTTTCGATCTACGGTAAAGCTAACAGCCAAACTGTATTGATAGCTATATTTGTTGAAGGAACTTGAAAAAAAAAAAAAGCACTGACGTGTAGTCAGTACTCTTTGGCGCGCGTGTTCACGGTGGCTAATTTGAATTGAATGATGAGTACTTCAAGCTCAGTAGATAGAGCGAGCCGAAGATCTACCCAAAGGATAGTGGACACCATTCACTGTCGGTTCAAAAACTAATAGTGCTGTATCTAAGCTGCCATCAGGATAGATTAACAAAGTTGGAAAAGAACACAAGTGACTCTCCTTAGTCGCACAAGCTCCTAGAAGATTTGGGAGGGTCAGTATAATCCTAATCATGTTAACCGCACGCGCGCAAAAGCAGATTGACTTAACAATGAAAGAAAAAGTGTAAAAAGTCAATCTGCTTTGGCGCGCGTGCGATTAACATGATTAGGATTATACTGACCCTCCCAAATCTTCTAGGAGCTTGTGCGACTAAGGAGAGTCACTTGTGTTCTTTTCCAACTTTGTTAATCTATCCTGATGGCAGCTTAGATACAGCACTGTTAGTTTTTGAACCGACAGTGAATGGTGTCCACTATCTTTTGGGTAGATCTTCGGCTCGCTCTATCTACTGAGCTTGAAGTACTCATCATTCAATTCAAATTAGCCACCGTGAACACGCGCGCCAAAGAGTACTGACTACACGTCAGTGCTTTTTTTTTTTTTTTTTCGCTTTTGATAAATTATCATATAATAATACTAAGTTTCCTTCATTAAAAACATATGTTCGATTATGTGTTTTATCATAAAATTCCTTCGATTTATTTTTTGATTCAATTAAACTCTCATGAGCTGTTTCCCTCAAAATTCTTAATTTAGTGTTTATATCATTCGCCAGTTCCGAGTAATTAGCTAAAGGTTTTGGCCTTAACTCCGAAACCGCTCGGTGGATTTCGCCCGTTAACGAACTTGTCCGAGATATTTATGCTACAAAACTACCCTGCAAATTTCAACGCTCTAAGTCGTTCCGTTCGAGAGTTATCGTGCTAACGGCCGGCCGGCCGGCCGGACCGGACGGACAGAATTGAATTTGACCTCGAATTCTTCATCAAGAAGTCGAACCTAATCGTTTGAGACCATTTTCGAAAAAAAATTCGAAAAATACAGACATTGTGACGAAATGATAGCACGCTGTTCCTTGCGGAACTCGCGCCCAAAAAGCTGAATCCAAACTATAAGAGTCCTTATAAAATAGAGCAAATTCATAATAATCAAACAGCTACAGTAAGAATAAGTAGATACAAGTTGAAGACTTATCATTTCAATAAATTAAAACCTTATGTTATTTCAGATGAAAATGGAGATAATACCGGTTCTTATTCTCCTTGTATTCATATTCCTAGTCACACTTCAAGCAAGGCAAACGAAATATAAATTAAGTCCTATCGAATCTTCATCCGGTCTTTCATTTAATAATTTGGGGAAAGTACAAATATCAAATAATAAGTTTACTATTTTAACATATCATAATTTAACTCATATTAAATATCAAGTGGAACAGATATCGAATTATTATCAGAATTCTATTAGTATTTGTAATATTGCTATGGCGGATCATATTTCCAGTGATTGTAAAAATCAATTAAATTACGTAAAAACAAAATCTAATCATATAAAACAATTATATCGGGCGATATCTCATCAAGTAAAGTATCAACGACGAAAACGCGGTCTTATAGATGGAATTGGAACAGCAATTAAATGGTTAATCGGTACCCCTGATGCGGGAGATGCACAATTTTATTCAGATTCAATAAATGAATTAATAAATAATAACAAACAAACTAAAGTATTAATGCAACAGCAAGTCTCGATTTTATCATCAACAATTTCTAATTTTAATACTTCTTTCCGAAAAATGAATGAAAATATTGAAGTTCTCAATAATAATTTAAAAGTATTTTATATATATTCAAAGGAATTGGAAAAATTGGTTCAAGCACTGACGTGAAGTCAGAAGCTTTTGCGCGTATGTTCTATTGTCCATTCTTCTGTATTGGACACCCTCAATCGAATTTACCATGGTTAATTATGTCGTCCATTCTCCTGTATTGCACACTTAATTCGAATTTACCATGGTAAATTTGAATTAAGAGTGTCCAATACAGGAGAATGGACAACATAATTTACCATGGTAAATTCGATTAAAGGTGTCCAATACAGAAGAATGGACAATAGAACATACGCGCAAAAGTTTCTGACTTCACGTCAGTGCTTGAACCAATTTTTTTTTCGTGATTTTTTTAAATATTCTAATAGTACGGCTCATAAAATTTTTTTTTTCGTAATTTTTTTAAAAATTTTCTAGGGGTATGGTTCCTACAAGATTTTAAACACGTCTTTATGTTGATTTTCTACTACTAGTTACCAAGCTTCAATTCGATCGAATATTTATTTTTTGAGTTATCAAGGAAATAATATTCCAGGTGGGTATAACTCGGAAACCGTTAGACCGATTATGCCCAAAAACGGACTCAACTGTCCCTTTCGGATACGCAACCTACCCTGAAAACTGCAAGTCCATATCTGCTTTCGTTCGAAAGTTATCGAGGCAACGGTCACCCATCTACTGAACTCACACAAGAATGCTCGAATCTCCAACAATATTTAACCGATCGTATCAAAGCTAGAAACTTGGCAGTAGAGTTAGGTTATGAAGGCTCTCGCAAAATTTCAGCAATTTCAAACGAATAGTTACTGATATATAGAATTTTTTTTTTAATTTTCAATGATTTATTAAAAATTTTCTACAAATGCTATCCTCACCAAATTTTGCAAACGTTTCCGCGTTGGCATTCTACAACTAATAACCATGTTTGAATTCAATCGGTTCAGTATTTTTCGAGTTAATGAGGAACAAAAAACCACCAAATTTCAGAAAATTTCAGATGGCTATAACTCTAAAACCGTTTGGCCGATTATGCTCATAAACGTACTGAAATGTCGCGTTCTGGTGCTCATCCTAACCTGAAAACTTTAAGCCGCTATCTCTTTCCGTTCTCAAGTTATCCTGACAACAAAAATATTTTTTAATAATTTTTTTTTAATTTTCTAGCTATACGATTCGCATAAAATTTCACGAACGTTCTTAGGTTCATATTCTACAACTACTCACCAAGTTACAATTCGATCGGATTCATATTGGTTGAAAACAAAATTTTTACTCGGAAACCACTGGGCCGATTATGCCCATTAACGAACTTGTCCGTCGTATTGGGATGTGCCACCCACCCTGAAAATTTCAAGTCGCTAGCTCTTTTCTTTCTCAAGTTATTGTGGCAACGGCCGGACGGACAGAATCAAATTTGACCTCGAATTCTTCATTGGGGAGTCGAACTAAATCGTTTGAGACATTTTCGTCAAAAAATTCGAAAGTTAGAGACATTTGGGCAAAACTATAACGCGATGTTCCCCAGAACATACGCGCAAAAATTAAAGAGTCTTTCGAAATTGAAACTCATATAGCTAGTCAGCTAATCATATGTTATTACTTATCGAAATGACTGATGAAGTGTTAAACACCCTTGAGAACTATGTTAATGATTTTACACTATTGGAACATGGTATTATAAGTTATAGAATTCTTTATCCAGAACAATTGCTTCATGAATTAACTATTATATCTTCAAAATTTACTCTCCCTATTCCTGCAAACATTGAAAACGTTTATCTTTATTATAAAATCATGAATCTTAAATCATTCATTAAGAATAATAATGTTATTATGGCTTTTGAAATACCCCTTCTTTCTTTTGAGAGTCTTGACCTTTATCACATGTTATCTTTACCTACTCCTCATAAAGTCGACATAACTCTATTTTCCTATATTGAACCATCAAAACCTTTCCTATTTATCTCCCATATGAGAACTAGTTATTTGATGGTCGATAATTTGGCAAATTGTAAAGAATATCATCCAAAATAATGGATTTGCAAGAAGATGTCTACCATTCGGAAAACAGATACTGTGTGTGAAGTCCAGTTGATATCCCAAGTAATCAACTCAATCCCAAAATCATGCAAGATTAGAAACTTAATTGCTAATGCTGAAATTTGGCATGAAATCGATCAGAACCTATGGTTATATTCAGTCTCTGCTCCAACCCAATTGACAATCACCTGCGATGAAGACTCCTTGAAACACGAAGTTATCCAACAAATAGGAACTTTGGAATTAAACCCAAATTGCAAGGCTTTTACTGATCAAATAAACCTTGAAACTAATACTATTTTAATGTCTATGAATTCTAGTTATGAAATTCCTTTTACAAGTATAACTGATGATGATTGCTGTGAAAAATTGAAGAAGAACATCAAGTTGAATGCCATCCATTTGGAACCATTAAAGTTCACCCAAGTCAACCTCCATGAACTGAAATATGCTCATCACAAGTTAAGTGAATTCGACGAACAACTTCAACAACAACTGAACAAACCATTCATCATTCGACATTCATCATGGCTAACAACAATACTTTCCCTAATATTTGGTTCGATCCTCCTTATCCTTGGCTACAACCTTCTAAAATGGTGTGGTTTCATCAAACTTCTAAGAAGATTCCTTTGCTGTACCAAAGAACCAAGAGCGATCGAGGGAAGTCCATGTCTTCAAATATTCAATCAATGTTGCACACAACCTGTCGAACACTCAGTACCCTTATTCTATGATGCAGAGCTACAACATTTCAATCTTCCAAATACTTCCACTTCTCGTCAATCAAATCAAGAAGATGCCACCAGCACAGGATCCTAGTCAATGAGAAGATCCAACAGGCTTCAAGGAATAAAAATTAATCCTTTTTGAAAAATGTTAAATTTTATTATGTGTTCAAGATTTTTTTATACTCTCGTTTTCTGAAGAAACTTTAATAATGAATAATTCAAATATCCTTAATAATCCATTTCATAATTCAAACATCATGTTATATCGAGATTCTCTTATCACGTATTATTGTATTTTTATGTATTTTTATGTTTTTATATTTTTCTTATTTACCGATTCCATATAATCAATTTGATTTTAATGCCTTAAAAATGTAAATGTTCCAATTTCCAATATTTAACCTTTATATTGTAAGGTGATCTGTTGCTTCTTAGATTTTTGCTCTTTCTTTCAAACTTAATCAAAAATCTTTTAATGGGGGAGGTGTTGGCAACCCCTAATACAATGGTCTCTTTCATTAATCTATTTATGCTGACCACAGCATTTATCAAACAATATAAAAGAAGCAGCACACCGCCATTGATTCAGTTCAGACCTAGCCGCAGACCTTTACGTATCGTTACGTCATTATTCTTTTTCCGTCTTCTTCTCGAACTATAAATCGTACTTATAATCAATAAATCAGTGCTTTCTCCAAATAATTCAGTTCTTAATCAAGTGTACCTCAATCCCAGTGATCAATCAATAATAAGTGAATGTGTTTGTGCATTTAATCATAAGGAATGTCTCATCAATATCATCATCATCAACTTCATCCAAGGTTTACGGAGCTTCCCTTACAAAGCTGCCCTGGTGACAGCGTACTGCTAAATAAATATCCTGTTTGGCGCAGTATTTCAACAAGGAATACAACAATGTACTGACCAGATAGATTTCCTCTATTCATGAAACTTGGTTAAAAAACGAGTATTATCTGATATTAATCCTCCAAGCTCTTCAGCAAATACATATGTAAGTAAATGTCAAGATAAAGTGGAGGTAGATCTGTAGTATAAAACACACTTTGATCAACTTTTGTCATAAATTAATCATCACGGAAATCATGATCTTTCAGTAAGTAAACAAATTGATATATTTTAGGTATATTTTTATTTCAGTCAATTCATAAGTAAGGTTTACATTATTAAAGTGGAAAAATAATCATAACAGATAATGTATTTACACAAAAAGAATATCAAGAAGCAATCATGTAGGAGAAAATTTAAGAGTAGCATATTCACTGTATACAGACTATTTAAGAAAAATAGGCAAAAATCACAAGAAAACATGTAACTATACACAAGTTCATTAGACGAAAGACAGAGGAAAGTCCTGCATACATGAACATAAATAACAGCTTTCAAAATAATACCAAATGATATTAAATATTTATCCGAACAATAAAATATTTAAGAACCAAATTAACGAACCCTGCTAATGGGGATAGCCACATATGGTCTAGCAGAATTTCATTTAAATTTATCATGTACATTGTAATTTATTTGAAATATAAAATAATATCTATCTAACATGGCTCAGACACATTACAAAAAGACTAAGGACATGGTATACAGAAACAACCACAGAACTGTTAAGTGTAGCAGTCAACAAGGTCGTTATAGCTAGGGGGCACTTGGAATAAATGAGTTAGACACAAAGTGAACTAATACACCTAAGCAAGGGCTCTAAATTCAAAACATACAAAGGTTAAATATTCCTATACCAAACATGATCAAAGATAATGAAGAACCAACCATGACTATGGGTGACATGTAAGTCGAATTTAAGCGAGTAACCGGAACAGAGTGGTTAAGACCAATCCCTTGCTATTATAACCGATCGGTTATGTTTAGCAAGAGATTGGTCTTAACCGCTCTGCTCCGGTTACTCGCTTAAATTCGACTGTAGTTTCGATCAAAATTATTGATGATTCATCCATCTTAAGCACCCCCTAGACGATGAATATTATTGGTCAATATGCATTTATCCATACGTATTGAAATGCTGTATTGTTTTATATTATTCAGTCTAGGAAGGGTTTGACATGATCAACATTTTTTATGATAAGTTAACAATTCTTGAATTTCACCAAATAACTATCAACAAAATAATTCTCTCGATTTTCGTTGAGCGTCTGAAGAAGGGGTCTGATATATACTCCGAAACGTTACGCTATAGTTGTTTCTTCGTTGACGTTGTTTCGTTGTTGTTTGTTAGGCAACATTGTTCAATTGATTGCTTCTGACAAATATCCTGTGTTTCTTACGCAGAAGCAAATCACAAAATAATTAATTTTTATTTTATAGATATTTTTCAGAGTTTGGGAGAGAAAACCCAGAAAATAACCGTTGAATAATAAGTTAAAATATTGTTATCATCAATATATCATTGATCGTTCAAAGGTGATTATTGTATCAATGTTGGAAGTATGAAACAGAACAAAAAATTATTATGTTTCATGAGTTGATCTGGAGAAGAAAAATAGACTACAATGGAAAAATCTATGGAAAGTATTATTATTATTTATTATTATTATGGGTTGTGCTGGGCAGCCTAAACCCGCCCCTCCACTGCGACCAATCGGTCTATTGTGGCACACCTTTAGTATTTAATCTATACTTCACCCGCAAGCTCAAGTCTCTTGATGAAGGATATGATTCTGGTGGGTGAGAACTTGTCCAGTTCCCTCAGTGTCAGTTTGTGGACTCCTAGTTCCTCCAATCTGATCCTGTCCCCAGCGGGGCAGTCACACATGATGTGTTCGATAGACTCGTCGTCCTCCAGGCAAAGTCTGCACTCGGAGTCCTCAGTCAACCCCAGTGTATTGAGGTGTTTCCTGAGGTCACAATGGCCCGTGTATACAGCTGTAAGAATTCTCAGGTCCACCCTAGAGAATTTGAGCCATTTTCTGGCTCTTTCAGCTGATGGGCCAGTAATTGTTGAGCGAGCATGTCTGTGTCCAGGTATGCTGCTCCAGATTTCTTGGACCTTTTGGTCCACCCATCTGTTGTTTTCCTTCGCCGCTGCTCTGAGAGAGATGCCGCAGGCCGGTTCTGGTCCAATGAGCCCCATAGAAGCCCCTCGTGCCGCCAATGAGTCCGCCATCTCATTACCCTTTATGCCCGAGTGGCCTGGGGCCCACAAGAGCTGCAGCCTGCAGCGCCCTCCAAGTTCAGCGAGTGTGGTCCGGCAATCCTGCACAAGCAGGGATTTGCAGTTGTATGAAGTCAAGGCCTTCAAGGCTGCTTGGCTATCCGATAGGATCTTGACTGATCCATGAGCCCAACCTTTCTCAAGTATGAGCTTCGCACAGTGATCAATGGCGAATATTTCTGCTTGAAAGACAGTCGCAAAACTACCCAGGCTGATGGATTCACCCCTAGCAATTCTGCTACCGCTGACTCCCGCTCCCACCCCTTGGGTGGTAGCCCCCTTGGGTGGTAGCGGAGCCGTCTGTGAACCAGCAGGGACCCTCAAACAGTCGGGTCTCAGAGACGGCCCAGTCGTCTCTGCTGGTAAAAACGACTCGGTAGGGCCACTCTGTGTAGGTTCTGGTTTTAGATACGTCCGATCGCATGCCCATTATCTCGTTGACCTCCAATTCAGCCTGCAGAGAACTAGGCGCGTAGCCGATCGCATCTGGCTCATTGCGAGCCGTATGCAGAAGTCTGTATGTCGCCATCCGGGCCACGCTCCTGATCACCAGGTGAAGAGGGGCGAGGTCCATTTGGCGTTCCATGGCTGCGGTGGGAGTGGAGCGAAAAGCCCCTGTCACCATCAAGCACGCAGATCTCTGAATTTTTGCAAGCTTCAGCTGAGACTGCACCTTTACAGTACACTCCCACCAAGCAATGCTGCCGTAAGTGATTTGTGCTCTCACCACCATCACGTACAACCAGTGGAGCTGTTCCGGAGCCAGTCCCCACCTCTTTCCACAAGTCCGCTGGTACGCCCATAGAGAGTGCCCAGCCTTATGGATCACCCTATCCAGGTGTGAGTTCCAGTTTAGCTTTCTATCCAGGACAACGCCCAGATATCTCGCCTCATCCGCAAACGGAATGTTAACTCCATTCATAGTGATGGGAACTATATTAAGTTTCCTCTTCCTAGTGAATCAAGGTCTTTCGAGGGTTTACGTTTAACTTTTCTCCTTCACACCAGCCTTGTGTTGCTGTCAGTGCCTCTGATAGGCTCTCGACCAGGACTGAGTCGTCCCGGCCCGTGGCCATAATGACTATGTCGTCGGCGTACGCTTGGACATATACATCCAGCGTGCCTATTATGGCCAGTAAATCGTCCACCTGAAGAGACCACAGCAGGGGGGAAAGTACTCCTCCCTGTGGACAGCCCCTTCTGGCAACGAATCTCACTATGTCCCCACACAGGGACGTTGAGATGAGTCTGTTAGTCAGCATGGATCTTATCCATTCCACAATGAGGTCTGATACTCCCCTGGCCCGCGCTGCCTCACAGAGCGAGTACGTGAGCGGTGCATTAAAAGCACCCTTGATGTCCAGGAAGGCCACTAGAGCAGTGTCCTTGTGGTCCAGAGATTGCTTCAGCCTTCCCACCAAGTTGTTTAGGGCCAGGTCAGTTGATTTACTACTCTGGAAGGCGTACTGGTGCTCAGTCAGAGGATTCAGTGCTAGTACACTGCCCCTGACGTAGCGGTCCAGTATCTTCTCGAGGGTTTTCAGAACGAAAGACGTTAGGCTTATCGGTCTGTATGAGTTAGGTTGTGAGCAAACTTTGCCCACTTTAGGGATGTAAACAACCCTAACCTTACGCCAGCTTGTCGGGATAAAGTTCCAAGCAACACTGGCTCTAAAGAGTCTGATTAAGTACGGAAGGAGGTCATCTTCCCCCTGCTGAAGCAGAGCAGGGAAGATGCCATCCTCGCCGGGGGCCTTGAACGGTTTGTGCGAGCGAATCACCCATCTCAAGGTCCCAGGGTTGATGATCAGTTTGGCATTTCTCCAGTCTTCCCGGCACGGCCTACAACGCCGCTCCTGGGAAGCACAGGCAGAACCGCTATCCGACTCATCAAGTATGCGACAATCTGGGAAGTGTGTCCTCGCAAGGATCTCTAACGTCTCTTTTCCAGAGTCTGTAAGACGACCATCAGATCTAGAGATAGATCCCAGCCCTCCTGACGGATCTCTGGAGAGGATTCTGTGGAGTCTGGCACTCTCCGGGGTAGCCTTGACTTCCCCGCAGAACCTCCTCCAGGAATCTCTCTTTGCCCTTCTTATTTCTTTGTTGTAGTTTGTTAGAGTGTTTCTATAGTTGTCCCAGTTGCCGGATACCTTAGCTCGGTTGAATAGTCTCCGAACTTCTTTTCTTCGTTTTTCAAGGGCTGGGTTCCACCAAGCAGTTTTCCTGTTATCAGGTTTCCTCCTCAGTGGGCAGTTTTCTTCATACGCCGAGTTTATAGTGAGGACTAGGTCCTCAGCTAGTCTCTCAACGTCCTCACGAGAGTTGGTGACGGTAGAAATGTATCCCAGGTGGGCACCTAAGGAGCGTTTAAATCCACCCCAATCGGTGCTTCTAGGGTTTCTATATTCCACCGTCGCTCTTGGGCCAGACTCAATTGAAAATTGAATATGTCTGTGGTCCGAGCCTGAGGGTTCACGGGAGACCCTCCAATCCAAGATTTTGTTTCCCAGAGAGTTAGAGCTGAACGTAATGTCCAGTACGTCTGAACGGTTTTTAGTCACAAAGGTTGGTTCGGCTCCCTTGTTATTAACTAGGAGAGCCTCTGCCATGAGGAAGTCCAGTAGACGTTCCCCTCTCCAGTTGACGTCTGTGCTGCCCCACACCGTGTGGTGCGCATTTGCGTCACATGCCACCAATAGGTGGTAGTTTTTCCTACTGCATTGGTCCACCAGCTGGCGGACCACTACAGGTGGACATTCTATCGAATTGCCCGGAAAGTAGGCTGAGCAGACCACTATCTCTAGTCTGCCACAGTCCACCGGAACATTCACACGGACTGTTGTCACGTCCCTTGTGCAGAATTTAGTCAGGATAAAATTCTCAATCCTGTTGTTGATAAATATACAGGCTCTGGGTTCGACCCCAGGGCAATTGTAAATTATCTTGCCTGGCAGGTTACTAAGCCCACAAACGCTTGTGCCTGCCAGCCATGGTTCCTGAATGAAGGCTATATCCAGTCCTTCACTACGGATACACTTCCCAAGGAGGTATGATCCTGCCTTGGAGTGTTGTAAATTTGCCTGTAAGCACTTCACCCCTAGGGGCATCATTTTGACGGCCCAGGGGGAGGGGTAGCCTTTCCCTGTGAATCTTTTTTGCTGGTCTTCACAGGTGCCGGTCTTCCACTGGCGGGTTGTTTGCCCTTCCCAGTGGTTTTGCCGCTGGCAGGTCGCTTACCCTCTCCAGCGTTTTTGGTCCGCTCCTTGAACCAGGCGTAGTGTTGCCCCGTCCCACGGCATCAGAGTCGGTACTCGGCTCCTCAGCCACGAGACACTGGCCTCGTCCGCGCAGGTTATCTGGAGCCAGCCTGGTCTGGGGACAGAGCCCAAAAAGCGGACCTGTAGACCCCTGTTTCGACACCTTTGCATAGCTGCTCCAGTATTGCCTCTTGCAGTAGCTTGTTCTGCTCTGCCGTCAGCTGTGCAGCCGGGTATTCCGAGTGGACTATGCCAATCTTAATCCCAGCCGCAGCATCTTTGTAGGAGGCCAACCTAGCCCCCTAGTCGGATGCTCTCTTGGTTTCTGGGCAGTGCCTCTTCGGCTTCTGCTCAGGGGTGCCGTCCGACAGAAGACGTTTGCCCTTGTCGGAGGGACCCTGGGGAGGATTAGTTTCCTCTCCGATCGGCCCTAAGGGCCGGTCGGGGTTTCGTGCCTTTTCCAGGGCGGTGTTAGAATCCAGCCCTGTTTTCAGCAAGCGTCTCAGGCGCTTTTTACTGCTGCCTGATAGTCTTTTCCGGGGTTTTTTAGGCTCCGCAGCAGTCACTGACTCACCCTCGGTGGTGTCTGAGAACTCAGAGAGTTCCGTGTCCTCCGAGGCCGTTATCAGCGGCTGTGGGTCCGGTAGAGGGGGAGTTTCATCCTCCTCCATCGGTTCCTCTAAAAGAGGCTCGGGATTAACCGCCTCGTCGGTTTGTGTTTTGTTATTTTCATGGTCCATAAATAGATCCCACGAGTATGGGAAGAACTAAAAGTCCGCCTGGGCAGTGCTCCCGTACCCAGGTAAGCCATTATTGAAACCGGAGGTCGGCAAGTGTCCGGAGTCCGCCTACTAAGAGACCTCTTCTTTCCCAAAGGGCCACTTCAAAAGAAGCAACTCTTCAGCGCAAGCTGTTCCACTGAGAGTTGGGGATTTTTTATAAGGTTTAATCCTCTTGGCCCAGGCGATGAAGCCAAGGCCCCCCGCCAATGCATGCTGGCCGTTAGTAACGAACCCTCATGCAAAGGCATGGTATGTCGATCACCGTGTCATACGGTGATCGGTGCCGTTGTGCCTGTGTGCAAACCCTTAGCCACGACACGACAGCTGGGTCAGGGAAGTTGGTCCACGACAGGGTTTTCGGTGGTCTTCCAATTCCGGTTTTAAACGGAACGAGCCCCCTTATCGCCCTGTAGACCAGATTGCGTCACTTTCGATCATCCACAATTGGTCCTCCCCTATTCGCCACCTGGGGACGCTCGGGTTGGTGCTTCAGAACCGCCCTGTTGATCGTTTGGATTACGCAGGGGGCACCACGAGCAGGCGATCAACTTCACCCCCCATGGAAAGTATTAGGACAATAAAACCTGTTCTTGCTTGTGCACAGTGGTTAAGACCAATCTCTAGCTATACATAACCGATTGGTTATGAGTATAAGTAACCAATACAGAGGGGTTTAGACCAATCCCTTTCTATCATCACCAATTGGTTATGATTGAAAGGGAATTGGTCTTAACCACTCTGTTTTAGTTACTCGCTTAAATTCAACTATTATATGCTTAGATTATTCTTAGGACATTTATTTATAAATATTGGAAAAATACTATGCAACACAACAAAAAATCTTAAATCAATGATTTTCAATTATCAGGCTTATATTACTGGAATTCATCTATGTTGTAATATTGACCATTTCACATTTTTGGTATGTGCTCGAGTTGTCATAGATTTTGACACAGTTTTGCAATATTTGAAAATTAATGTCCTGAGTAATAATTCAAAGATTTACCGCCGTATTCACAAAGCATTCAATCTCCGTTAAGTCCTAACTGAGGTCCTCAGTTGAGGATAAATAAGAATCGCAACCTCAGTTAACGTATGTAACGGTGCTGAAACAGGCCTGTTTCACGTTAATTTTCACTTAAACTGAGGTTGCGATTCTTATCTCAACTGGGGACCTCAGTTAGGACGGAGATTGAATGCTTTGTGAATACGGCGGATAGTCTATACGTTCCTTGCAGTTTTCGTCTTTATTGAACTAATCAGGAATAATTTTCTCCAGATTCACAATTATTTTACGCTTCATATTCCTAACAACTCTCTTGTTCAAAAATTTTTTCATATTGTCATTGAAATCTGTCATACATATCTTTGTGAAATTTTTCATTGAATTTGTAGGAGTTTTCAACAAATTTTCTTTTTCAATATCGTAATTTTTGTAAAATATGAGTAGCTCATCTGTATTTTCAAGATTTCCCATTCCTTCCAGATTTTGTCGACATAAATCACAGTCATATCCTGCAGTATCCTGCAAAATAAGTTGTAGAGCAATTTTCCAAAATGAAATTTTCTAGTGAGAATTTAGAATTGGAAGAGGTGGTGGGGACAGATGAATCAGACTCGGAGCTGTTCGAAACTTCGGGAATATTCTCATCTTTTTCACCAAGGAGTAAATTGACTGAAGTATTCATTAAAGCGTCATCAAAATCAAAAATATTATCATCATTGTCAATGTTCGTACCAGAATTACCACTATTAGCTGGCTTTATTAAATTGCTCACTATATTAATTTTAAACGCAGCTCGAAATGACTTAACAGTAGGGTTCCTATTGTAGCCTCCACTTTGCCTATATATTGAAAATTGGTTCTCAAGAGGATTCTGTATATGTCGCCCAGTAAATAAAAATGAAACACCCCTTATTTTTTTAATTTAAGAAGATCATTTTGACCGCATTGATGGTTTGCAAAAATCCATCAAAACTTGGAGGCCTGGTGAAGTTGCCCTTTTTGTTTTTTTTACACTTTTCCATCAATTCATACCCCGAATTCAGAGCTTCTAATACTTGTGGATTTTTATCGCTAAGAACCCTATTATAAGGATTGGAATTTTTGAATTGGGTGCTGCTGAGGGCATCAAATAGATTATTTATAGTTTTTATAAAATAGGCAGTATTTCCAGCTGTTGTTGTCTGAAGTTCTCCACTTCTGACGGCAACTTTCAATGCAGCTGCCACACTGTTACTGAAGAGCTGAGCAGCTAACTTAACACTCATTTTTTCAAATCCATTTGGGTTCAAATGATTATTAGTTAGTTTTAGAAGACACCTACCTGATTTACTGCTGCTGTCTATTTCGAAAACTTTTCTTATTGTCTCCAAAGTCAACTTTTTTATTCTTATAAGGGAAATATGAGTTTAGAAAATTATTTCTCAAACATTTTAACAAGTGTGGTGTATCATAAAGAGCAACATATATTTTTTCGCTAAATAAAAAATATGGTTTCTCCCTAGTGATATCCAACTTTTTAAATAGCTGCTGGTTAACTGCAGATACATCACAGACAATACCAATAGGCTTCAGATTTACACCCACGAGGTGCTCCAAGCAATTGAGAAGAAGCGTCTGGAGTTCATGAACATTAACACCATCTTTTGACACAACATAAGCAACTGGAATTTTCCAAGAAGAATTCATTCCTCTGATCATGAAAACTAATGCCTGATTAGCTAGAATAGGTTTTCTGCCCAACGATCCCAAGTTCTCTATACCCTCAATCTTATTAATTTTCTGGTTGTAGTCTAAATTTCTTTTCAAACTCATTTCATCAAACATAACAATACATATTTTTTCAGAGTCTTTCATTGTTTGTGTTTTCATATGCAATTGTGTCAACATTTTTTGGTTAAATCCAGGCCAACAATTGAAATTTCCCAACCATGCCTTTAATGTAGATGTGCCTGGAAGTATAACACCCTTCTGTCTCAAATACTTATAAACTGATGGGCTTTTATAGTAAATAGACAATGCTGTTTTTTTTCAGCCGGTGTCCATGTACATCTGTTACAAAGGGCCAGCTGCATTTTCACTAAGCTAGCCGAAAATTGGCTGGTAGGTACATTATTTGAACAGAATCTTTGAAGATAACTGTGCCTTGATGACTTTTTTCTTTTCGTTAGTTAATTGCTGTTTTAAGCTATCAACTTCTTTTCTAAGTCTATCATTTTCCTTTGACAAAAAATTTCGTTTCCTCTTCCTATTCTGGTCAACAGGCAAATTTTGCAGTTCTTGCAAATATTGATTTCCACTGCTTCCACTCTCTTCGGATTGGTCCACCTGCAAGGATGTACTTCGTCTATTTCCATAAGTTTTGGAAACACTTTTTACACTGAAATCTGGACTCGATGCAACTGTCTCGTTTGAACTTCTTGATTCCGAGATGTATTTCACAGGAACTGCGTCAAGTGGTAATCTCTTGGGTAGTACCTGTTCTTCGGAGAAATGCTTACTACATAAAACTTTCTTCTTCAATGACTTCGAGCTAATATCGACAAGATTTCCATTTCCTAAAACAAGATTAATGTCGAATAACAATCACTACATTTTATTTTAATTTTAAAATGACAGTTTAGCATTCTTTGTTGATATCAATAAGAGTAGCTTTCTATTTGCAAAAAAAAAGTCATGTGACTTCATTATGAACTGATTCGAACTCGGTCTCTGATGAAATCAGTTTACAAGCCTACAAGCCCTACAAGCCTAGCTTTTTGTGTTTTTTCATTAGAAAAAATCGACTAGTTCGATATGAAAATGGATAAAAAATGGAAATGGACGCAGGAGATTTGGTGAATAATAAGGAAAAATAATTTTTCGCACCAGGTTTGATAATTACTTGATTTAATTAAAAATGTTAAAATAGTGAATGATCTCAAGTACCTTTGTTTGGATATGTGTGATAGTCCTTAGTTCATTTCAATCTTCAATGTACACCAGCTCTTTAGTAAGTAAACAGTAAGTAAAACCATTATGCAGGTCTATTAATAATTATAAATATTCCTCTTTCAATAGCAGATATCCACTTCGATCCTCTGCTACTAGACAACTAAAAAAACGTATTTCATGCCAATATACTGCCTATAATATGATAATTAATAATACTACAAAACGATGGCATGTTCTTGTTATTAAAAATGGGTTCAAGCCCTGTGGACAGGAGCCTTCTGGCGCTCTAGTTCAAATAGACAAATTATATCTCCGAAAGTATTGGTTTCTCAGAGTTGGGAATTATATCAATGTATTCTTATGGTAGAACTGCATCATAAAGGAAATTCAATTCAAATAATAATTTATTTATCAAGATTAAAAGAGCGATCTGAGAATAAGAACTGCACCATGGAAGAAATAAAATTAAAATAGCTGAACTGAATTTGACTCTCTCTTATAGAACAGGATGAAATGTACGAGTATGAACACATATCATATAATAAAGCTTATATAGAACTAGCTGGCCCGGCAGACTTCGTACTGCCCTCCAACTCCAACTCCAACTCCAACTCCAACTCCAACTCCAACTCCAACTCCAACTCCAACTCCAACTCCAACTCCAACTCCAACTCCAACTCCAACTCCAACTCCAACTCCAACTCCAACTCCAACTCCAACTCCAACTCCAACTCCAACTCCAACTCCAACTCCAACTCCAACTCCAACTCCAACTCCAACTCCAACTCCAACTCCAACTCCAACTCCAACTCCAACTCCAACTCCAACTCCAACTCCAACTCCAACTCCAACTCCAACTCCAACTCCAACTCCAACTCCAACTCCAACTCCAACTCCAACTCCAACTCCAACTCCAACTCCAAGTCCAACTCGAACTCGAACTCCAACTCCAACGTGAACTCCAACTCCAACGTCAATGCAAACCTCAACGCCAACGACAACTCTAACCCTAACGCCAACTCCAATTCAAATTGATCGTAGCACTATCTGTCGGGACAAACTAAAATTAAAATAGAATAATATTGAATGCGATGATAGCGCCATCCGTCGAATCTGATGTAAAACATTCCAAAATCAAAAACTCCTTACAAATAAAAATTAATTAAAAAAACATCTGAATTCACAAAATTATTTATACACACTTCAAAACTCTTTAAAAAATAATTACATTTAATATTTTAATCAGCACATGAATTGAATAACAAAATTTTTTTCAAATTAATCGTAGCACCATCTGTCGGGAGAAACTAAAATTGAAATAGAATAATATTGAATGCGATGATAGCGCCGTCCGCCGGATCTAATGTAAAACATTCCAAAATCAACAACTCCTTATAAATAAGAAATTAATTGAAAAAACATTTTCCAGTAGACCAAATTGTAAATCTAAACCATTCTCGAATCTCCACGAACACACACAAAAAATTTCATCAAAATCGGTCCAGTCGTTTAGGAGGAGTTCAGTCACATACACACGCACACAAGAAATATATATATTAAGATAATTATAGCATTCTGTGAAAACATAGAAGTATGATTCATTATTGAAATTTAGAAAAAACATATTTCCGAAAGTATCAGCTTGTTGGAGTTGCTTGAAGTTGCTTAAAAAAAATTTTTTTTTACGTTAGTCCGAAGCCATCTGGCCTATTTTGCCCAATACCGAACTTATCCGAGATATTCATCTCCCTAACCTACTCTGAAAATTTCAGCTGCCTAGCACATTCCGTTCGAGAGTTATTGTAGAAAAATTTTTTTTAAATTTTGAAAATTTTTTTTTGGCACTTTGCGGTAACCTGGTCAATACAAAACTTCACATGCGTATAAAGGTCATGATTCTACAATTTGATGCTAAATTTCAGATAGATCGAGTGATCGGTTTCGGAAATATTTATAAAAAATGTGTTTTACTAAAATCGGCCCTAACTCCGAAACCGCTTGATGGACACTCTTAATTCGAATTTATCACGCTAAATTCGAATTAAGTGTCCAATACAGGAGAATGGACAACATAATTCACCAGGTAAATTCGATTAAGGGTGAAGAATGGACAATAGAACATACGCGCAAAAGCTTCTGATTGCACGTCAGTGCTTGAACCAATTTTTTGTTCGTGATTTTCGTGAAATTTTCTAGGGGTACGGTTCTTAAATTTTTTTTTTTCGTAATTTTTTTCGGATTTTCTAGGGGTACGGTACTTACAAAATTTTAAACACGTCTTTATGTTGATTTTCTACTACTAGTTACCAAGCTTCAATTCGATCGAATATTAATTTTTTGAGTTATCAAGGAAATAATATTCCAGGTGGGTACAACTCGGAAACCGTTGACCAATTATGCCCAAAAACCAACTAAACTCTCCCTTTCGGATACGCAACCTACCCTGAAAATTGCAAGTCCCTATCTCCTTTCGTTCGAAAGTAATAGAGGCAACGGTCACCCATCTACTGAACTCACACAAGAATGCTCGAATCTCCGACAATATTTAACCGATCGTATCAAAACTTGAAACTTGGCAGTAGAGTTAGGTTATGAAGGCTTTTGCAAAATTTCAGCAATTTCAAACGAATAGTTACTGACATATCTCAAGCTTTTATCCTTTTTACTGGACATGCCACAATTGTGAAATTCACACTTATTGCGGGACATACTAAAAAACAAAACATTTTTGAGAAGGTTGAATTTAATCAATTAGTACAGGCTGAAAAACGATCAAAACAAGCATAATTTCAGCAATTTCAAACGAATAGTTACTGACATATAGTATTTTTTTTTACAATTTTCAATGATTTTTTAAAAATTTTCTACGAATACTATCCTCACGAAATTGAAAGAATTTTCGCGTTGGCATTCTACAACTTATTACCATGTTTGAATTCAATCGGTTTAGTATTTTTCGAGTTAATGAGGAACAAAAAACAACCAAATTTCAGATGGCTATAACTCTAAAACCGTTTGACCGATAATGCTCATAAACAAACTGAAATGTCGCGTTCTGGTGCACATCCTAACTTGATAACTTCAAGCCGCTATCTCTTTCCGTTCTCAAGTTATCGTGACAACAAAAATATTTTTTAATAATTTTTTACTGATTTTCTAGCCATACGATTTGCACAAAATTTCACAAACGTGCTAAGGTTCATATTCTACAACTATCCACCAAGTTTCAATTCGATCGGATTGATATTTGTTGAAAACAAAATTATTACTCGAAAACCATTGGGCCGATTATGCCCATTAACGAACTTGTCCGTCGTATTGGGATACGCCACCCACCCTGAAAATTTCAAGTCGCTAGCTCTTTTTGTTCTCAAGTTATCGTGGCAACGACTGGACAGAACTAAATTTGACCTTGAATTCTTCATTGGGGAGTCGAACTAAATCGTTTGAGACCATTTTCGTCAAAAAATTCGAAAGTTACAGACATTTGGGCAAAATGATAACGCGATGTTTCCCAGAACAACTCCACAACTCTACAACTCCATTGAAAACATGGCTAGTGTTATGCAATAATCACAAAATTTAAACTTCACCCAAAAATTGTCATGTTCTATTTTTCAGAAAAGGATCAGTTCAACTAGTGACATCAGTCCTGATTCTGGATCAGTTGGAAGGCAAATAGAAAGTAGTATCTATTATTATTATTAACCAAACATAAATTGAAATAAAATTGGAGGTTCCTCTAAAACATTGGGGCAAAATATTTCTATATTTTTGCAGAAAACAGACTACTTCCTTGGCTGTATAATTATAAATAAAAAATATATAAATTCTTGCTAAAATATATAATATATCAAAATGGTCTAGTACCTACCTGAGTTCAAAATCCATTTTTTGCATCTTTCAGTATCATTGGTTGGAAATTTATAAAATCTCAAGCTTTTATCCTTTTTACTGGACATGCCACAATTGTGAAATTCACACTTATTGCGGGACATACTAAAAAACAAAACATTTTTGAGAAGGTTGAATTTAATCAATTAGTACAGGCTGAAAAACGATCAAAACAAGCATAATTTTCGGAGGAAAATTCAAATGAGCAAAGGCTTTTCAAAACTTTCATGATTACAATTTCAATGGATAAAATCATTTGACAAAATTCAATATTTTTTCATTGAACACAAACTCAAGGTTTCTTGATGTAGGTTAACTAGGGTTATTTTTCGGTTGAATGTGGGATATATCCATTTTTTTTTAATTTGCAGCCAACTATATATAATATTTCAATTTATTTGAGTTGAATTGAACCCCAGCTGAATACAAGTAAAAAAAATCATAACTCGATAATTAACCAGATTTTCTCTTGTGCTTTAAACGAAGATTCATATTTCTAAATAACAGTAACAGCAAATTACTACATTTGCCTCTTCTGATATTCTAGACAGTAAACTCAATTCGATAAATTTTTTCCTCTTTTGAAGCTCGACTCGAACTAACAACACAAGCAAACAAACTCTTTCAGCGCAAACAACGAACGAAATGGCAGATACAAGATTTGTTTTGGTTTTTATGAGAGGCAGATGTTCAGGGTAATAAAAGACACGTGTTCTGCTTCGACGTAGTATCGATCGAAAATTCCAAAATCCCGAACGACCGACCCTGTTCTTTGACGACATACGATTTTCAACCTTATTGACGTGAAATCTTTCGATAGTGTCGCCCCCTGGTGTTAAAATCTTTTTCGCCAAACGAAGTTAACAAGGGGTGAGCCTACAAGGTCTTCTATATACAATGACGTTAGTCCCACCCCACCCCTTGGAATAGAACCGAATCGGAAATCGGAACTGTCCCTACTCCCTAGTGCGAAGTGATAACAAAAATGGTTGTGTTGTGTGTTCTGTCTTTTCGACTGTGTCGTTGTGCCTACGCTGTGAAGTTTCGTTATTCTGGTTATTACTTCTTTTTCTACAATAATTAAGTAAGTATTTTGTTTTATTATATTCACATGTATTTGTTATGTCCCTATTTGCTACTTCTGTTGGAATTAAAATTCACTTATATTTTTAGGTTTAACCCATTCAATTTCACTAGTCACTTTTGAATGAAAAACATGAAATGATCATATGTTATTATCATGAAATTCGTTTCAGATTATCCATCATTTATCTTCTCATCTTAAATGACTATCTTATATTTTTGAAATATTGACACTACTAGTCATCGAATGGAGATTATAGGGAATTTTCAATGCCTTTTTTCAATCACATCACATTAGTTAGATCTAAGAATTCATCCATGTTTCTGTTTACATTAGTTAGGTCAGAATCATTATTTTGGCAAGAAATCCATATTAAAATTTTTCAATGGGAGCTTTGAGATGAAATCACGCAATTCATAAATGAATGTTAATAAAGAGTCCATTACACATACAAAGGTTCTAGCTAGGGTTATGTTGTGGGCCGATTGCACGAGGCTTCATTACTTAGGTTAGGATCGTTATGTTGGGTGGAGATCCATATTCAAATTTTTCAACATATTTCTTACCGTTTGTAATAGAAAGTATTTTTAACAAATATGTTGGTGAACTATTGATTATCGTGAAAATATTTCATATTTTCCTCAATATAAGCTTTCATTTGATCATTGTCATTATATATTAATCCTACCATTTCAGCAAAACCATCATGCCTAGCTGGGATATAGTTATTTTCGCTAAGTATAATTACTGCGAGTACGTGCCGTCCTCGTGGCCCGTTGATGAGGAGAAGAATGCTTATTTATGGCAGAAGAAGTCGGCCGCCCAAATAAAAAAATTGAGGAACAATTGCGAGTCCCCTTAAACCAGTGTAGATTTTGAGGAATGGGGTGCTACATGTAAGTCCACAGTGCATAATATTTCAAAGGCACGGAAGTTGGCGGAAAAATATAGGTATACGTCTAACGTATCGTCTGATGATGCTTCAAGGTAGCTACGGTTCTTGACACAACACCGAAAAGAAAGAGAGAGGAGAAGGACTCACTAAGAAAAGTCATGGCAACTATGTCCAGGGGTAAGCTAAATATGGTTTTGTGTCATTCAGTTAACTAATATTACCTATAATTTTTAGAAGCATTGCCTTATCTGAGGACATCAAGTAGAAGTATGTTGAGCAAATCAGCAGTGTTTTATTAAAGCAATCAATTTCACATGTATTTTTCCCTAGGCAACCCTGATCCTGTACTGGAAGAATTGACTAAGATCGATAAAACGCTTCTTGGAATAAAATATGACATTTCAGAAATGCAGAGGGATATGCAGGAATCTAAAATAATCTTAAATGAATTAGTCGAGCAATCGAGTAATGTAAATATGCTAAGTACCATTATACGATTAAAATTACTACTGAATAATCAGGCAGAAATTCGGGAATTGGAGTCCAAACTGGAAAGTGGTGAAGATTTCCAAGATTTGGTAATATACATTTTCCACTCATCAATCGTTTTTACTCACAAATCACACAATTAATTATTAATTTTGGATTCCAGGTAAATGTTCTATACATATTGGGTGGTGTTACGCCGAAAAAAAATGTTCTACTCATTATGAAAAAGCTCATGGTATGGAAATTGAGCTTACAGTACTCAACTCGGGGAAGGAGACGAACAAAATTTGTTTCTGCTTTGAAGGTATAACAAGCATTGTTAGGTAAGAAGATTGTCTATTCGATATATAAATACAAATTTTCCACTACCCACATAGTAATAAGTAGTTCGTTATGACATCGATTTGAACGATGTAGGTGAAATTTACAACGATTGTATCGGTCACTAATGATGACGAGGTGGAAATGAACTACTTACATCACTACCCACACAGCACACAATATTCAGGAAATATTGCCACAATATTGCAATATTGCAATTGCAGTTGCAATATTCCAGAAATATTGCTGGAATATTGTGTTTCAATATTACAGTTGCAATATTGAGAAATATTGCTGGAATATTGTATTTCAATATTACAGTCGCAATATTCAGAAATATTACAGAAATGTTACAAACTATAACAGTTTTCTACAAAGTTAAAATTTATAGTTTTGCGTATATTCCTATGAATATATGCATAGACATATTTATTACAAATCGCGACAGAGATAATTCAACATTACATGCAATATATAATATGTTTGTGTGCTTTCTTTCTCTAGTTCGAGGCTTTATGCATCCTCTCTTTTCTTTTAGTCAGGCCGCCATTTTTTCTGTTTACCAGTGTTGTTGTATCGTGTCGTGAAGCAGTCCGTTGTTACTTTACTTTGTTAGTTCAGTTAGTTGTGAGTTTAATGTTTATTAAAGACTAATTGGCTCTAAATAATATAAATGCAGTGATGATAACTGGATTTGATTATCTAAGGTATAATAACTACAAGTTTATAGATATCATTGATACAAAATTTTATATTTTTAGGTTATACCAACCTCTTATCACAGCCCTATAAAGACTATAAAGAGTAGGTTGTGATCTCATCCGTCTGATTATTGAGACGTTATATTGACGTGCTTTTTATATACGTACAAAGGTAGAGTTGAACAGATCTAATGATTTGATTATCTATGTTTGATTATTGAACCCATATCGAAATGGTTAGCTCAAGCCAAATTGCGAGCCTCCAGGGAAGTGGAAAAAGTTTAAAAAAAAGAAATGTTGAATGTCCAGTAGAGAGCGAATAAAGATATTAATTGTGCCTACTATTTTTTTATGTGAGTTAAACCTATACCACATCTCATGAAATAACAGAAATATTTCTGCAAGAATCCTGAAATATTGCATATATATTTGGCAATATAACAAAAGTATTCCATAAATATTACAAAATAATTCTACTATATTGCAGGAATATTTCAAAAAATAAGTCTGCAATATTGTGACGTTATAGGATAGAGAGCATATATTTGAATATTTCTGCAACAATCCTGAAATATTTCATATATATTTTCCAATATAATAAAAAATTGCATAAACATTACAGAATAATTCTACAATATTGCAGAAATATATCGAAAAATATTTCTGCAATATTGCTATGTTAGGTTATGGGGCGGACATTCGAATGTTTCTGCAATATTCCTGAAATATTTCATATATCTTTCGCAATATAACCGAAATATTTCAAATGTTTCCGAAACATATTCCTGCAATATTTCAGAAATGAGTCTGTGCTGTGTGGGTAGAGATGTAAGTAACTCGCAAACTTCCTTGGAGCTTGAAGTTATGAATTAAAGTGCTTTATGCATCAGCTTGACGTTTTCAAATCAAATCAATCCGGTTTTATTAATTAATTTCGAAATAAGCAGTAGTAAAAATCTAATATACTATACTCTCGAACTGGTCCTCGATTGGTGAATGATAATTACATCTCCTGTAGTATAAAGGAACTATTATAATAAATATTATAATTGAGGAGCCTGGAAGTAAAAGAGTTCAAGTGCAAATGATCTGAGTGCAGAATATTACATCTGAAGGAAAGAATTACTGATAATGGTTTTATTCAACATTATTGGACAGTCTGATATAAAACTAAAATATTAAGACAGTTTTCTGAACTAATTCTTGGAATTTTCAAATTTAGGTTAACTGTGAAGCCATTCATATCAGAATTTCAAAAAAATGCACTTAAACCCTTTTACTTCCAGGCCTAAGGACTAATGGAGTTACTTTCGAAACTTTCATGTACGGCTTCCAAATTGGTTAACAGAAATTCAACGTGAATTGAAAGATAGGGAAGCCACACACTGTCAGCCAAAGTTAATTCCTGTCTTCAATAATCGATCAATGACAATCATAAAAGGTTCGAAAGTTATCGTGGAAACGGTCACCCATTCAGCTACTGCTTGAATCTCCAACAATATAGATCCGATCGTGTTCAAATTTGCAACTTGGCTATGAAGTTAGGCTTCGAAAGCTCTCTCAAAATTTCAGCTATATCGGACTGATAGTTTCTAATTTCTAGAATGTTTTCAATGATTTATTCAAAATTTTCTCATGATCTCATGAATATCGTCTTCATGAGATTTGCTGAATTGTTTGAATCGTTTGGTTTAGTGTTTTTTGAGTTATTGAGTAACTGACAACAAAAATTCCGATATGTATAACTCTGAAACCGTTTGGCTGATTATGCCTATTAACAAAATAAAATGTTGCTTCTGGATCCGCAACCTACCTTGAAAATTGCAAGACGCTATCTCTTTCCGTTCTCAAGTATTTTTTTTTTATTTTCAAGTGATACGATCCTCATAATATTTCACATACGTCTTTGTGTCGGTATTCTACAACTAGATACCAAGTTTTAATTCGATCGGATCTATATTCGTTCAAAATAAAATTAGTACTCGGAAACCTTTGGCCGATTATGCTCATTAGCGAACTTGTCCGTCACATTCGGACGCGCCGCCTAGTCGAACATTTCAAGTCCCTATCTGTTTCCGTCCGAAAGTTATAGTGGCAACGTCCGGACAGAATCAAATTTGATCTCGAATTCTCCATCAGTGAGTCGAACCTAATCGTTTGAGACCATTTTCGGCAAAAAATTGGATCATAACAGACATTTGGGCTGTTCCCCAGAAAGGTATATTTTGTTAGGGTGAAAATTCATCATTATGCTGAAATATTTATTTTCATATTACTAGCTCATAATGATAATTTACATTTTTATTATAGTAAGTGTTAGGATGAATCATCCAAACGTGACCGATTTGGAAATCACACAAATAGTTGGATTTGCCCTATCGACTGCCGGAGATCGGGATGGTGGGAGGCTGAGTAGACCAGGTAAGTTTACTATTTTTTTTGGTTTTCTTTCCTCACTCTAACATAATCTACTTTGCAGATACCATTCGAGGAAATATTGAGCGAAGAAAAAAAATTATTTAAAATAAATGTACCCTACCGTTGGTAAAAAGACATATATATTTTTTTGAATACATCTTTATTCTTCTATCAATATGTCCAACTCTCCACTGGAACCATTGCAGACCTCCGATAGAATATAGTTTATATGAGAGAAACACATCTGTTCAGATAATGTGTAAGTGTTTAACCTTTTATTATTGGGCCAGTGTATAGAATATTGGAAATTAAATAGAACCTATATTTGGCCAATATATACAGGGTGTATTCTAAGGTGAGTCTTTTATTTTTAATAGAACGCAGCAAAATAAATCATTTCTCCAAAAATCAAAAATATGCATGATAGGGCTGCTATCCACCCCCGAATTTCCGTGTAAGGCTCTGTCCCCACGCATTTAACCACAATGGTCGCATACAAATTAGCAAATGGTGAATTAATTTATTTTGATGAGTTCTACCTTCTGTTAAAAAAAGACTTACCTTTGGCCGATATTAGTAATATTGCAAGATGTCAACATTTTGTTATTGGGCCAATACGTTGGAACCATATTGGTCCAATACATAGCTATATTTGGACAATATATAAAAACTATATTGGGCTGATATTGATATCCAATATTCGTAGGTACTCCATTGTCAAATGTCAACATTATTTTATTGACCCAATGTAGAGAATTTATATATATTGGGTCAATACATAGAAACTATATTGGGCCGATATCGATAACCAATATTTGTGTTTCACTGCAAAATCTCAACATTTTGTTATCGGTCCAATGTAGAGAAACTATATTGGGCCAATACATAGTAACTATATTGGAATGATATTGATAACCAATACTGGTGCTTCATAGTAAAATGTCAACATTTTGTTATTGGCCCAATATTGTATATCAATATCAGCCTAATATAGTTTCTATATAATAGCCCAATATAGTTTCTCTATATTGGGCCAATAACAAACTGTTGACATTTTACAATGAAGCACCAATATTGGTTATCAATATCGGTCCAATATAGTTTCTATGTATTGGCCCAATATAGTTTTTCTACATTGGGCCAATAACAACATGTTGACATTTAACAATGAAGTACCAATATTGAATATCAATATTGGCCCAGTAGAGTTTTTATATAATGGCCCGATATAGTTTCTCTACATTGGGCCAATAACAAAATGTTGACATTTTACAATGAAGCACCAATATTGGTTACCAATATCGGCCCAATATAGTTTCTATGTATTGGCCCAATAAAGTTTTTCAACATTCGCCCAATAACAAAATGTTGACATTTTACAATGAAGCACCAATATTGGATATCAATATCAGTCCAATATAGTTCCTATGTATGGGCCCAATATAGTTTTTCTACATTGGCCCAAAAACAACATGTTGACATTTTACAATGAAGCACCAATATTGATTATCAATATCGGCCCAATATAGTTTGTCTACATTGGGCCAATAACAATATGTTGACATTTTACAATGAAGTACCAATATTGGACACCGATATCGGCACAATATAGTTTCTATGTATTGGCCCAATATAGTTTATCTACATTGGGCGAATAACAACATGTTGACATTTTACAATGAAGCACCAATATTGATTATCCATATAGGCCCAATATCGTTTATCTACATTGGGCCAATAACAACATGTTGACATTTTACGATGAAGCAACAATATTGATTATCAATATCGGCCCAATATAGTTTCTCAACATTGGGCCAATAACAACATGTTGACTTTTTACAATGAAGCACCAATATTGGTTATCAATATCGGCCCAATATAGTTTCTGTGTATTGGCCCAATATAGGTTTTCTACATTGGCCCAATATAGTTTTTCTACATTGCCCCAATAACAACATGTTGACATTTTACAATGAAGCACCAATATTGATTATCAATATCGGCCTAATAGAGTTTCTCTACCTTGGGCCAATAACAACATGTTGACGTTTTACAGTGAAGCACCAATATTGGTTATCAATATCGGCCCAATATAGTTTATATGTATTGACCTAATATAGTTTTCTACATTGGGCCAATAACAACATGTTGACATTTTACAATGAAGCACCAATATTGTATATCTATATTGGCCCAATATTGTTTCTATATATTGACCCATAATAGTTTTGCTATATTGGGCCAATAACGAAATGTTGACATTTTACAATGAAGTGCCAATATTGGATATCAATATCAGCAACATTTTGTTATTGGCCCAATGTAGAGGAACTATATTGGGCCAATACATGTACATAAACTATATTGGACCAATACATTAAAACTATATTATATCCATATTGATATCCAATATTGGCATTTCAGTGTAAAATATCAACATTTTGTTATTGGCCTACTATAGATAAACTATATCTAGCCAATATATAGAAACTATATTGGGCCAATACTGATATCCAATATTGGTGCTTCATTGTAAAATGTCAACATGTTGTTATTGGCCCAATGTAGAAAACAATATCGGACCAATAAATTACCATATTGGCCCAATATTGGGCCAATATCGGTGTGCTACCTGGGTTGTGTTGTTTCCGAGTTGAAATATCTGTATCGTGAACCTCAGTGGATAGAGCGAGCTGAAGATCAACCCAGAGGGTAGTGGACACCATTCACTGTCGGGTAAAAAATTAACCATGCTTTGTCTAAGTTGGCGTAAGGATAGAGTGATAAACTCACATGATTTTCCTTAGTCACACAAGCTCCTAGAAGCTTCCTAGGGTTTTACTTGGGGAAGACTTAGGAGGGTCTATATAATCATAATCATGTTTATAGCACGCGTGCAAATGCAGATTGACTATAGAATGAAAGAAAAAGTCTTAAATAAGCATTGACGTGGGGTCAATATGCTTTGGTGCGCGTGCAATAAACATGATCATGATTATATTAACCCTCCTAAGTCTTCCCCAAGAAGACCCCTCAGAAGCTTCTAGGAGTAACTAAAGAGAGTCAGTTGAGTGTCAACTTCGTTACTCTATCGTTACGCCAGCTTAGACACAGCACTGCTAGTTTTTGACCTCACAGTGAATGGTGTTCACAACGCTCTGGGTTGATCTCGGGCTCGCTCTATCTACAGAGCTTGAAACACTCATCATTTAATTCATATTAGCCAACGTGAACACGCGTGTCAAAGAGTACTGACTTCACGTCAGTGCTTTCTTATATTTTTGTTGGAAAGGTTTGTATATTTAATCATAGAAATTTAATATGCGTAATAATAATAATAATAGTACAGTAACAGAACTATGCTGATACCGAAATCAGGTGATCTAGGACAGCCAAGCAACTACCGCCCAATCACGTGTCTCAACACATTGTATGAAATTCTCACAAGTGTTCTGCAACATTGGATTCTGGAGTCCATTGGACCAGTGAGGAATCAAATCCACGAACGAAGAGGAGCGAGGGAAGGAGTACAGGGATTCAAGGTCAGCCTCCGTATAGACAAGAGCATTTGTCAAATTGCTAGAAAATACAAGCGTGACCTACATACATCATGATTGGATTACGCGAAAGCATTTGACACATTGGCGGACAGCTTGATAATAACATCGTCCATGCGATGGAAAACATCATGGCGTTATGGAGGACTAAGTTTGCCATTTGATCCGAGGGTCGGACCACAACGGATGGGTGAGATACAGGCAAGGCGTATTTCAAGGAGGCTCGCTATGCCCGTTATTGTTCGGCATAACACTTCTACCATTAACAACTGAGTTGAGGGCAAGCAGAATAGGATACAAGGCCGGGCCACCAGGAAGAAGAGAACATCTGATCTCACATCTCCTCTATATGGACGACTTGAAACAGTACGCATCTTCCAAGGCAACACTACAAAAACTACTGAAAATTGTTGCCGAATACACCTCAGCAATAGGAATGTCATTCGGTCTGGACAAGTGTGCTGTTTTTCATCTAAGCTTAGGAACAACCGAAGAAACAGGAAAAGACATGGACCTAAAGGGGGACTCATTCCTATTGACCTGGAGGGGGACCTCTTCGACACCTCAAAGAGGAAGAAACATACAAATTCCTCGGGATGAAATAACGAGGTGCACCGGAGACAAGGATGCCTTAACAGCTAGCTACAAAAAGAAGATCCGAGATATATGGAAGCCACAGCGGTCCGGGAAAAATAAAGTCTCATCTGCAATTGAAGCAGTTGTTGAAAATGACAGAGCTCGCATCTACATGAACTATGCGATTCCAGCAACTTGGCAGGTCCACGCCATAAAGCCAGATATACTCTTGCTGAACAAAGAACTTAAGGAATTGTTTGTCGTCGAATTTTCCTCCCCCTACTAGTGATAATGAAAGAAGAACAGAGGAGGGAGGATTTAATTTTCGATCTGGGGATCCTGTATCCAGGGCATAAGTTTGGTCGTACTAATCATAGGGTGCCAAGGCGGAATGAGAGCGAACTACGTGACCGAATTGAAGATTTCGGCCTGCAAATCTCTCGCCGGGGATTTAGAGCACATAATTCAGAAGGCGGTGTTGCTCGGATCACTTCAAGTCATCAGGTCCCATCAACTATGAAGGCCGCTTGCAGCTCATCTCTTTTGTTAAGGGATGCTGTAAGGGCAGGTCGAAGAACTACTGCAACGAACGTGCGAGAGGTTTTTTAGTGAGTAACCAATCAACAGCTGGAGTCTCACACTCCTGAGAGAAGCGGACCCTCTCAGGGCGTTCCTATAAATGGTTTTTCCTCTCAAGCGGAAAAAAAAATTGTAACTTATTTTGTCCAACAATCATTGCAATATATATATTCTTTTGACGGAGAGCTTTATATATGTTAGCAGAGGTTGATGTATAGGGGTGCCATACAATTCGACGTATGATACAAGAGCTTAGGGAAAAACCTCAGCAAAAAACCCTGTCTCCCCGAGAGTGTGATTTGTAACTATTGCTCATTTAAAAATATTGACAGGTATTTATTTCTTCAATATGGATTCCTTCGTCAAAATACGGAAAGGTTTCTCCAAGGTAACCGAATCTCCTGAAAAATGAAAAGTACAAACAAATTATAAATAATACATAAGCTTTTAAAATTCTCCTTTCACAAACATTCTTCTCTGTAGGTGCATGGGATCTCTAGGAGAAGAATCGCCAACGCTAGTTTTCAAAGATATTCCTTCTTGTTCTCAAAAATCCCTTCAATATTTGAATTCAAAAAGGAAAATGTTGCTCGTAAGGCCAGGATGGTCTCTTTCAAAACCAGGTCTGACCAGTCCAAGCGATGATTATTCAGAACTTCAGGTGTTCGAAGACTGCTACAGGTCCCTTATGTAGGGCTTTAGTCTTCCATAGATACATGTTTTACTTCGTATTGTGTTAAATAATGGAAACATGAGCCGGAAAATTCACGATGTCATCATGGCATATAATGTCATTGCAATAAAATACATGAATGAAAGTGGGAAACGTCAAATAAATATTCCACCTACAAGTGGCAAGTACTATTTAAATTGTCAATACTTTTTTAAGTGCTCATACTTTGAATTCGTGTCATTCCACTTTCACTTGTAAAAAAAAGAACTCCAAGTACCATCATACGCTGCTTTACCGTGATAAGGGATTTGTTTCTCCGAATCCGGAAGAATCAACTTCATCCAGTGAATTAAATGTTATAAAGAAAGATCATTCATCTTTTGCTGGTTCAGGCGTTGACTCTAAACAAAGTGACGTTCTATTGGCAATGGCCTCTATGGATGTTGGTGATACCAAAGGTAATTTCCTTTCATTCAGGTGCCTTCTTGGCTCGGGGAGCATGACATCGTTCATTACTGAAAAGGCTGTTCGAAAACTAGGTCTAAAAAAATCCGAATGTACGATGAATATTCAAGGAATTGGTTCTATGAAATCAGGAATTAATAGAGCTTACACCGCTTACACTCAAACCTGCAAATAAATCGTGTCCACTTCTCATCACAGACGCTGTAATTTTGAATAAAAAAAATGTGATAATTTACCCACCTATCACATATCGGTGAAAAATTGGCCACATTTGAACAATGTTTCATTCGCTGATCCTACATTTAATTACGCGGGAGCAATCGATATGCTTATAAGTGCCGATATTTTTTCGAAAGTGCTTATTGGTGGTTTAATTTTAGGTTCATCTAATGAACCTGTTGCTGTAAATACCATATATGGTTACATTATTATGAGAAAGATCAATATTAAATTACCTGCTCAATATTTATCGCTTTTTTGTGACTGGTCCGATAATTCCATGGATAATGTTATTGAGAGATTCTGGGAAATCGAAAATGTACCCCCAGTTATCACACGTAGTCCGAAGGATGAAACCTGCGAACGGCATTTTCTGGAAAATTGTCGTCGCGAGGAAAGTGTCCCTTCCTTTCCGGGATAACAACACTTCTTTTCCGGGCATGCTTTTTCAAGATTTTATGCGCTTGAAAAGCGGCTTAGTAAACATCCCGAATGGTACCTTCAGTACTCTGAATTTATTATTATTATTTTTTTTTTGTCGCGTAAGAGGAAAATCCTTTTATAGGCACCGCAAGCGGCAGTGTGAGACTCCAGATGTTATTTGGTTACTCACTAAAAAACCTCTCACTCTTCTTGGACTGTTCTTCGTCCTGCCCTTACAGCGTCCCTTAACAAAAGAGATGAGCTGCAAGTGGCCTTCATAGTTGATGGGACCTCATCACTCGTAGTGACCCGAGCAACACTGCTTTCTGCATTCTGTTCGCCAAAACCTCGGCCAAGGATGTACAGGCCGGAATAATCTTCAATTCTGTCACATAGTTCGCTCTCATTCCGCCAAGGCATCCTATGATCAGAACGACCATTTTTACTTTATACCCTGGATATAGGGTTCCCAGCTCAAACAGCAAATCCTTGTATTTCTCCCTCTTCTGTTGTTCTTTTATCACCACATTATTTTCAGTGGGGGAGGAAAATTCGACAACAAACAATTCCCTGAGATCTTTGTCCACCAGTACTATATCTGGCTTTATGGCATGGACTACCGAATTGTTGGAAAAGCATAGTTCCAGTAGATTCAAGCTCTATCATTTTCGATGACTGATTCAATTTCCAGAGTCACAAATGGTAGCACTGGCTCCTTATCTATACCATAAACTTCTCTCAGATGGAAGTAGAGAATCCGAAGTGCCGCATTGTGTCTTTCTGTGTATCCTGATGGAGCGTGGACTCTGCAAGCAGACAGGATGTGCATGACAGTTTCCTGCTGACTGTGGCATGCTCTGCAAGTTGTTGGGGTGTCCACTTTCATGATGTTCTCCTTATACCATCTTGTATTTATCACTCCATCTTGACAAGCCATAATGAATCCCTCCGTTTCCGACTTTAGACCAGCCGACTTCAAAAACGCAAAGGATAGTTCCTCCAATAGGCCCTGATCTTTCAAACTCCTGAAATATATTGAGTGCAGACTTTTACTCATGTGGTCTTCGAGTAACGTCTTCAGTTGTGCCTGTCTGATCTCTCTGCCTACTCTTCTCTGGTCTGTTGGCGTGATAGATGTTCCCACTAGCTCATAGTCGATTAATACTCCAGTTATGCTCTAAATAGGAAAGCTCCTTGGTTCCTAATTTCATGATGAGCTACCATTTTCAGAAGCGGATCTTCACTTCTCAATATCCTTATTGCCATTTCCAACGTTTGTTGATGGTGTTGGTATTCCAAACTCTGTAAACCTCTGCCACCCTGCGTTCGTGGGAGATATATTCTTTGTACCGAGCAGTTGGGATGAAGGCTCCGATTCATGTTCATCACTTTACGTGTGGCCCTGTCTATTCCGAGAATCTCATTAACTGTCTAGTTGATTACTCCGAAAGAGTATGTGACTATCGGAATTGCCAAGATGTTGGTAGCTGACACCTTGTTTTTACCAGACAGCTGTGATTTCCATATATCTCGGATCTTCTTTTTGTAGCTGGCTGTTAAGGCATCCTTGATTCGAGTTGACTCCAGTGCGCCTCTTTATTGCATTCCAAGAAATTTGTAAGTTTCCTCTTCATCGAGGTGCCGAATGTTTATTCCTCCTTCCAGTTCGATGTCTTCTCCTACTTCTTCAGTAATTCCTCTGCTCAGATGGAAAACAGCACATTTTTCCAAACCGAATGACATTCCTATTGCTGTGGTGTATTCCGCAACGATGTTTAGAAGATGTTGTAGCGCTGCCTTGGAGGGAGCGTACAGTTTTAAGTCGTCCATGTACAGGAGATGTGAAACCAGATGTTCTCTTCTGCCTGGTGGCCCGGCCTTGTACCCTATTCTGCTTTCCCTCAACTCCGTTGTTAATGGTAGGAGTGTTATGCAGAACAGTAACGGGCTTAGCGAGTCTCCTTGAAATACGCCTCGCCTGTATTTCACCCATCCCGTATACGTGGTTCGACCTTCCGATCGAACGGCGAACTTAGTCTTCCATAACGCCATGATGTTTTTCATCACATGGACGATGTTAGTGTGGACTTTAAGCATCTCAAGCAGCTGTAATATCAAGCTGTGCGACGATGTGTCAAATGCTTTCGTGTAATCCAGCCAGGATGTATGTAGATCGCGCTTGTAGTGTTTTGCATCTTGACAAATGCTCTTGTCAATGAGTAGGTTGTCCTTGCACCCCTGTACTCCTTTCCGTGCCCCTCTTTGCTCGTAGATTTGGATCCACACTGGTGCAATAACCTCCAGAATGCGGTTTCGAAGGACACTTGTGAGAATTTTATAAAACGTGTTGAGACACGTGATAGGGCGGTAGTTCTTTGGCTGTCCTAGATCGCCTGATTTTGGTATCAGTACAGTTCTGCCCTCTACCAACCATGATGGAATTGGCTCAAGGTGAATTATTATCCCACTGAATAATCTGGCTACGTGTTGATGAGTAGCTGGAAAGTTCTTCCACCAGTAGTTTTGGATCCCATCCAGTCCAGGTGCCGTGAAATCATTTTTGTTCTTTAGGGCTTGTCTAACTTCTTCGGTTGTTACTGCAGTCATTTCTTCTGTCGGTTGCATCCTAGAATAATAAAATATAAAAAAAAAACATAATTCTCCTTAACTCAGGTACATAGAAACTTTCTTCGACGTGCAAATTATCGGCTTCTGGAGTACTTTCGTTTTTATCAGTCTTTCAGACATTAAATATCAAAATAAAATAAATGCATAAATGAAACAAAACAAAACGAAGGGATATTCCGAATCATTTTGACAAAATAGTCAACATAGTTTGTTGGAACCTCCACCATCTTACAAAAATAAAAACATTAAAATACACATATTTCTCCTTAACTTACATAGGAATATTATTTACTAGTATTAATTAGTAGTTTTTATTGAAGACAATGTAAATCTGTAGGATTTATTGAATTAAAACTACCTTGGATCTGACAGCACAAAATCTTATGACATTGTTCTGATATATTTTTGTTTCAAAGTTTGCTATATATGATAAACTATATCTAACACTTGAGAACATTTTAAACACTTTCCCTTGTTAGAATAGTTTATATAACTGACAAAATAAAACTTAAGAAAGTCCCATCCTTGAACACATTATTAACAATCTTGTTCGAGGCAAAGGCTTAGTGAGAACATCAGAAACTTGTTCTTGAGAACTTATCTGCTGAACAGCTAACTTTTCTTCCAAAATTTTTTCCCTTATGAAAATATGTTTTGAGTCGATATGCTTTGTTCTGTGATGAAACTCTGGATTTTGAGCTAATCTTACTGCTGCAGAGTTATCTATTTGCAGTACTGGAATGTGATCTAATTTGATGATGGCTGAGAATAGTCTCTTCAACCATATCACTTCTTTTGTAGCTTCATTCGCAGCAACAAGTTCCTCTTCAGTAGTTGAAGTAACAACAATACTCTGTCTATGACTAGACCAGGATATGATTCCACCAGCAAAATTAATCAAAACTCCTGAAGTGGATCTGCCAGTTTTTGTGCATCCACCAAAGTCAGCATCACTATAGCATTCTAATTCTTTAGCTAGACCTGGTTTATATGCAATTGCATAATGAATTGTTCCAGAAATATATCTGAAAACTCTTTTCAGTTTTACTGCATGAACAGTAGTTGGGTTTTCCAGACTTCTTGACAGAAAACCAATTGCATATGCCAAATCTGGTCTAGTACCAACCATGAGGTACATCAATGCACCTACTGCTTGTCTGTAGGAAAAATTTGTATCTTCGGTAACTTTCCCTGATTTGAGGATCTCTGAATCTGTTTCTATTGGAGTCGAAACAGGTCTGCAATTAGAGAAATTAAACCTATCTAAAATTTCCTTTGCGTATGCATGCTGACTTATTAATATGACTCCCTCTGGACCAGTTGTGATTTCTAGTCCTAAGAAAAAGTTTGCTGGCTTGTAGGTTATTTTAAATTTCTGCTTCAATTCATCCATAAATTGGTCCAAATCCTTTTTTGATGATGCGACAATGAGTCCATCGTCGACATATAAAGCTAGTAGTATTTTCCGGTTATCTATTGCACGAATATATAAACAAGAATCTGCGACATTATTTTTGAAATATAGATTCAATCGGTTATACCAACAGCGGGGCGCTTGCTTTAGGCCATAAAGACTGCGTGTTAATTTACATACTCCATCAGATCCATCATTGAAGCCCTCCGGTTGTTTTATGTATATATTTTCTTCTAATTCTCCGTATAAGAAGGCAGTTGAAACATCGAATTGTCTCAAGTGCATTTTCTCACTTGCTGCAATACTGAGAATCGATCTCACAGTAGTTAGTTTTGTTACTGGGCTGAAGGTCTGATTGTAGTCTATGCCTTGCCGCTGATTATACCAATTAATTACCAATCTGGCTTTGAATCGTTCTACATTTCCATCCGGATTCATCTTGATCCTATATATCCATCTACAGGGTAGTGCCTTCCTACCTTTGGGCAATTCAACTAATTCCCAAGTAATATTTTCTTTCAGTGAATTCAACTCACTACTCATTGCTTCTATCCATTTTTCATTATCATCACTGGCTAATGCTGCTTGAAATGTTTCAGGAGTACTAACTGCTTGAAATATGACTTCAGCATATAAAACGTAATCTTCAAAAAATGACGGAGTTTGAATAGAGCTTCTGCTCCTAAGATCATATCTTCTTTCTTCATCTTCCCTCTCTTCAGTTCTTTCGTCGTTATTATCTTCTTCAAGATCAGCTTGTAAATCTCTGTCTTGATCTTCTATGGTTTCTTCTGAATTATTCAGGCTGCTTTTTTGTATATATTGCGAAACATTATTACTTGTTTCTGCGTTATTTTCTTGAATTATTTCTTCGGGGGACCTCTTAACTTGGTTACATATACTTAAGTCCTCATCAAAAGTAACATCTCTTGAAAGAATTACCTTCCGCTTTTCCTTTAACCAAATTCTTTATCGTTCATCTCCATTATAACCCACTAAATTTCCTTTAACTGCCTTTTTATCCATTTTACGTCTCTTTTGAGCAGGAACATGAGCATAACAGTTCAAACCTATTACTCTCAAATGTTTTATTCTGGGTTTTTTACCATGCCACAATTCATATGGACTTGCACCATCCACTGATGACTTTCCAGTTCTATAGAGAGTTAACAAATTCAGCCCAGAGACTCGGAGGAAAATCTGCTTCAGGATTCGAGTTTTTCAACGTCCTGGCCATCTCTATTATTGTCTGATTTTCCCTCTCTGCGCTTCTATTCTGCTGAGGAGAGTATGGTGCAGTAAGTCTTTGAATAATTCCTCTCCTTTTCAAAATGTTTCTCACTTCTTGGTTATCGAATTCTCCGCCATTGTCACTCAACACTACTTTAATTGTGTGATTCAAGGTTCTGCAATGTGATAACATCTCTGTTAAGGCAGTTTTTGCCTCAGATTTTTCTTTCAGGAAATATGCATATCGATATTTAGTATAAACATCTTTGATGACAAGCAGGTACCTTTTATGCTGAAAATATAAGTCGAACGGTCCACAAATGTCTGCTACAATAAGTTCACCAGGTTCATTCACTTTGTTTCTTGTACCAAAAGGCAAACGATGAGCTTTTCCAAATATACACGGTTCACAAGTATATTTTTCATTTTTAACATTTATATTCAATTCTCTCTTGAGTTTTGCTTGTACATGGCGAATATCCTGATGTTCCTACCGTTCGTGGTATAACTGTAGAGTAGAATGATCAGAAATTGCTAAATTCACATTATTTCCACTATCAGACATTTTCTTTATAGGGTTAATTGAGCTTTTGAATGAGCCACCTCCTATGAATCGTTCTCCAGTTACCATTATTTCATCATTTATTTTCAGTGAAAAGTGTCTAGCAGTTGATTCAAAAATACTATTTAAGTTCTTATCTTGTGCTGAAAGAACTGAAAATAAGTTTCTGGAAATATTTGGCACATACCATACGTCATGCAAAGTAATTACTTTCGTCGAATTCCAACCAACATTTGAGTTAGCTTTTATAGTGCCTTTTCCTAAAGCTTTGATAACTTCTTTACCAGATTCTCTTATTTGTTGAACAGATTCAAATTCTTCGTAGTCCATAAAATATTCAAGAGAATTAGCTTCATGCCTAGTACAATTGGGTACATAAATGAAATAGTTGATCTTGAGACGAAGCTTCAAATTGCTGATTTAGGGACACCCATGCTTCACGAGCACTCTCTTTGTCCATTATTTTCTGATATACCACATCACTCACAGCACTTGTTATCATAGATTTTGCATAACTGTTTGCTCTTCTATACAAATCTGCATTTTCTTTGTATATCTTCAGTTCTTCCGATTTTGCGCTAAATCCTGGATGAACTGGTTGTACTTATTTTCCATCTATAACTTCTAGAGCTCCTTCATGATAGTCCAGTAAGTCTCTTATTTTATGTTTCCATATAGGCCAATCAGTTTCCCCATTCAAATGTTTGATATGGCTAATAAGATCCATTTATTATACTTTAAATTCACTCACCATCTACAGAAAACACCCCAGAAAGCGTTCTGGGCCCATAACCTATTGAAGACAATGTAAATCTGTAAGATTTATTGAATTAAAAATACCTTGGATATGACAGAACAAAATCTTATGACATTATTCTGATATATTTTTGTTTCAAAGTTTGCTATATATGATAAACTATATCTAACACTTGAGAACAATTTCAACAGTTTTACTACTTAAACAGTCTTATTATGAGAATAATCAGAACTCCAATATAAATAATAGTAGAAATAACATACTAAATATAAAATTAGCCTAGTTAGATACCTCTCCGGTGCTCTCAGATCTAATTTTCAAATTATTATAAAAGGTATGATATCGTTCAGGAATTACATTCAATTTGAAAAGATCTTGAAGATTTTTATCAATCGGTGAGGAAGTTTTGTAGGCTAGATTTAAACTACCAAATGTCTCAGTTACAGTTTCTATACTTTTCCGTGTGTTACTTAGCAGACATTTTATTGTTTTAGGAGTATCTTCTTCGAAAGCATATTTATAATATATACGATGTTCAATTCACTTTACTGATGGCAAAACTCAGTGAGATTTCTGCGGATATTTCCGACATCAAGGCCACCCAACTTATTCTACAGTCCGATCTGACTGAGTGTAAATCGATTCTCGGAAAACACTCGTCTGAGTTGAGTCGTCATAGCGACACATTAGTTAACCATTCCCATTCCATTAGTCAACACGATGTGGATATTGCCTCGTTCACATCCAAAATTGATCTCTTGACTGAAAGCCATAATTCACTCAAGGTGGTTGTTGATTCTACCAGTCAAAAATTAGCAAGAATTGAAACTTTTGAGCCAACTGCCTAAAACAGCACAACTTCTGATCCGGCACTCCATCCATCTGAACTGCTTGACCGACTACGAAGGTCCCACAATGTTTTAATCCGCGGATTAACTGAGATGAACCCTGCTGTGGATTTTTCTTCCGCTTCTAAGATCCTTGATTGTGTGACTCCTGAGGCTAGCACGCAGCTAATCTCGGTTACAAGATTTGGTGCTTCATCTGGCAACCGTCCAAGAATCCTGAAGGTTTCATTCTCTAACCCAATGATTGTCGCCAGAGTCCTTAGAAACAGGAATGTGATCAGGAATGTGCTGGATTGGCGGGGCGTTAGCATTTCGGATGATAAGACACCCCTTCAAATAAGAGAACTCAGCAATTTACATGAAGAACTTAAGCGCAGACTAAACGCCGGGGAATCTGACATCGATATTAAGTATTTGGCCGGAATCCCGACCATAACTAAACTGCCTGCTTCCAAAGGATCAAGAAACTGATTGGTGCTTGCGACTGTTCCATTGTCTACACCAACACTCAGTCTTTGCTTTCCAAGTACCTCGAACTTATAGCATATGTTAGGGTTCACCATCCGACCTTCATCCTGGTTGCTGAGTCTTGGCTGCATCCTGGTGTTCCGGACGGCCTGGTCGCATTACCTGGCTACTCCACCCATAGACACGACAGCATAACTACCATAGGCCATGGGGGTGTTTGTATTTATGTGGCCAGTGAAGTTCTCAACTCTTTCTCACTACAGCTCTCAAGTCCAGACCTACCTGGAATTGACTGTTTATTCATCGATCTCCTTAAAGCAGGCTCCTGCTGCTTCACCATTGGTTGCATCTACCGTCCACGTCCATGTTCTTCAGATACTCAAGTGGCTGACTGCGTGGGTGACAGGAGATGATGGTTGATGGCTGGGAAGATTTATTTTTTAGTTGATTTCTGCTCTTCGAGCACTCTTTCTTTTTGTTTTTCTTATTCATCTTCATTGATAGTATTTTTTTTAATTTTTTTTTTGAGTTTATAGGCACTGCCTAAACTCTCATCAATTTATAATAATAATAATAATAATAATATATTTATTGGGTAGCATAAATAAATCTTCAGCTTGAACGTTTATTTCACACATTTTGTTTCACATTACAAGTTCTCCATTAGAGTTCTTCTTCCAATTATCAAAAATGGAAAGGCAAGACTTGAATTCGAA
The DNA here is from genome assembly GCA_937662695.2 of Halyzia sedecimguttata. Lineage (NCBI taxonomy): Eukaryota > Metazoa > Arthropoda > Insecta > Coleoptera > Coccinellidae > Halyzia > Halyzia sedecimguttata. The sequence continues at coordinate 54,262,887 of OW569414.2, read as the reverse complement.
TATGAAAGATTGAGTCATTTCTTTTATTATGTACTGCTTTGCATTAGTTGTCGCCACTTTAAAGACCATAGTCCACTGTTGTGGAGTATAAATCAAAACATTTCTGGTTTTTCTTTCAATTACTGAGCGTATACTATCACCCCCGTTTTGAATATGACCAACAACAAGAAATCTATGGGTAATGTTTACATTAAATTTCCAAGCGCAGTACATATATACATAAGGGAAATGATTCTATTTCCATTTTGGCCACCACAATTATCGGCCCAGAACATAAACGTTTTCACTCCTTCTTTCACCTTCATACAAATAAAATCAAATACACAACTGGAAATTTCATTGCCTCGTTTTTTAGCAGTTTGTTCGTCCCAGCAATAACAATACCCTTGAAGATCAGCCATATCAAACGGAGTAAAGTAGAAAAAATTTTATTTCCTTTTATAATAAAAAGTGCTGACGTTACCATGTGGTAAATTTTGCGCTTTTTGTAAGTCAAAAGTAACAGCGACTACGTTTTTATCATCCTTCGATAACTTTCTATCCATCTCTTTTAACTGACGAACTCTAACTTTTTCGGCTAAATGCCAATTGTGTTTTGATATTTGATCATTTGTAGGACTTTTTTTTTCAAATGCGTGACAAAATTCACACTTATCCTTTTTAGGAATATGGAACGAGAGATTAAAGTTTTTGTTAACCACGTCTCTATATTGTCACAATGTTTCAACTCAGCAATTTACGGGGATTGGTTCTTTTTCACAACAGTCTTTATAAAAATCAAACATTTAAAAAAAAATCAATTTCCCATCTGAATAAATTTTACTCGTTTCCTTTCTTATGTAGTGAGACTCTACCAGTTGGAATAGGTTCACATGGGAGCAAACACTTTCTTTGGCAGTCGTAGGAATCTTTACTGGATGATTTGTATGCTTCCCTCTAAGATCACCTTCTTTAATCCCGCAATCTTTATTAAATTTATCCAATGCTGTTTTTACGAAATTATAACTCATAGGCAGGTGTTTAAAAACATCTTACAAACATAAACCTTTTCAATACTATTACTATATTCTTTTGTCATCGGTAATGAATATTGCAGAGTACAATTTCTTTGTGAATTTTCAGTAATTACCGGTATCTTTTCCAGTTTTAAAACATACTTAGAAATGAAGTCCCATTGCCGAGTGTGATCTCCTAGTTCCCAGAAATTATTAAATATCTTGTCTCTTCCACTTTTTCAAAACACTTTTTTGGACATTTGCAGGCAGCTTTCATTTTTTTCTTTTGATGTGTTATTCCCGTCCGACCTGTATATTCTTAATCTCTGTTTAAATTGTACTTTCGGTTTTCAGCTAACCACATAGTTTTATATCTTTCTCGCAACCTACCCTTACCTTTCTTCTTTTGGCTTTTGCTTTTTACACATGCTGGACTACTTGACTGTGTATCAGTGTATTCAGAAAAGTGTGAATCGTTTTCAAACTCACCTTGACATTGTTGGGCGGTTGGTGAGAAAGACACTGGTGGTGATGGTATAGGATATCATATTCTTCATGAAGAAGGTTTTCCCGATTGGACAGACTTAATTTGGCAATACGATTTTGCTCTGGAGGTGCATTTTCTTTTATTGGTGTAATATGCACAGTCACTCTAACTTCCTTGACTTTACAGCAGTCAGAAGAACTATCGGAATCTGACGACATAATATCTGACAAATTTCTGTATAAATTTTCAACTGTAGGCGTTTCTTCGAATATATCCGCTGGGTCATCCAAATTAACAACTTCATTTATGAATGACATCTCGTTGGTCAGAGCTAACGGTGAATCTGAAAACATAGATCGTTCAATGTAATTAATTGCCAATAAAATTTATTATTATAAATTTTTCAAATGTAGGTATTGAGTAATGAGACCACGTATACTAATGTAAGTGTAAAATTTCTCATATACAGGGTGTTCCTAAATTGAACGTACAAACGAAAAGGGGAGATTCCTTAAGTGAGTTTAAGAAAAAAAGTCCCATAAACATGGGGTCGCAAACGTTTCGTTTTCGAGATACAGAGTGTTGAAGTTTGAATTTTTTTCAAGTTTTTTTCTCATACTATCTACACTTCACAAGATATTCAACTGAAATTTGGCATAGATATTGCATTTGAGAGTTCTCACCACGTGACATGGCAATTTCGATAGAAGATCTACAGGGTGATATTTTTTCTGGAACACTGCCACCTGTTCTTCTGCAGAACTTTTTTTGGTGAGCAACTGTTAATTTGAAAAAAATGTAAAAAGAAGCTTTGTTCTTATACTAAACTCTTCGGTCTCTTGTAGTTTTGTCGTATCTACCAAAGATTTCGAGAAAAAAAATTTTGAACGATTCTCTCGAAATTCTCGTAACTATGATAGGAAGGCCAGTTTGTAATCTGTGGTGAATGAATTCAGTGCCAGTTTTGACACATCAAATAATTGAACGTTTTTTTTTTAAAGTGAAGGTGGTTATATTTGTGGCTATTTATTTTCTTGAATGTAGTTAGACTACTATTTTCATTACGATTTTTATGGCTGTCACAACAATATTTGATCAGAAATTAGAACCTCTACACATTTCAATATCAAAACATGCAGAATTTCACGAATTCCGAAATGACTGATATGCATTTCATGTATGGTCTTGCAAATGGAAATGCAAGAGAAGCTAGGCGTCTTTACATGGAACGCTATCCCAATAGAGAGATACCAAATCATCGAATGTTCTCTGCTATTCATAGGCGTCTTTCAGAAGCTGGATCTTTTTCCACGAAAAGAATTAATGCTGGGAGACCACGCAGTGTGAGAACACCACAACTCGAAGAGGCAGTTATGAACGAAATAGAACAACATCCAAGAACCAGTACAAGAAAAATTAGTGTACTTTTGAATGCAAGTCATCAAGTTGTTTGGCGGATCTTGCGGGATTCTCTGCTATATCCTTATCACATTCAGAGGGTGCAAGCTCTTCTGCCTCGAGATTTTCATCTGAGGGTTAGTTTTTGTCAGTGGTACCTCAGTAGACTATTGATGAATCCTTATTTTGATTGCCAAATTCTATTCACTGATGAAGCCTGCTTCTCAAGGACTCCAATTATCAATTTTCATAATGAACACGTATGCTACGACGAGAAATGTGGTTCATGCATGACGGTGCTCCTGCTCATTTTTCAGTTTTGGCAAGGGAGTATCTGGACGAAAATTATGAAAACAGGTGGATTGGACGGGGGGGGGGTCCTCAGTCATGGCCCGCCAGATCCCCAGACTTAAATAGTTTAGATTTCTTTTTATGGGGCTACCTGAAATCTCTAGTATACTCGACACCCGTGAACACCGTAGAAGAACTGAGAAATCGTATGATAGGCGCATTTGATATAGTTAGGAATATTCCGGGAGTGTTTGAAAGAGTTCGATCGTCTATGAGACGAAGAACAGAAGCTTGTATAAGAGTTGGGGGAGGACATTTTCAACATTTGCTGTAGTTCAGTCCTTTGCGGTTACTTAGTTTTCTTGTTATGATTTTTTTTTTAGTTTTACGTTTCTTGTTGTAATACATTTTTTGTGTTGATTATACGAGTTTATCGAATCTTTATGAATCATCGCTACAGATCAGGAAAATTTCCATAAAAACTGACACTGAATTCATTCACCACAGCTTACAAAGTGGCCTTCCCATCATAATTTGGATTTCCACGAGGATTTCGAGAGAATCATTCGAAATTTTTTTTCTCGAAATCGTTGGTAGATACGACAAAACTACAAGAGACCGAAAAGTTTAGTATAAGAACAAAGCTTCTTTTTACATTTTTTCAAATTAACAGTTGCTCACCAAAAAAAGTTCTGCAGAAGAACAGGTGGCAGTGTTCCAGAAAAAATATCACCCTGTAGATCTTCTATCGAAATTGCCATGTCACGTGGTGAGAACTCTCAAATGTAATATCTATGCCAAATTTCAGTTGAATATCTTGTAAAGTGTAGATAGTATGAGAAAAAAATTCAAACTTCAACACTCTGTATCTCGAAAACGAAACGTTTGCGACCCCATGTTTATGGGACTTTTTTTTCTTAAACTCACTTAAGGAATCCCCCCTTTTCGTTTGTACGTTCGATTTAGGAACACCCTGTATAGGTAATCAAAAAGAAACATTTTACATGAATTATTATAATACTTTACCTGGTGTATCTGCTGGCTTTTCATGAGCAAATTTCATTTTTCCGTTAAAATAGGTCAGTTCGATAGAACTGTATGAGTATATGTTCGAATATACATCCAAATCTTCACATGTTTTATGTGATTGTGCTGGAGGCAACTCTAAAAGTAATTAAAATGATATAATGACACTTTTTTTTAAGTATATTTCAAATATCAGGAAAAATTGACTTACGCCATTATGCAACGTACGTAAGTAAACAATATGCATGAAGCATGGTACTTAGTGCTTGTGAATGTGCTTGAAGCCTTTTTGTGCTCCCAAGTACTGTGCTCCCGAGCACTTATTAAAACCAGTGCTAAGTGCTTAGTATTTCAAGTACTTCATGAAAAGGCTTAGTGCTTAGTAATCCCTTAAGTGCTCCCGAGTACTTCCGAGGATTACTAAGCACTAAGCCTTTCCGAAATCTTGTCGTAACACGAATAGACGCTGACGCGCTGTGGTCGGAGGAGTTGATGACTTCCAGATTTATTCGATACATGCATTTAAATTTATCTCTTATTCACAATGCTAAATTGCTTATGATGACAATCACAATAGAAAATGATGCTATCCGATTTCTGCGGATCATATTTTTGACATTTTGAGGAATTAAAAAGAAACTGACATCATGTTGATCAATTCGACTTAAATTATGTACTAATGAAAAAATGACCTAAAGAGCACTGAATTCACGTCAGTGCTTTTTGGCACTCTTGGTCCTCGGTACAGAGAGCTTATCAATTTGCCCAAATGTCTGTAATTTTCGAATTTTTGGTTGAAAATGGTCTTAAACGATTTAGTTCTACTCACTGATTAAGAACACGTGGTCGAAATCGTTTCTGTCCGGCCGTCCGGCCAGCCGTTAATACGATATCTTTCGAACCGAATGAGCTAGTCAGCTGAAATTTTCAGAAAAGGTTTAGGAGATAAATATCTCGTCTAAGTTCGTTATTGGCAAAATTGGTCAGATGGTTTCGGAGTAAGAAAAACTATTTTTTTTAACATTTCACAGCATAGCAGTTTCACCATAGAAATCCATTCATTCATTTTTAACTCTGACAAGCTGATATTTTCGGAGATATAATATAATTTTCAGAGTGGATTTGAGGAAAAAATGTATCGTTCATCATAGAATTGAGGAACGAATATCTCGGATAATAATAATAATAATAATAAGCCTTTATTTCCAACAGGTGTGATACCCAATTACAGGAAATTAATATTCAAAAATAAACTAAAAATAATTGACATTGAAAAGTAACAACATATTACATCATGAACGTAATCTTACAGTACAATAAAAACCCGAAAGATAGCCGGACCATATAACCTCAACAGACAGTGTTTTTGGCCATGAAATAAAAAAATAATAATAATGAGATAAAAAATAATAATAAGAGAACTATGAGATAACTGAAAAAACAGTAGAATAACATCATAGGCAATCACAGATGTTTTCACTCAAATATAAATCACAGACATAGTTCAGAGAATGATAATGCAGATCGCATCTATCCGCTATAGAATTGACAACGGAACAGGCAAATCTCAGCGGTGACTGCAAGAGCAAATTAGTTCTAGGAGTATTAACATAAAAAAGGCATCTAGATCTGGCATTCGGACGAGGTACGAGAAAATTTAGTTTACCCAGCAACTCATCGCAGTCAATCCTGCCACCGAGAAGACCATGAAGGAATTTGATGGCATGCAAGCCTCTTCTGCATTCAAGGCTTTTTGAATTAAATCTTGATAATAAAATGCGATGATCGTATCCCCTAGGCAGGTACATTCCGTCTTTACGAAATGAGAGTCATTTCAAAAACCTTCTCTGTAAATTCTCTAGATGTTGAATATGGCAATTGTAGATTGGGTGCCAAATGAGACAACCATACTCAAGCTTACTTCTGACTATAGAATTAAATAAGTGTACTATGGTCGCAATATTTTCAAACAATTTTGCATTTCGCACAATGAAACCATATATTCTACATGCTGACAAAGTTAACTGAGTAATATGCGACGTGAAATCAAACCTTTGATGGAATACCAAACCCAAGTCTTTGATTTCAGCAAGCCGAGAAAGACTAATACCCTCAATATTATAACTAAATCGAAACAACTCTTTCTTCCGAGAGTAAGATATTATTCCACATTTTGACACATTCAAGTGAAGTCCATTACTTTTACACCAGTTGCTCACAACATCTATGTCCTCCTGCAATCTCAAACAGTCAATCGCAGAACAAATTCTCGCATAAAGTTTAAAATCATCAGCATAAGCTAACTTCGAGCACTTCATTATCTGTTGAAGATCATTAATGAACAAGATGAACAATAGTGGTCCCAGGTTCGAACCCTGAGGAACTCCGGAAGCAACGGCAATATCTCTATATCTACAATTTTCGATCTGTACAAATGGCAGACGGTTACTTAAATACGATTCAACAAGTTTAGTCAATGGAGTTGAGAAACCAAAATGTTTTTTAATTTTCGCAATAAGAATTTTGTGATTAATTTTATCGAAAGCCTTTCGAAAATCAGTATATATTACATCAACCTGTCCGCCTAAATCTAATATCTCACAAACGAATTGCGAAAATGTGATCAAACTAGTTGAACATGACCTTTTTTTCATAAATCCATGCTGTTCCGTCGCAATACTACCCCTAACTCCAGGATAAATGGCATTAAACAAAAGTATGTCGAATAATTTAGAGAAATTAGACAATATGGATATGGGTCTATAGTTACTTATGACAGAGGAGTTGCCTTTCTTGAGCACAGGAATAATTTTTGCAGTCTTCCACCTGATGGGATATATGCTAGTCTTTCGGATTAAATTTTGAATATGTGTGAGCGGAAGCACCAGAGCACTAATGCAGTCCCTCACAACGAAACTCGGAATCAAATCTGGGCCAGCCGTCAGTTTGTTACTAAGCTTTCGTGCAGCCGATCTAACCTCACTCTCCAATAGACTTTCAGCTGAAACAAAACTCTGATCGAATCTTTCCTCAACTCCATCACCATTCAAACAGTTATCAGTTTCATACACAGACCCGAAAAAATCAGCGAATGCACCAAAAATTTCAGCAGGACGGCTATGAGTCATATTTTCATCGCTCAATGAACCAGGAACTCGCCTATACTCCTTTTTGTCCTGAATAAAAGTCCAAAAATTTCTCGGATCTTCACCTATTGAGCGTTTCGCCGACTTAATGAAATCTCTGTAGAGTTCTTTGATCTTCGACTCAACAGTTGATTTGAGCAACCGGAAGTTCAATAAGCTCCGATGTATACCATTGCGGAAATCTTCGAGTCCTCGACTTCTTGAGGGGGACGGTAGCAGCGAAAATCATATTCAGGGCGGAGTAGAGAGCATCGCAAGCTTCATCAGGTTGAGTAGCACCCACCAATTCAGACCAGTCCTGGGCACCTATCAACTCGTACATCATCCTGAAATCCGCTTTCCTGAAATTGAGCTCACTACAAGAATCTTTAACTCCAAAGCTATGTGGACTAGGAGATTGTGTACCAAAATATACCAGGAAAGGAGGATGATGCGGGTAGCACCCACCTAACCAGTTGCATTCCTTGGTGATGATAAGTGTAAATTAGTTAGTACAAGATCCAGCATCGTGTTGTTACAGTTAAGAATGTTGTTCAACTGCCTGAGTTCTAAAGTTTCGGAAAACACTGAAACAGCCATGGATCGATCATCATTAAGGTCACTGTTAAATAAAGGAGCATTGAAGTCGCCAATAATCAATATATTTTTATTCTGCACCAAATCCATAGATCTGAGAGCATCAAGAAAATTTCCATACATATTATTATTTATGTTAGGGGGAATATATACCACAAAAACAAATACGCACATCGAGCCAGTATACAGCTTGCAGCCTGCTATATCAATGGAAGGTGATATGCCCCTCAACGCTGACAGATCCAAAGTTTCAGAATGATACTTCCTATCAATAGCAAGCAGAACACCCCCTCCCGTAGAAGATCCGCATAAAGCCAAATTCCTATCACAACGATGTATGCAATAATTATCAGTGAATAGTTCCGAGTCATGAACACTCTCTGGCAACCATGTTTCACTCAGACAGATGATATCATAATTGAAGGCTAACATAGAACAGTAAAAGTCATGAGTTTTAGAATTTAACCCCCTCACATTTTGATAGAAGCAAGAGAGTTTGTTATGAGTGTAATCGGGTATCATCAGTTTAAAGACGTAATCGTGGGAACACCCCGAACAAATTTCATCTGCACATTCTCGCCATCATTTTTTCTGCGGTCGAATTCAGCCTTCACTCTCTTGAAGTATTCATTCTGCCTCGGAGTACAATCCGATGAAATACACAAGTTAGGATGTTTCTTATACTTTTTAAGTTCCTTGGACCTAATCAGGAATTGACGGACGGCAGTATCGGAATTCAGAGTTATCTTCAATGGACGTGGTTTCCCAGTAGATATAAAAGATTTTCCAACCCTGAATACCTTCCTTATATCCAGCTGAACATCAGGATTAACAAATTTCAGTGCTTCTTCTACATTTTTCCCATCTATCTGAGCTCTGGCGTCCACGGCCACATCTTGGGATGGCTCCACCAAAACATGAAGCATGAGATTACTCCTGCGCCTCAACTGACCTTCCAGCTCCAATAAAATTTTTTCGAAACATTCATCTTGCACCTTAACCGTCTGAGCAGAAGAAGTAGTAATAGATGAACGAAGTTAACTAATCTCCTTTTGTAAAGATACAATTATACTTTTATGTGACATAATATCACTTCCAACGCTTTCACACTTGCCACAACTCCACGAGATAGATTTCTTCAGGTTTATAACACGTACTTCAGAGCTACTCAGTCCCACACAGGAATTCCCAAACAAATGTTGACAAATTGAACAAGTCAACATAAGGTGATCCTCGTAAATTTTGTTGCAGCAAAAACACGGCTTCCCCATATCGAGATAAGATAAGCACCCGCAACAGCTGACGGAGAAGCGATAACAATCTCCGAAACTCATTCAGACCGATATATAAGAATATAAAATAATTCTCTTTTATTTACCGAATTCAACAAATCGAAATTAATAAATTTGTTCACGAGAAACTATCACTTTCATCCACAGTTCACTCGTGACTACAAATGTTATCCTCACCAAATTTTGCAAACATTTTTGCGTTGGCATTATACAACTAATGACCATGTTTGAATTCAATCGGTTTAGTATTTTTCGAGTTAATAAGGAACAAAAAACCACCAAATTTCAGAAAATTTCAGATGGCTATAACTCTAAAACCGTTTGGCCGATTATGCTCATAAACAAACTCAAATGTCGCATTCAGATGCACAACCTAACCTGAAATTTTCAAGCCGCTATCTCTTTCCGTTCTCAGGTTATCGTGACAACAAAAATATTTTTTAATAATTTTTTTAAAATTTTCTTGCGATACGATTCGCACAACTACCCACAAGTTCCAATTCGATCGGATTTATATTGGTTGAAAACAAAATTATTTCTCGGAAACCACTGGGCCGATTATGCCCATGAACGAATTTGTCCGTCGTATTAAGATGCGCCACCTACCCTGAAAATTTGAATTCGCTAGCTCTTTTCGTTCTCAAGTTATCGTGACAACGGCCGGACGGACGGCCGTACGGACAGAATCAAATTTGACCTCGAATTCTTCATTGGGATGTCGAACTTAATCGTTTGAGACCATTTTCGTCAAAAAATTCGAAAGTTACAGACATTTGGGCAAAACTATAACGCGATGTTCCCCAGAACATACGCGCAAGAAGAGCAATCTACAAAGCTTCAATGCTTTGATGCTTCAAAAATTGTCATTAAATTTATTTATCAAGATTAAATGAGCAATCTGCAATGATTCAACCTCGTGGAATGGGTTGTTGCAACTCACACTCGGTGTATAGTTTACACAACTCGAAAATATCATCGAAATGTCTAGAGCAAGGCTGGAGACAATCATAGCAGATTGTCCATTTATTCCTGATATTTGGTAGTTAGAGGCTGATGACGAACAAATTATTTTAATAGTTCAAAATATATTAATAAAACACTATACTCTTTTCATAATTTAAAATTTAATAGTTCATACCACTTACATATTCTTTTCTGTATAATGGACCTGAACTCAAGAAAAAATGTTTGATACACAAATGTAGATCCTTATTCCAGCATATTTTTGCTAGTAACATTATGAAATTACTGTATACAGGAACATGTCTCACAACTCATTAAAATGATCCAATTCTAAATCTTCTGGAACATCATCCCCATATTTATACATAAATTATTCAATATGTAATCAGTCAATATTATTTGCAGTTTCAAAACAGTCTTGAATATATTAATAAATTGAAGAATCGGATATTTGTTTTCCAAAAGAATATATTTTCAAAATACGATAGACAAGTCTCTAATAGCTAGATAAAATGACATTTAGGAACAGTGAACACAGACAGATTCTGTGTTCACATTTGGTGAATACACAGAACTACGATGTATTATTGAAATTTTGAGATATCATATATGCGAAAGTATTGGCTTGTTAGAGTTGAAAATGATAACAATGGATTCTTATGATGAAACTCCATCCTAAAAAATATTTAATTCAAAAGTTGTAATGAAAAAAAAATTTTTTTTTTCGTTATTCCGAAACTATTAGGCCGATTTTGCCCAATAACGAAATTAACCGAGATATTTATCCCTCAAACCTACACTGAAAATTCCACCTGTCTAGCTCATTTTGTTCGAGAGTCATCGTGTTAACGGAGGGCCAGCCGGCCGGACAGAATCGATTTTGACCACGGATTCTCGATCAGTAGGTCGAACCAAATCGTTTGATACCATTTTCATCAAAAAATTCGAAAATTAGAGACATTTGGACAAATTGATAAGTTTTCTGTTCCGAGGAACAAGGGCGTCAAAAAGTGGGAAAGCCCTGTGGACAGGAGCTTTGGCACTCTTGTTCAAACTTTGACAAATCATAACTCTGAAAGTTTTGATTTCTCCGAGTTGGGAATAATATCAAAGGATTCTTATTTAATTTATTTCATGGTGCAGTTCTATCATTAGATTCCATTGATATAAGTCCCAACTCTGAGAAACCAATACTTTCGGGGATAAAGTTTGTCAACATTTGAACAAGAGCGCCAAACCTCCTGCCGCAGGACATTTTTTCTAATAATAGTCAATGGTTTCTTCAAATCTTGGTGTCGAAAAACTTTCTTAGATACCCTATTATTGTTGTTAACATTGATATTTATATTCGTTCATGATGATATTCACATCACTTACATTTCACATGAACTATTTGTTTTCTCTCATCGAAATGTCTTCGTTAAGTTGGAGCAGTGTTTGGGTTTCTGCACATCAGTCATACTGGAAGTTGATGTAAACTTGATTAGGTACTTCACAAACCTATATCACGTTTTCGCATTAGGATTGCACCTAGATCTGAAATGTTCTTCAATTTTTTTGGCGCTCTTTTTCCTCGGAACAGAGTGCTTATTAATTTGTTCAAATGTCTGTAATTTGTCTTAAACGATTTGGTGCGACTCACTGATCAGTGATCAAGAATCCGTGGTCAGTATCGATCCGCCCGTAGACACGATAACACTCGAACGAAATGTGCGTCGCGTCATTGTCCTAGGGGCGTCGCACGTTGATTGCGACCGAGTCTAGTGAGCTGATAACGTATTACTAGGCTAGTACTAAAATTGGTAAATATTTTTGGGGGCTGAGTTAAGGGGCGTCGTACAAAAATGGCAAAGTCCCAAGGGCGTCACAGTAAAAATAAGTTTGGAAAGCCCTGAGCTAGACAGTTGAAATTTTCAGAGTAGGTTTGGGAGACTAATATCTCGGCTAAGTTCGTTATTGGGCAAAATCGACCGAATGGTTTCGGAGAAACAAAAAAAAAATTTTTATACTACAAATTTTAAATTCAATTTTTTTTCAAGATGTAGTTTCACCATAAGAATCCATTGATATCATTTTCAACTCTAAAAATCTAATACTTTCGGAGATATGATTTTGCACAATTTCAATAATAAATCGTACTTCTATGTTTTCACAGAATGCTATGAATTATTATATGATCTGTTTTGATACATGTCAACTCATTTTCCTGAGAATGACATGTCGAATTCATTTCGGCTATCGTAGAATTATGAGGATTTTAATATATCATACATTTTGGGTGATGCCCATGTTTAATCCATATGATGATGGGAATGGTATTGGTAAGTTAATAATATTGAGTTAAGAATATCTCCAGTAAAAACAAAACTAGAATATTGGCTGAAGTTTCAATTGATATAATAATTTTCAGAGTGGATTTGAGGAAAGAATATATCGTTCATCATGAATTGAGTAATGAATATCTCGGATGAGTTCGTTGTTGGGTAGAATTGGTCTATTGGTTTTGTATTAATAATTTTTGGCACTCTTGTTGATTATATATTCTTTTATGATGTTTGAATTCAATTTCTGCTATTATGAAGTCTATCATAAGAATCCATTGATATAATTCCCAACTCTTACCAATACTTTCGAAGATATGATATGCCAAAGTTTGAACAAGAGCGCCAAAGCTCCTGTCCACAGGGCTTGAACCAATTTTTTATTATTATGGGAAAGAAAATACTTGGCCTAAGTTTCATGATATATAACTATGTGGTTGTCATATGTGTTTCGGGTTTTGTCCCATTTTTAAATAGGTAAATACATTTTACATGTGAAGAAAAACTGAGACGCTTATAGAATTGATATTTCTATTCATGGCATCATTTCCTTAAATGAAGAAGACGTTTTCAATATTAGTGAGAATAGAGCGATTTTCGAGATCGTTAGTTTTACAGAAATTTGTTACGCTGCACTCTATTTCTTATCCTTCAATGATGCATCTGAGGAATGCAGGTTTGCTAGTTTACATGTTTCTCCAATTGAAAACAATTTTATATCACAATTCGCTGAGAATATCCTCATTTCCATCTGAAAGTGCTTAGTGCTTAGTGCTCGATAAATCGAATTACTTTTATAAAGTGCTTAGTAATCGCAAGCCTTTTGCGAAAACGCGGTGCTTTGTGCTCGAGGCTCGGGATCATTTTTATTGAGTGCTTTATTAGTGCTTAAGGCTCGAAATACTTTTCTTCAGTGCTCGGCACAGCCCTGCTGGTGTAAATGGAAATATAAACACAAACCATACATAATTTAGATTTAAAAAAAGTAAGAATTAAACAATACTAAATATAATTTATACCTACATCATTTAAAATGTTAAATTGATTTTTACCCTCGTGATTGTTCAGTGTGCTTGTTTCGCTGGGTTTAATTCCTAATAAATCTATCGTTAAATGACCTCGTGAACGCTTCATGATTCCTATATTATATCACTGTTAATGAACATAAACAAAAACCTGATAAATATAGGTAAATCTTAAAATTTAACACGTAAAGTTAAATTAATCACAGTTATACCATTGTAGGACGTGCACGAAGCAACGTCGTCGAGCGCTAACTGGATTAACGGTCATTTGCGTTCGCGAGCCGTATGTTACGCAACTACCTACACTGGTGTAAGGTACTTATACCAGTGTATACGGTTCATTGGCAGGAAATCATTTCATTTACACCAGTTTACAAGTTTAAATCTTTGAAACTAATTGATATTTCAAGATGAGTTTTATAGGATATAAAATATGTGTAATTTGAATGCTTTTGGCTCAAAAATATAGTTTTCCTTATTTTGCGCGTTACACCAGTGTACGTAGGACCCGTTGTACAGACCACAGCGCGAAACCAAAATCAACTGAGCTATTTTACTGCAACACATACATTAGAACAAATTCTTGTATTTTTCATTTTATACGTGTATAAAGTGCTGCTATAAGGTTTCATTATTTTGATAAATTACTTATCAATTTCTCGAATGTATTTTTATGATCATGACAGTAAACCATTAATTAGAATAGAGTATTTGTATGTTTATTCACAAAATAAAATATATCGATTACCACATTAAAAGATGCGAACCAACAATGAATATCCAAAACAGCCAAGTCAAAATTCAAACATGTAGCATTATAAAGTAACTATAGCTGGACACATTTACTAGAGCACAACACAAAATAACAATTTCATCCAGTAGTGCTTTATTTTCACGGGTAGCCAATAGAATAATGGACAGTGTACTCTGAATAATTCGATATTTTTTACTTATCAGTCCTTTTATGCCCTTACCATGAATGTGGCCATGAGCAAGAGCCTGAAAGGAGTATCATATCAAATATTTTATCCTTCTTTATTTAATGGGTGGATGCCATATTGGTAGACCTTCATGGTTACCATATCGCCAAAATTTTCGAGAGTCTTCGAAACCTTATTTTAATGCCAAGTCCAAGATTTTATTCGATCGGATCAATATTTTTGGAAGTATGGTCAAAATATTATTGTCTTTGCTGGTAGTCAAGCTGTCTTGGGTGAGTTCAGTACCTGGATGAATGACCGCTATGGCAAGAAATTTCAAAAAGCACGCCATAGCTCCTGACCTCAGTGCTTCTCCAGGTTTTAATGTATTCACAATTTGTTTAGTCAGCGACTCGAAGACCAGTTCGAAATATTCCATTTTTTTCACCTGGCATCTCGTAGTTGGTAATCTCAAATATTCACAATTCAATCAACAAATTTTCATAAGACTAAATAACCCAACACCTGAGGCTAGTTGCTATGTTATGCAAAATATCAAATCAATGAGTTGAGTAATTTATTTGTGAAAATTTTATAAACAAACAAACGACACAGATTCAAAATATTACGCATCCAAGGTTCTAAATATATTTCTTGAATGTAAAATTCCGTGGCTATAATCTTCACGATGTCCCCACTCTTTAATGTGTATATATGTAAAGGAGGAATATCAATCTAGGTAATTCATAGTTACAAGCAGTATTCTACTATATTGCGGCATATCTATGATCTTGTTCTGAACTACACGAAAACTTCAACGACAAACAGTTGATGTGTCGCTTATGTACTCGTAATGCTCTGGCGATAAATAAATTTTTGAGAGAGGCAGCAGGACATTACTCAAACGACCATTCCGCATTCAAACATCTTTGCATTGGTCCATTATTTACCATGATATAACAGACTTTTGTCACGTCACATCCACAGATTGATTGCCAGTATTTTGGAAAACTTGAGAGCACCGGTATGAATGAATTCCAAGTTGGAATCCGTATAAAAATCATAATGTTTCACCTAAAAACCTACTTATTTTACTATGGAGACCTCTCAGTTGAGAATGCTGCAAATAATACAGAAATGTTCATTATTCAAAATATGGCAATTATGTTATGGATTATTTCAAATGTTTATCATATTCTAATTCATAACTGGCCAACTACTACTCGTAATAAAATTGAGGCATGTATTTTTGTATTGGGCAGTACAATATAAATGGACATTGGGAATTCCATGTGAAAATCGACAATGTTTTAATCTACATCATTGCCTAACGATCCGGATAGAGACCACCTCAGGGCAATACTTTCAGGACCAAAGTGTATGTCGAAATGACACCCACTGCATGATTCCAAATATTTTGTTGGTTTGGTATTTGGTTAAACTTGGACAGATTTATTCTGTTGTTTCTCATCCTTGGACTGATGTCAATCACAGAGAAATAAAGAAAGATGTTTGTGACTTATGTAAGAAGGATGTACCATAGAATAGTGAGTAAAAAAATATATAATAAAAAATAACCTAAAAAGTAACAACGTGTTTCTTGTGAACCTTATGATAAAATATTAGAATATATCAATAAAATATAATAATCAATAATTAAAAACGACAGGTTATGCACCCAGAACACGCTGCATCTGAAAAATACCACTAAATTATCAGGAAAATAAGTCAAGTACAATCAACGTGGTCAGCATGGCTTTGGACAACGAAGACATCTCAAGCGTTACAAAACTGAAAGACAGATCTACATTTCCCATGTGGAATTTCGAAATGAAAATTCTTTTTAAAGCCAAACAACTCATGGATTTCGTCGATGGAAGATCCCCAATTAGTGCCTAGGGTGATGATGAAACCAGTATAAGTAAATGGATAGACAACATGCCATTTTAAGAACTATAGACAAAACGGTAAAACTACACTTAATGAATTATGAATCGTCTAAAGAAATGTACGATGCACTTCTTCGTATATACAAAATGGGTTCAAGCCCTGTGGACAGGAGCTTTCTGGCGCTCTAGTTCAAACAGACTAATTATATCTGGTATTGGTTTCTCAGAGTTGGGAATTATATCAATGTATTCATATGATAGGACTGCATCATAAAGGAAATTCAATTCAAATAATAGTTTATTTATAAAGATTAAATGAGCAATCATGAGAATGAGAACTGCACCACATTTTCAATTTTTTTTTTTGACACTTTGCGGTAATCTGGTCAATACAAACCTTCACATGCGTATAAAGGTCATGATTCTACAATTTGATTTTAAATTTCAGATAGATCGAGTGATCGGTTTCGGAAATATTCATAAAAAATATTTTTCACTAAAATCGGCCATAATTCCGAAACCCCTTGATGGATTTCGCCCATTAACGAACTTGTTAGAGATATTTACGCTCCAAAACCACTCTGCAATTTTCAATCCACTAACTCCATTCGTTCGAGAGTTATCGTGCCTACGGCCGGTCGGCTGGCCGGACAGAATTGATTTCGCACTCGGATTCTTGATCAGTGAGTCGAACCAAATCGTTTGAGACCATTTTCAGCCAAAAATTCCAAAATTACAGACACTTGGGCAAATTGATAAGCACTCTGTTCCGAGGAACTAGAGCGCCAAAAAAACAAGTTTCGTATGACAATTGCCCAAAACAGGTTTAAAGTACCTACAAATGGTAGTTATTCCATAAAACATGTATGAAAGAAGATAAGTAATAATAAAAAATTACCTTGTAATCGATCAAAAATTTCCTGATCTTCGTTCACCAAATTTTCTCCTCTCTAGAACTACAGAATTATGCTTTCAATATTTACAAACATTTTCGGGTGAGGTCCCCGTTGCGTCGCTAAAATACGAGTATTTCAACCCCAATATTTTTGAAGTTACAATATTCCCTTCTGTCAGTCCCATCATAAATTGAGAGAACTGAGCATTCTTCTATGGATGAAAAGCAGTCCCACTACTCACAGATCTCTTACTTCATGTTCCGATCCGAAATGTAAGACTTTTCTGAGAAAAACTAATTTCGGAGCAAACAACTGAGATTTTTCTCACTTCGCTCACATTTCGGAATACACTTTATTCTCATAATTCTTCGATTGATTAGATAATGTCATGTCATGTCATAAGATGACATTATGACAATTCATACATAGAATAATTATATCAATCTGTGAAATACGTTTTACATTGAAATTTTGAAAAATCATATCTCCGAAAGAATCAGCTTGTTAGAGTTAAAACTGATATGAATGGATTCTTATGATAAAACTGCTTATTAAAAAAAATTTAATTTGGAATTTGTTATGTAAAAAAAAATTTTTTTTTGTTACTTCAAAACCATCTGTCCAATTTCGCCCAACAACGAACTTGGCCGAGATATTTATCCCCCAAACCTACTCTGAAAATTGCAACTCTCTAGCTCATTCCGTTCGAGAGTTATCGTGCCTACGGCCGGCCGGACGGCCGGACGTCCGGACAGAATGAATTTCGACCACGGATTCTTGATCAGTGGGTCGAACCAAATCGTTTAAGACCATTTTCATCGAAAATTACAGACATTTGGGCAAATTGATAAGCACTCAGTTCCGAGGAACTAGAGCGCCAAAAAAGACACAAATCAAAAAAAATGTTCTCTCCTACAGGAATTTCAAAATTTTAAATACGACAATACTGAAGATATACATCACAACATAAGTGGAATTCAAAATTTGGTGTTCAAACTGAAAGTATTACAAGACGAAATCTCCGAAAGTATGATAATGTCTAAAATACTAACAATACTACCAGAAAAACATCAATATTTCAGCTGTGCGTGGGACTCAACTCCTACAAAGGATAAAAACCCTAGAAAATTTGATAGCCAGACTGTCAGCAGAAGAAGACAAAATTAAAATGAAACGAGTAGAAACACCAGTATCTTTTAAAACAGTATTCAAAGGAAAATATGAAACTATTTTTCATGCCTGTGGTAAAAAAGGTCAATTTAAGCCGCAAGAAACAAGAAAATTCAACGAAACCCTGCACAATCTGTAAGTTGATGGGTCACATAAGAATAAACCATACTGAACGTACCTGTTTCAACAAGAATAAGGCATGTAAAATTTGTAGAAAGATGAACCATAAAACACAAGACTGTTTCTTTGATGAAAAAATTAAAACTAAAAATTGGAAAAATGATAACACAGATCAAGATAAAAAGATTTCATTTCTAACTTACATAAATGAATCCTTAAACAGTAAAATAAAATATATAGAAATGATCGTAGATAGTGGTTGCAACGAGATGATGATAAGAGAAGAAAATATAATTACAAACATGAAGAAATGTTCAGATAATGTGATGATAGCTAAGGAAGGTGATACAATACCAATAGAAGGATATGGAAAAATTTATTTTGACACTTGCACTCTAAATGAAGTGTATTATGTGCCACAACTGTCAAGAAATCTGTTATCAGTTAATGTTGTCACTCAAGCTCAAGGAGCAGCATATTTTGATAATGAGAAAGTATATATCCTAAAAACAAATATTGAAATCCCAGAAGATCACATTGCAATAGAAGGAAGGAAGACTGAAAATGGCCTCTATGTAGTGAAAATGAAGAAAACAGGCAACAATGCACTTATTACCGAGGACTCAACACAAATTAGAGACTGGCATAAAAAACTAGGATACCTCAGTTATGGACAAATGAAAAAAATTCCAGAACTGTGTGATGGAGTTTCATTCAAAATAGATAAAAGCAGGGAAATGGATTGCTTTAAGACCATTAGAGAAAGAGCAAATCGTCTTATGCAAATTTTACATACTTATATAGGTGGACCTATAGACCCTCCAACATTTGATAATAAGAACTACTTTTTAGTATTTTTAGATGACTACACTCACTTTTGTACTGTGTATCTCTTGGAAACAAAAACAGCCAATGAAGTTTTTCGAATTATACAGAGATTTATTCATGAAGGTGAGGCACATTTCAACTTGAAAATAAGCAAATTGAGAATGGACAATGGGGTGAATATCAAAATAATCTTATTTCTGAATGGTGTAAAAACAAAGGTATTATACAAGAATTCACTATACCACATACACATCAACTTAATGGTAAGAGCGAAAGAATGATGTTGACTCTATTAAACACAGCAAGGGCACTAATATTTGAAGCTAATGGTGAAAAAGAAATGTGGGGAGAAGCAGTACTCGTTGCTACTTACCTAACAAATAGATCTCCTACCAAAGGAGTAGAATGTACACTATATGGAAAATGGTTCAAAAGAAAACCAAATTTTAATAATTTGAAAATATTTGGACAGAAAGTTTATGCCAAAGTTCAAGAAGAACGAAGAATATTTATCGGCAGAGATGTAATTTTTACAAACAAATACTACACGAATATTGGACCAAAAATGGATGAATTATTAAACATAAATTTTTATGAGGAGGAAGAAATAGGAAATCCAGATGAGGAAAATCAAGAAAATGTGGAGAGGACATCGATCAAAACCAAGAAATCCGGAATAATGAAGAAAGTATACAAAATGAAAACAGAAGACCTAGAAGAGAAATAAAATTACCATCAAGGTTTAATGACTTTATCACAAATTTTGACGAAATTGGAAGCGAAGCATTTCTTACATTTGATGAAGCTGTAAGCAAAAATGAATGGAATAATGCAATTCAAGAAGAAAAAGATTCACTTTTAAAGGACAAAACTTGGATTTATGTTGAAGAATATCAAGCTTATGGCAAAGAGGTTCTAAAATGCAGTTGGATATTTAAAGTGAAGGACAGTGGAAAATATAAAGCAAGGTTGGTGGCAAAAGGATGTTAGCAAGACATATATTCTATGGACCTGGAAGACATATATAGTCCAGTAGTAGATGCTACATCTCTAAGACTAATATTTGCAATTGCTGCTAAAAAGAACTGGAGTATACAAACTGTTGATATCAAGACTGCATTTTTATATGGAGAATTGAATGAACCAGTTTATATGAGAGTACCAGAAGGATTTGATTAAGAAGGAAAGGTATGCCTTTTGATGAAATCTCTATATGGTTTGAGACAAGCACCTTGTCAATGGAATAAAAGATATACTTCTGTTCTTAAAGAGCTCAATATGATCCAATTAAAATCAGATCAATGCATATTCAAATCTGAAGAAGGTGATATGTATTTGGCTATTCATGTTGATGATGGCATCATAGTTGGACAGAGCAAAATCAAGATCAAACAGCTACAAGCAAAATTGAAGAAAGAATTTGATATGACTGTACAATAAACCCAAAATCTTATCTTGGCTTGGATATAAAAAGAATAAAAGAAGGATAATAATAAACCAAGAAAATTATGTCAACAAAGTGCTAAAAAGATTTAACATGCTAGATTCAAAACCAATGAAGACTCCAATTACTCAAGATATTTACAAGATTGATGATGAAGATGAAAAAAATTAAACTGACATGATTTTAAACTACAGAGAAGGAACTGGAAGCTTATTGTATTTATCATGTAAGACCCGTCCTGATTTAAGTTTCGCAGTAAACTATGAGAGTCGCTCAACAGAGAATCCAAAGATGAGAGACTATCCGCCGTATTCACAAAGCATTGTTAAGTGTTTGAATCTCCGTTAAGTCCTAACTGAGGTCCTCAGTTAAGGATAAATTTGAATCGCAACCTCAGTTAACGTATTTAACGGTGGTGAAACAGGCCTGTTTTACTACCTTTATTCCTTATTGTCCCTTATTATCCCCAATTTATCCTTAACTGAGGACCTCAGTTAGGACTTAACGGAGATTGAATGCTTTGTGAATACGGCGGTATGTGAATCTGAAAAGAACTCTTCGATATTTAAAAGGGACAGTTTCAGCTGGAATTTTCTACAGAAGTAACTTTGATGAGAATGAAGATGAGGAAGCTTCTCATCTAGTTGCATATTGTGATTCAGATTTTGCGGGAGACGTTGATACAAGGAATAAAATATTAAAGAAATAAGAAGAAAAAGTACTTCGTGATATGTTATAACCTTATTTGGGAGTCCAATATTATGGTCAACAAGAAGACAAACTACTGTAGCACAGTCAACCATGGAATCAGAACTTATTGCTGCTTGCGAGTGTGAATTGAAATATCTTGTTGAATTACTAAAGGAAATAATTGGAGAAGAAGTCAAGGCTACATTATACATCGATAACCAAAGTACTATCAAGTTAATTAAGGCAGGAAGAATGAAGAAAAGTAGACACATTGAAGTTAAATATTTCTTTATTAAGGATGAATATTACAAAAATCTTTTTAAAATGATACCATCAGATCAAAATGTAAGTGATATCTTTACTAAACCTTTACCTCATTGTAAATTTGAGAAATTCATAAAAGAATTGCTACCCTATTAAAAATTGTTTATTGCTAATGTTTCAGATTCATAATTAAATTTAAGGAAAATTACAATATTTCATTTATTTTATATGAATGTATTTTTTAAAATTAAACCATCCTTCGTTTTTGGGGGAGTGTTGGTTTGGTATTTGGTTAAACTTGGACTGTTTTATTCTGGTGTTTCTCATCCTCGGACTAATGTCAATCACAGAGAAATAAAGAAAGATGTTTGTGACTTATGTAAGAAGGATGTACCATAGAATGGTGATCAAAAAAATATATAAAAAAATATATAAAAAAATAACCTTAAAAGTAACAACGCGTTTCTTGTGAACCTTATAATAAAATATTAGAATATATCAATAAAATATAATAATCAATAATTAAAAACGACATATTTATGATATAACCAAATCTAATGACCTACCAGCGAGAAAGCATAAGGCTTGACACAAATTCATCCTTGGTCTTGTGTCCTTCTAATGATTATTGATATATTGTTGAGTTGAGTGTGGGAAATTCAGTTTTCGCAAGAGTTAGTAACAAAATTTTTCGCACAAGCACATGAAATGGATTGGAAATCAATAATAAGTACTATATTTATTCAAACGAAAAGGAGACTAACTACAACAGTACCAATAAGGAAGATTTTTACTTACAATTAGTAATATATATCGTAAACAAACAGTTAGACGTCTTATCCAAGGTAATAGCAGAAGCCAACATATTGGTTGAAGTCAACTCTTTGACAGAAGATAATTGCTCTAAGTTATAGTTTGAATATAACTAAGCAATCTACTTAAGAATTTTGCTGGATATTTCTATTTTCTGATTTGTAGATTATTCCAAGTATGCGTCAGTTACTGAAGTTGCTTCATTAGCTGCTTCTAATTTTTCTGTGGTGAGGTCTCCATCCAGATGAATCCATTATAACACATAGATCAAATCATTCAAAACTTGCGCAAAATTATATACGATTTACACTAATCTATTTAATATTGTGACGTGTTTCGTCGACACAGTGTGGTGTAGTCTGATGAAGTTGTAATTTCAAATAAATTAGTTTAACTCGTATATATTATTTTTTCACAGATAAAATTTCTCCGTTTATTGATATATTAATTTGAAAAAGTGCAGGTTCTTATATCGGTTCGATTAATTCATATACACATGAATGAAAGACGTCACTTGGACTGGTCAGACTGGTTTGGAAAGAGACCCTCCTGGCCTTACGAGGTACAATTTCCTTTTTGAATTCAAATATTGAAGGGATTTCTTAGATCAATATCTTTGAGAACTAGCGGAGGCGATTCTTCTCAAAGAGATCCCATGCGCCTACAGAAGAGTATATTTGTGAGAGGAGGCTTTTGAAAGATTATGTATTATTTTTAGTTTGTTCGTTCTTCTCCTCTTGTCTTTTCATTTTTAACACGCTTTTATTAGCTTGGGTTGTATCTGACTATGTATGTAACGGAATCTTTGAACTTAATTTTCACCAGTTTCCAGAAGTCTGATTAATTTGAAACTTTGCATACGTATCAAGAACCGATGACAATGCAATAATTTGATAACAGTTTCCCATTATCCTTATTAACACAAAAATTGATTATTATTTATAGCATATTATCTCATACCGAGCACCTTCGCCAATTTGCAACGTGATGTTTCAGGTGCAGTTCATACTGATGCGATATCGCATGAGCGACAAGCGCAGACAGATACTCCGCCGTATTCACAAAGCATTCAATCTCCGTTAAGTCCTAACTGAGGTCCTCAGTTAAGAATAAATTTGAATCGCAACCTCAGTTAAAGTATTTAACGGTGGTGAAACTGGCCTGTTTCACGTTGATTTTCACTTTAGGTAACTGAGGTTCCGATTCAAATTTATCCTTAACTGAGTACCTCAGTTAGGACTTAACGGAGATTGAATGATTTGTTAATACGGCGGACTATCTGTATCTCATGTACAAAATCTCACAGAGTGGAGCCTGTCTATCGCAAGGCGATTTGTCGCATGCGATATATCATTTTGGGCTCATATTCTAACAGTTCTAACATGTTCTAACAGTTTCCCATTATCCCAAATGAAAAATAAATAATAGTTTAAAAAACTAAAAAAACACGCTTTTATAGCTAACCGAACTAAAAATTAGAAAATAATTTTTAATTTCAGAGAGTTTATTTAGGTTGAGTTTCAGGTACCTTGGAGAAACCTCTCCGTTTTTTGACAAAGGAGTCCATATTGAAGAAATAAATGCCTATCAATATTTCTAAATTTCAGCAAATTTTGTGAACAATAGTTATAAATCACAACACTCACGGGTACACAGGGTTTTTTGCTGAGGTTTTTCCCTAATCTCTTGTTTCAAACGCAGAATTCTATGGTACCCCGATACGATCTATCTGAAATTTAGCATCAAATTATAGAATCATGACATTTATATGCATAAGATGATTTGTATTGATCGGAGTGCTCTAAAGTGGCAAAAAAAACTTTAAAAATTTTAATATTTTGTTTCCTCCATAACTCGAAAAATACTGATCAGATTGAATTGAAACTCAATTGTTAGATGCGATTCACCGCAGCAAACAATTTAGCAAAATTTCGTGAGGATCACATGACATGAAAAAATTCAAAAAATTACTAATATTTTGCGGAATATTTTGCTTGAAATTCCGAAACCTATTTCTTTAAGTTCATGCTGCCCCTTGACTAACATTTTTCGTTGTACGCATGCGCAGATGAGAAGTGATTTAACTGCTGGAGTTTTCGTCTGAGAGGATTGGGGTTTTAGGGTGGAGGATGCTATTCCTCCATAGAATCCCCTGGAGAGGGTCTGTGCATGCATGGATTCAAGATGCGATATCTCTTGAACTACTAGTGTGGGAGAATCAAAATATTTTTGTGCGGTATGTGACTTTGAGAGGACATCTAGATGTGAGTGGATTTCGCATGCGCAGAAGAGAAGTTACAGTTTTTGGGTTGTATGTATTATGTCTGATGATGAGCCGCTATTGTGAGGTTTTAAACGAATATTCATGTTAATTATGTCGACGGACAAGTCAGTTTAAGGGAAATAGCCTTGTTTCCGAGTTGGACTGTCCGTAATGTGGCTCTGGGGCTAGTTTTCAAATTATGTTACCCGTACGGACATTTACAAAATGCGCATGAGCAGACGAGAAGTGATGGAGTTTCCGTCTGAGAGAATTGAGGTTTGGACATAGAGGAATAGATGTAAGAGAGAGTTTGATTTCCTTCTAAACAGAGGTGGAGTTGTTGAGGAATCCCGTTGCTTTTGGTGTAATTTATTATTTATTTTTATACCGTGGTGTTGCGATGGGCACATGTGGGCATTTACCCACACTTAAATTTATTAGTAGTGTGATTTCGCACTGATTCAACAGATTTCATTTACATAAATCACTTCGTTTAGTACTGATTCAACTGATTTTAGTTACATAAATCACAAAGTGGTTTATGTAACTTCAGTTGAATCAGTACTGAACGAAGTGATTCATGTAAATAAAATCAGTCGAATCAGTATGAAAGAAAATTGTTATTTAGCAGCGTCATGCTGCTCAAAACCGAAACAAAGTAATCATTGTATCATCTATTAAATGAGCCATGAAATAATAATACAAGAAAATAGCTTCAGAAGGTGTAAGTAGCCTCTAAAAAAGGTTACACCAAACTGAATCGCATTTCAAAGTAATTTGGCAAATTAAATAGATGAAATAATAATTACCACTATATAAGCTTTGGAAGTTCTAAATAGCCTCTGAAAAGAAGGAAGGAGAAGTAGAAAAAGAAGTACTTTGATCAATTTGTTTATATTTGAACAATTGTTCGATAACATTATACATAAAATTTAAATCCCATACAATTTTTCATTGAGGTATAGAATAGTCAATGACTGAACTGATTTTGATACATAACAAATAGTATTAGAATGAAATAATCAATGCAATAAAATACATTGTGTAAATAAATTCACTTGGCAATGCTCGAAAGGAGAGGGATGGTTCAAGCACATCTGCAACAGTTTGACTCAAAGTTTTTGCAGCAATAGATACTTTGATTTCATATCCAGGATATTGTTCCAAATTGATATATTCGTTCCGTTTTTTGGGTGCCAAATTTTCTTGTTTAATCTAAATCCAAATATTGTTGAACGTAACATGATTATGCAATTTCATGGTTATAAAATTGTATATTACATTTGAGGAAAGTATTTCTTGTAGATTTTATCAGGTCAGGGGGATCGAATAAGCAAAAAAAAATATTATTTAGCCTGAAGTAATAATCAGTTATATCTGTTTTAGTATTACAAAATTGTCTGATTGCTACTCGATTTAGTTTCCCCCTGATCGTAAACAGTCCCCATTACCTCCAACACAATGCTTTGGAGAATTTCAACTATTTCGAACAATAAATACTTCAGTTCTGCTTTCCGTACCTCTGGTAAAATCATATATACCCAGTAGACATATACTGCGTACGTCAGAATATTCCTTCGTTAAAATTGAAGCTCGAACAATTCAAGGTCATGTCCCCGCAACGTTACTGCGCATGCGCACAGTATGTCAAAATGTAATGAAAACATAACCAACAAATCTTATACGAATTTTTGAAAACGTCAAGACGAGATATGTAATGTGTTTTCCGAAATGTGAGAAATCTTGTTCCAAATTTTATTTATGAGTTTATTCTTATTGTTCGAAGCAGAAGAAGAAAGATTTTGGAAAATAGAATATTAAAAACTATACAACAGACCGGTATCCTTAAAAGCACTGACGTGAAGTATTTGCTTTGGAAAGCTTGTTCATGTTGAATGCAGACCGATACAACTACGTAATAAATCATTCTGAATAAAATGACATGGACTTGAAGTTAGTTTATTTATTTTTTTACTCACATACAGCATATGCTACACGGGAAACCCTCTTCAAACTTATAACTAAGCAAAACAAAATTATGACAGTTAATTTTCCAGATACCTACTAGAGAACATGGCATTACAAACTTAAAAACAGAATTCAAAATGTACAATAACGTATAGATTATAGAATGGGATGAAGGTAGCAGCAATAACTGAGCTAATTAGAGATGAACAAAGTCAATACGGCTTTTCTGAAGGTGTCTATTGTTTGTGAAAAGGTATCCATAGAATGATTCAGATTGTTGGTCATAGTAAGGGAGCGTGTAGATTGAAATTAAGAGCCGTAGTTACTTCTATGCAACTGTGTACGAAAAGAGGTTGAGTATCTGGTGAATCGACTTGGTACGTTAAAGAAAATAATGCTCAACAAGTTCCCACAATGCAAGTGACCATTTAGCCGTTTGCGCAAAAAACATAGGTTTGAAGCATTGAAGAAAATTCTCAATTTTTTTTCTTGCTCAGCAATGTTTTGTAGAAAATAATGGGAGAATGATGTGGAACTTATACTCGAACACAAATCTTCCAATCCCTTGTGCCAACAAGCGGATAGCATTGGTTCAGCCTGTTTTCAACCAAAAATGTAAAAATTATAGGCATTTGCGTAAAATTATAGCTTGCTGTTCTATAGAAAGCAGTGCGAAAGAAAGGACACAAGATAAACTAAAAAATTCAACTACGACAAGCAATGCATGAGGAAGATATATGTACTTATATGTGGTTACTAATTTTATTCCATGCTGATACATTATGAAGAAATAAACCCTTAGTTACAAATTTTCAAACTATCTAATTTTCAATTGTCAAATTTTGTTTTATTCAGTATGAAATAAAATTAATTATCTATCACGTGAGTTATTGGATGTTAACAACATCGGGTCACTTAACAATCCCTCGGGACTCACGTCCCTCGGGATTGCAATCTGTTGCCCTCTGTAGTTAACATCCTCATAATTCCCTTCATACTTGAATAACTATAAAACGTTCTGAATTCTGATGCACTAGTTATGGCTTTGGATATTATGGATATTTTCGTCTGAAATTTGGTGTCTAGTCAGTGAAACGCACTATATACGTGCGGTACTCTAGTAATAGAAATACCAATGAGAATAAACAAGTTGAATCAAAATAACAACGAGGGATAAATAAAATTCCATTTCACTACATTCTTAGCAAAATGAGTAGAAATATGGACCGTGGCCTTTTACAGTTCCAAGTTCAGTAAGAGTTATATCATTCATAGTATCTGTATCAATTATTGATTGAACAATCTTTTGGGAGGTTTATTCATTCCCCAAAGACGACTTTCATGGGTTTTCTCAAGACTTGTTCATTCAAATTCATTCTATGTATTTCAAAAATATCTTGATTAGTTATATGGTTGAATTGATGAGAACCGTTAAGATAACAGCTCTGATGCGTTCGAAAACTCGCTCCTTCGTCGCTCGTTTTCGAATTTCGCATTCGTGTTTTAATAGGAGCCCATTCTGCAACTTGTTTAAGAATAGACAATTATTCTCACTAGTGACGGTAGTAATTTTGCCGTATCTCACGCTTCGAGAACACTTAAGGATTCTGAAACCAAATACCAAGAAAAAAGTCCAATTTTGTATTATACGTGTATTTATCAATTTCGGTAGAGTGCTTTAGATTCCTACAGAGCCATCATGAGAACCGTATCATAAAAAAACATATGGGTCAGACAAAACAGAGACATTCAAGAGTATTCCACTTATATCGTCTTTTTGTTCGAACAAAGAAAACCATCAGAACGGCGATCAAGAATGTCATCTAATTATGTATTCGTCCAACTTGCGAACAAACGAAACAAATATGATAACATATTAAACGAAGTTATAAATTGAGCCTATCGAACTGAACAATGTACAGAGTGGTCCAAATTGGACACTTTTGATAGGAAACATCAATTTCTAGACGAGTTAGAGAAAATTTAGCCTACATGCTACGAGGTCGATTTTCGTGAGAAAAAGAATGCCGAAAACCGCACATTGATATCTTGAGTTGTTCGAAAGATACAAAGTATTTTTTAATTTTGTGCATTTCTGACCCAGCCCCGTAACTTGTTTATTTTTGAATATTTCTTGTTTCTGTTGAAACATTCATTAGGCACTTTTTTGAAAGGAATCCAATGGTGTTCCTAGTTTTTCATTA
Source organism: Halyzia sedecimguttata (assembly GCA_937662695.2). Lineage (NCBI taxonomy): Eukaryota > Metazoa > Arthropoda > Insecta > Coleoptera > Coccinellidae > Halyzia > Halyzia sedecimguttata. The sequence goes on along the minus strand of OW569414.2, from coordinate 54,233,898 downwards.
GAAAATATGGTTTTTAAGCATATACATAAACTTTTTTTTTTAACATGTTTTTTTACATGTTCGTGTTTGGAATGGAATTCTCTTTTCATGTATATATAATAGTTGCTCCTTCTCTTGAAATCATTCATTTTGTGGCTATTTTCGAATTATTTTAGATGTTTTTTCAAAATCTTGGTTGTCATGCCTATATACGAAACAAAATAGTTCTACATAACAGCTATTAAGAAGAATAATCAGTGCCGATTTTGTAATAACTAATAAATTCAATCAAAAAATAGAATTACAAGAACAACAATATTTTTAAACTATTTACAACATGTGTTCGAATTGAGCACCATTATTCAAGTTACATTATAATTGACTTCGCTTCCCAACATTATTGACAGCATTAAACTATTAAAAATTGGTTCAAGCACTGACGTGAAGTCAGAAGCTTCTGCGCGTATGTTCTATTGTTCATTCTTCTGTATTGGACACCCTTAATCGAATTTACCATGGTAAATTATGATGTCCATTCTCCTGTATTGGACACTCTCAATTCGAATTTACCACGTTAAATTCGAATTAAGTGTCCAATAAAGGAGAATGGACAACATAATTTACCATGGTAAATTTGATTAAGGGTGTCCAATACAGAAGAATTAACAATAGAACATACGCGCAGAAGCTTCTGACCTCACGTCAGTTCTTGACCAATTTTTTTTTTTCGTGATTTTTTTGAAATTTTCTAGGGGTACGGTTCTCACAAAATTTTTAACACGTCTTAATGATGATTTTCTACTACTAGTTACCAGGCTTCAATTCGATCGAATATAAATTTATTGAGTTATCAAGGAAATGATATTCCAGGTGGGTATAACTCGGAAACTGTTTGACCGATTATGCCCAAAAACGAAATCAGCTTTCCCTTTTGGATACACAACCTACCCTGAAAATTGCAAGTCCCTATCTCCTTTCGTTCGAAAGTTATCGAGGCATAGTTACCCATCTACTGAACTCACACAAGAATGCTCGAATCTCCAACAATATTCAACCGATCGTGTTAAAACTTGAATCTTGGCAGTAGAGTTAGGTTATGAAGGCTCTTGCAAAATTTCAGCAATTTCAAACGAATAGTTACTGATATATAGAATTTTTTTTTTCAATTTTGAATGATTTTTTTTAAATTTTTTACAAATACTATCCTCACGAAATTTTGCAGAATTTTTTGCGTTGGTATTCTACAACTAATTACCATGTTTGAATTCAATCGGTTCAGTATTTTTCGAGTTAATGAGGAACAAAAAAACAACCAAATTTCAGATGGCTATAGCTCTAAAACCGTTTGGCCGATTATGCTCATAAAAAACTAAAATGTCGCGTTCTGGTGCAAATCCTAATCTGAAAACTTCAATTTTTTTGAAATCTTCTAGCCTTATGATTCACACAAAATTTCACAAACGTGCTTAAGTTCATATTCTACAACTACTCATTCATAAGTGTTAATGAGTCGTGTAACTACACGACTCTCAATTTTCTTGTTTTAGTAGATTCATAGTGTCTAAGACTTATAGACAAATATTTTGAAATGATTCTTGAATTATCTGCATATTATATTCCATCCATTTTTGGAATTATTAATTCGGTGAACGGTTAACTATCTCGAAATTACGAAATGTTTGTTTTTCATACAATCGGTAAACCCATCCAGCTATTGAACTCAAACAAGGCTGCTCGGATCTCCAACAATAAAGATCCAATCGTGTTCAAAGTTGGAACTTGGCAGTAGAGTTAGGTTCTGAAGGCTCCCGAAAAATTCCAGCGATGTTGGACGAACAATTTCTGATATATAGGATTTTTTTCTAGGATTTTCAATTATTTTTTAAAAACTTTTTAGTGATACGATTCTCACTACATTTCGCAAGAATTTTAACGCTGGTATTCTACAATAGATAACCTTGTTTGAATTGGATCGGTTTAGTATTTTTCGAGTTATTGAGGAAATAAGAACCAAATTTCAGATGGGTGCAACTCCAAAATCGTTTGGCTGATTATGTCCAATAAACATTTAAGTGTTTCAATCAGAGTCACAACCTGAACTAAAAATTTCAAGTTGCTATCTCTTTCCTTTCTCAGGTTATCTTGATATAACTAATATTTTTTTATAATGTTTCTAAAATCTTATACTCATATGATTCTCACAATATTTCACAAACGTCCTCAGGTTTGTATTCTACAACTACTCAACAATTTTCAATTCGATCGGATTCATATTGGTTCAAAACAAAATTATTACTCGGAAACCACTGGGCCGATTATACCCATTAACGAACTTGTCCGTCGTATTGGGATGCGCCACCCACCCTGAACATACGCGCAAAAATACGGGAGCTGCTAACGCATGCTTTATCAGTCCAAATAATATTCTGTCCAAATTCTGGGATTTCAGCACATTTTCCTAAATACCATTGGCAAAATTCGAGCCGGAATTGTAGGTCATTTGGTAGTAGCTTGTGAACTCTTCTCACTCTATACGGTTTGAAATTATTTTTTTTAGAATTCAATTGCTGTAGTCTTTGGAATACCTGTATTCAACTGTATTTTGCGAAGTGAAATATTGGGTTGGTTTTGTATTTCCCCCAAAACCGTTATTTCTTTTAACTCTCTATCTCTATTCCTGGCATCATAAACTCTTGTCCTTTTTGAAAAAGAACCGTAATTAACTAGGTTTTGCTGAAATCTAGTGAACATATCCCGAAACGATTGTCTCCTTTCAGGATATCGGTCAAAGTAAAGATTGCTGGCAGCCTGACCATCTTCATGTGATTCCCAATAACACTTTAGCATATCATATTTCTCATAATTTTCATACATTTTTGATTAACAGGCAGATAACTATTCTAGTATGTTCAAAACTCAGTTCAAAGAAGCACACTAAAATTGTGAAGCAATCTGCATCATAGACGAGATATCATTTAATAATAATTGCTTGACAGTACGCATAGACTGTAGTTGCTAAGGTGATTTATTTTTGCGCGTATGTTCTGGGGAACATCGCGTTATAGTTTTGCCCAAATGTCTGTAACTTTCGATTTTTTTGAAAAAAATGGTCTCAAACGATCAAGTTCGACTACCCAATGTAGAATTCGAGGTCAAATTTGATTCTGTCAGGCCAGCCGTCCGGCCGTTGCCACGATAACTTGAGAACGAAAAGAGCTAGCGACTTGAAATTTTCAGGGTAGGTGGCGCATCCCAATACGACAGACAAGTTCGTTAATGGGCATAATCGGCCCAGCGGTTTCCGAGTAATAATTTTGTTTTTACCACTATGAATCCGATCGAATTGAAACTTGGTGAGTAGTTGTAGAATATGAACTTAAGCACGTTTGTGAAATTTTGTGCGAATCATATGGCTAGAAAATTTAAAAAAAATTATTAAAAAATATTTTTGTTGTCACGATATCTTGAGAACGGAAACAGATAGCGGCATCAAGTTTTCAGGTTAGGATGAGCACCAGAACGCGACATTTCAGTTTGTTTATGAGCATAATCAGCCAAACGGTTTTAGAGTTATAGCCATCTGAAATTTTCTGAAATTTTGTGGTTTTTGTTCCTCATTAACTCGAAAAGTACTGAACCGATTGAATTCAAACATGGTTATTAGTTGCAAAATGCCAACGCGGAAATGTTTGCAAAATTTGGTGAGGATAGCGTTTGTAGAAAATTTTTAATAAATCATTAAAATAAAAAAAAAAATTCCATATATCAGTAACTAATCGTTAGGAATTGATGAAATTTTGCAAGAGCCTTCATAAGCTAACTCTTCCGCTAAGTTTCAAGTTTTAATACGATCGGTTTAATATTGTTGGAGATTGGAGCATTCTTGTGTGAATTCAGTAGATGGGTGACCGTTGCCTCGATAACATTCGAACGAAAGGAGATAGGGACTTGCAATTTTCAGGGTAGGTTGCGTATCCGAAAGGGAGAGTTGGGTTCGTTTCTGGGCATAATCAGTTTAACGGTTTCCGAGTTATACCCAGCTGGAATATTATTTTCTTGATAACTGAAAAAATAAATATTCGATCGAACTGAAGCTTGGTAACTAGCAGTAGAAAATCATCATAAAGACGTGTTCAAAATTTTGTAAGAACCGTACCACTAGAAAATTCGAAAAAAATGACGAAAAAAAAATTTTAATAACCGTACCCCTAGAAAATTTCAAAAAAAATCACGAAAAAAAAAATTGGTTCAAGCACTGACGTGAAGTCAGAAGCTTTTGCGCGTATGCTCTATTGTCCATTCTTCTGTATTGGACACCCTTTATCGAATTTACCATGGTAAATTATGTTGTCCATTCTCCCGTATTGGACACTTAATTCGAATTTACCATGGTAAATTCGAATAAAGAGTGTCCAATATAGGAGAATGGACAACATAATTAACCATGGTAAATTCGATTAAGGGTGTCCAATACAGAAGAATGGACTAAGAACATACGCGCAAAAGCTTCTGAATTCACGTCAGTGCTTGAACCAATTTTTATTTATTTATTTATTGAACGGACAAGGCAATTATACCATTACAAAGGGAATAATATATAAAAAAAAATTGGTTCAAGCACTGACGTGAAGTCAGAAGCTTTTGCGCGTATGTTCTTTTGTCCATTCTTCTGTATTGGACACCATTAATCGAATTTAATAATTTACCATGGTAAATTCGATTAAGGGTGTCCAATACAGAAGAATGGACAATAGAACATACGCGCAAGAGCTTCTGACTCCACGTCAGTGCTTGAACCAATTTTTTTTTTCGTGATATTTTTTTTAATTTTCTAGGGGTACCGTTCTTAAAATTTTTTTTTTCGTCATTTTTTTCAAATTTTCTAGGGGTACGGTTCTTACAAAATTTTAAACACGTCTTTATGTTGATTCTCTACTACTAGTTACCAAGCACCAATTCGATCGAATATTTATTTTTTGAGTTATCAAGGAAATAATATTCCAGGTGGGTATAACTCGGAAACCGTTAGACCGATTATGCCCAAAAACGAACTCAACTCTCCCTTTCGGATACGCAACCTACCCTGAAAATTGCAAGTCCCTATCTCCTTTCGTTCGAAAGTTATCGAGGCAACGGTAACCCATCTACTGAACTCACACAAGAATGCTCGAATCTCCAACAATATTTAACCGATCGTATTAAAACTTGAGACTTGGCAGTAGAGTTAGGTTATGAAGACTCTTGCAAAATTTCAGCAATTTCAAACGAATATTTACTGATATATAGAATTTTTCGTTTTTTTTTCAATGATTTATTAAAAATTTTCTACGGATGCTATCCTCACCAAATTTTGCTAACATTCTTGCGTAGGCAGTCTACAACTAATAACCATGTTTGAATTCAATCGGTTCAGTATTTTCCGAGTTAATGAGGAACAAAAAACCACCAAATTTCAGAAAATTTCAGATGGCTATAACTCTAAAACCGTTCGGCCGATTATGCTCATGAATGAACTGAAATGTGGCGTTTTGGAGCACATCCTAACCTGAAAACTTGATGCCGCTATCTGTTTCCGTTCTCAAGTAATCGTGACAACAAAAATATTTTTTAATAATTTTTCTAAAATTTTCTAGCCATACGATTCAGACAAAATTTCACGAACGTGCTTAGGTTCATATTCTACAACTACTCACCAAGTTTCAATTTAATCGGATTTATATTGGTTGGAAACAAATTGATTACTCGGAAACCACTGGGCCGATTATGCCCATTAACGAACTTTTCCGTTGTATTGGGATGCACCACCCATCCTGAAAATTTCAAGTTGCTAGCTCTTTTCGTTCTCAAGTTATCGTGGCAACAGCCGGATGGCCGGCCGGACAGAATCAAATTTGACCTCGAATTCTTCATTGGGGAGTCGAACTCAATCGTTTGAGACCATTTTCGTCAAAAAATTCGAAATTTACAGACATTTGGGCAAAATGATAACGCGATGTTCCCCAGAACATACGCGCAAAAAGAAAACCAAAAACTAAGTACCAATACATATGTACACATGACAGTAGTCAGTGTAAAAAAAGAATACTACAATTTCTTTACAGCCATTCTAAAATATGCTAAAGATGAACCGAACAGCTCAAGCCTGTTGTGCGCGTTTGCTGATCTCAGCAAACGCGCGTTTGCTGATCTCAAGTATTCAAATTCAGAACCTTCAATAACTTTGGGTAATTGTATTCATCTCTATTCATTCCCATGCTATAGCCACATTATCTGAAGAATTTATTTTGGGTACTCTCCAAGAGATCCATATCAATTTTGTAGAATGGGACCATATGATAGAGTTATATTCGAGTATAGATCTCACCTGAGAACAATAAATAATCTTGACAGCATTGACAGACAGTTCCTTTGCTGAACGAAGAGAGAAACCTAACATATTTCAAGCACGAGATGAGGTCTCTAATATTTGATACTAGAAAGTCATTTTCGATTCGAATATAACCACCAAATCCTTGAATTTTTCGCTCTCTGATAAGTTTGTGTCATTAATTTGGTGAATATAATCTATAGCTTTATTATTTCGTGAGACAAAGAATTTCTTACATTTACCCAAGTTCAGTTTCAGTAAGTTAATATTACACCATCTTGAAAGGTTATCTAAATCAAATTGTAAACTCAAGGCATCAGACATGGATTGAACCGCCCTGACCATCTTCAAATCATCGGCAAACAAAAAAAAGGAACTACCGGAGATAACACTAGGAAGATCATTGACAAACACATTGAATAATATCGGCCCCATGTGAGATCCCTGGGTTAGCCTTGAAGGAACCTCAATCGGATCGGATACTGAACTCCCATACCTGACATATTGAACTCTACCACTAAGATAGGATTTGATCCACTCCAAAATATTTTTTTCAATTCCCAGAGATTCAAGCTTAGCAAGTAATAAACTGTAGTTGACTCTATCAAAGGGTTTGGAAAAGTCAGTGTAAATGGAGTCCACCTGGAAATTACTTTCAAGAGCGCTGATGATATAATTCTGGTAAAGCAACAAATTTGTGGACGTAGATCTACCTCTACAGAAACCATGCTCTTCACCGACTATAATGTTTTTGAGATCCCATTATAGTTTTTTTGTAATGAAACAGTCCAGCATTTTTGGTAAATCTGATTGATTGCAAATACCTCTGTAGTTGTTAATATTATCCCGTGCTCCACTCTTATGTATGGGTTTAATAAAACTGTTTCCAGGAGTTGGGAAATGTTAATTTCTTAAGAGATAAATAGAATAGGGAGTGAATTGGTTTCGCCAAAGTGTGGATGCAATTTTTTATCAAATGCAAAGGGATCTCATCAGGGCCAGTAGATAGCTTCCATGGTAGAGAGAGAACTAAATCTGTAATTTTTTTAGTGTCTACAGTATAAGAGCATATGTCAACAGTGTCACCAAAGGTATAATGTGGGATTTGACCGACTATGGTGTCATCATAAACTGTCGAAAAATAATCTGAAAAAGAGATGAACTATTTCATCGCTATTTTCGCTTGAGTTATTGTTATAAACCATACGAGATGGAAGATTGTATGACTTTTTTTCATCGTTAATGAACCTCCAAAATTGACGAGGATTGGCAGAAAGATTTGTTTTCAGTCTTGAAAATGTAATCGCGATAACAATCATCACGCAAGACCCTACATTGTTCCCTGAGATATTGAAACCGCTTTTATACTTCCATGTTACCCCTTTTAAATTTCCTATGAACTGATTTCTTTTCAAATATCATCTGTTTCAATTCTCTGCTGAACCATATTGGGAAGGTGGAAGTTTTGAACCTTTTAAGAGGAACAAAATCATGAGGATGAATCAATATCGTCATTCAATAATATGGAACTCCAATCAACGCTGGCATATAAATCATTCATGAGGATATAATTGCAATTCCTAAAATCGTAAAAGTATTCCTCGATTTTCAGATCAGGCATTTTCTTAACATTCAAATCAAAAGCAACAGTAGAGTGGTGAATGCTATTTTGAAGAATTAAGTCTACCAGGTTACTTACAACTATATCATGGTATGAAGAAAACGACAGATCCAAGAACACATTCCTAGAGTTCGGAATAGAATTCATTTGGTAAAGGTTATGATAACTGAAAGAGTCTAGCAATATATTAGCTGGTGAGTGGTCAGGACAGTCAGCACTTACGCCAAGTTCATCATTGAACCAAATGACATTCAGTATATTATAATCCCCACATAGCAACAATTTATGACCAGGAAACTTTTTCAAAACATAATCTACAGTATTAGCATGATTAATGTAATGCTCATTATTAGAGGCAGGTGGAATATAGACTGCACCGTCTATCAAATGATCTACACCAAGAGAAAGTTTTACAAAAATTTGTTCGACATCACTGTTCACAAAATCTACAGAAGTAGCAGACATAGAGCGCCTGACAGGTATGAGAAAATTTGTTTCATGTTCAGACATGGCACCACAGATTTTGAAAATACATCTAAAATAATTCGAAGACAGCCACAAAATGAATGTTTTCAAAGTGGAGTAGCAACTTTTATATATATTTGAAAAGAGAATTTCATTTCAAACACGAATATGTAACAAAATATAGGGCGGTCCATAAGAAAAAATACAAGTTTATGTTATAGCTTCAAAACCATATTTTTCAATAAAAAACTAGGATCATCGTTGAATTCCTTTCAAAAAATTGTATCAAGAATGTTTTCACAGAAATAAGAAATATTCAAAAATAAACAAGTTACGGTGTTGGGTCAGAAATGCACAAAATTGAAAAACACCTTGTATCTTTTGATCAACTCAGGATATCAAAGTGCGGTTTTCGGCATTCATTTTCTCACGAAAATCGACCTCGTAGCATGTAGGCTAGTTTTTCTCTAACTTCTCTAGAAATTGTTGTTTCCTATCAAAAGTGTCCAATTTGGACCACTCTATACATCACAACGACAAGTAGTCGTGTGCAGGAGACAAGAGCAACCCTACAAAATAAGACGCTTAGAGTGGAAGGTAATCTCTGGAGAGGTTGGCCTGAATGTTCAGGCAAGATGGGTTGTCCTTCTTTTCTTTTCTTATAAACAAGTTTTCCAGGTAGTCCAGGCGATTGAAACTCTTTGACGAAGTCTGTAGCAATATTTAAGCATCAATATTAGGATCGAAGTTGTGTTCGTTGAACCTTTAATAGAGGTCAAAGCAAGACTTATCGGCAGAAATTCATGTTCCTTGATTCGAAATAGTAAAACTTGTTCTCTCGAATTTTGGAAGTATACGCTTGTCCTTCCAAAATTCTTTTCCTTTTCTTACTTATGATGGAATCGATCATGTATTGTATGGTCATGGTTTGTATGCATTATTTACTGATATCTGTTTGATCAGACCAACTTCATCATTATAACTATCAGTGGACAAAGAAACTGACAGAAGGCGATGTACATAGGAATGGAAGGATGATATTTTTGACTATAGGAGTGCTTTGAGGAATTTGGTATGGAATGGTCAGTTTGAGTAGGTTTCCTGAACATACTGTAGGATAAAAGGTTGTCAGCTCTGGTTATTGTCAAATCCAAGAAGTTAGTTGCACTATTCCGCTCCAGTTCAAGGATGAACCTGAAATTTTGTATGTGAAGTATTTATTAATGTTCTCCAAAATTGGGTATGTTGGCATCACCGTTCAGGATGACAAAGCGATCATCAACGTATCTGAACCAGCTTGAAATGTTGCCATGTTCATCGAGAATCTGGGATTCCAATGCATCCATAAAAGTGGGACAGCCCTGTGGACAGGAGCTTTTTGGCATTCTTGTTCAAACAACAAATTATATCTCCGAAAGTATTGGTTTCTCAGAGTTGGGAATTATATCAATAGATTTCTATGATAGAACTGCATTATTGACGAACTTAAATTTGAAAGAGTGTCGTTTAAAAAAAATTCTTCAAAAATTATCATTCAAAAAAATATCAATCTGTAATACTTTAATGCTTCAAAAATTGTCATTGAATTTATTATCAAGATTAAATGAGCAATCTGCAATGATTGAACCTTGTGGAATGGGTTCCCCAATATTTATACATACACTATTCAATATGTAATCAGTCGATATTATTTATTATGCAGTTTCTCCATAAAAATCCATTGATATCATTTTCAACTCTAAAGAGCTAATACTTTCGGAGATATGTTTTTTCGAAATTTCAATATTGAATCGTACTTCAATGTTTTCACAGAATGATATAATTATTCTATCTATGAACTATTATATGATCTGTGTTCATACTCGTACATGTCATCCTGATCTATAAGAGCTATTATTATATTACAGCTTTTTTAATTTGATTTCTTCCATGGTTCTCATTCTCAGATTGCTCATTTAATCTTGATAAATAACAACAAATCTTGTCAAGTTTTGAACTAGAGCGCCATAGCTCCTGTCCACAGGGCTTGAACCAATTTTTTTGCTCATAAAAACGGTAATTGAAGGTGAAAAAATCTTATGACAAACAGAAATACAGACATACAATATATCAATTGTTGTGCCTTCCCCAACATAGTTACGAGCCAAGATAGAGCTTATTAATCTTACATTCTCATCCCGTGGGGTGCAGGTGTACTAGTTGGCCACATCAAACGACAGCAGGATGGAAGAAGGGTTCAAAGTTACAGTTTTTTCGATTAGATCTAAAGAACTGGGGACCGTATTGCCAGGTTTGAAATTAGTGACATTTTTTACAACCCTCCAAATGAACGAGGACAGGAGAAAAGTTGGGGTGTTGGTGTAGCTCACCACAGGTCTAATGGGAACGTCAATCTTGTGGAGTTTTGGCAGGCTGTAGAGCTTAGGGATTGCAGGGTTACTTGGAATAATATTCTTTGGTGCTTTGAACTCATCTAAAAAATCCAGACAAATTTTTATGTGTTTTTCATCTTTAAAATGAATTTATTCATAAAGTTGTTGTTCAGAGGGGAGTTATTATTCTCTTGCATGAAATTTTCAACCTTAGAAATGTACTCTGATTTTTCACGGATTAGCAGACAATTTCCCCTGACGCCTTTAGAAATGACAAAGTTTTTATCATGAATTTTCTTTCTTATGTTATTAACGCTTTTATTAAATTGTTTTCTTTTTGTGATCTTTACCTTGTGTAATTTCATCAGTTTTCTTAACCTTCTACAGTGTACTGAGTAGTTCTTGTCTGATGTGGGAAGTGACAGACATGTTACTTGTTTATAAGTAAAGAAAAGAGGGACAACCTATCTTGCCTGAACATTCAGGCCAACCTCTCCAGAGATAACCTTCCACTCTATAAGCGTCTTGTTTTTTTAAGATTGCTCTCAGCTCCTTCACACGACCATTTTATGTACATTGTACACTTCAATAGGCTCAATTTATAACTTTCTTCAATCTGTTATCATATTTGTTTCATTTGTTCGCAAGTTGTACGTCATCATACTTAGTAATTTTGTTTTTATTTTGAGTCCACCTTTTTGAAATCAAATTTTCTGTAAGTCCAATATTTTGTGACTCAATGTTACGTTATTGTGTAGAATGTAGTTCGTTGGGTCAAATTCGATTTCTTGCGTTGGACGGTTGATCTCTGTAATGAGCACACCATCTTCTTCTTTGATTCCTTCCAACAAACATATTAAAACTAAAGTTACTATATATGTGTAAACCTAGTTGTCTGCTCATATTCTTTCGAGATATGTTTCAATTGCATTGATCATTTAAGTTTCACCGAATTAAACCAGGTACACTATTTCTAATACAAAATTCAGATCGCTAAGAAACGGAAATTAATAATTAGATGACATTCTTGATAGCCGTTCTGATAGTTTTTTTTGTTCGACCAAAGAGACGGTGTAAGTTAAATACTCTTGAATGTCTCTGTTTGTTTGACCTAAATGTTTTTGCGCGTATGTTCTGGGAAACATCGAGTTATCATTTTGCTCATATGTCTGTAATTTTCGAATTTTTCGCCGAAAAGGGTCCGAAAAGATTGGGTTCAACTCCCTGATCAAGAATTCGAGGTTAAATTTGATTCTGTTCGGCCGGCCGTTGCCACGATAACTTGAGAACGGAAAGAGACAGCAACTTGAAATTTTCAGGGTGGGTGGTGTATCCCAATAGGACGGACAAATTCAACCTAGAAATCAAACTCACGTGCTTCAGCCGGGATGGAAAATCTGAGTGTTATTTTCTGTCACATGCAAAATGAAACATTGAACCATTTCTTTCATTTAAACCTTATACTGTGTTACGGAAAACCATTAACAAAATAAATAAATTTTTGGGCCAGAATCAGTGCTGCATCACTGAAGAATCTGAATGCGCCATTTGAGTTTGTTTATAGGCATAATCGGCAAAATGGTTTTGGAGTTATAACCATCTGATATTTGGTTGTTATTCCCTCAATAACTCGAAAAATGTGAAACCGATCCAATTCAAGCATGGTTATTAGTTGTAGAATGGCAACGCGAAAATTCTTGCGAAATTTTGTGAGGATCGTAAAGCTAGAAAATTTCTAAAAAATCATAGAAAATTATTGAAAAAAAATCTATATATCAGAAGCTATTTCTCCGATATCGCTGAAATTTTGCGAGAGCTTTCAAAACCTAACTTTACTCCCAAGTTTCAAGTTTGAACATGATCGTATCTATATTGTTGGAGATCCGAGCAGCCTTGTATGAGTTCAGTAGCTGGATATGTGAGCGTTGCCTCAACAACTCTTGAACGAAAGGAGATAGGGACTTGAAATTTTCAGGATTGGTTGCACGTCTGAATGGGAGAGTTGAGTTCGCTGTTGGCCATAATCGGTCCAACGGTTTCGGTGTTATACCCATCTGGAGTATTATTTACTCGATAACTCAAAAAATATAGACTCGATCGAATTGATGCTTGGTAACTAGTTGTAAAATATCGACATGAAGACTTGTGTAAAATTTTGTGAGGACCACAACACTAGAACATTTTTTAAAATATTACAAAAAAATATTATGCATCTCATGATTCCTTGAGAACGGAGAGTCCCTATGACTTACAGTTTTCAGGGTAATTTACGCATCTGAATACGACATTTAAGTTCGTTAACTATCAGAATCGCCCAATTTTTATTTTGAGTTATATAAATCCGAAATTTGGTTGTTATTTCCTCAATAACTCAAAAAATACGAATCCGATCCAATTCAAATATGGTTATTAGGTGTAAAATGCCAAGGTGAAATTTCTTGCAAAATTTCGTGAGGACCAGAACTTTTTTAAAAAATCATTGAAAAAGAAAATTGGTTCAAGTACTGACGTGAAGCCAAAAGCTTTTGCGCGTATGTTCTCTTGTCCATTCTTCTTTGTTGGACACTCTTAATCGACTTTACCATGGTGAATTCTATTGTCTGTTCTCCTGTATAGGACACTCCGAATTTACCATGGTAAATTCGATTAAGAGTGTCCAATACAGGAGAACAGACAATATAAATCACCATGGTAAATTAGATTAAGAGTGTGCGATACAGGAGAATGGGCAATAGAAAATACGCGCAAAAGCTCCTGACTTCACGAAAAAAAAAATTATTTAAAGCACTGACTTGAAGTCAGGAGATTTTGCGCTTATGTTTTATTGTCCATTCTCCTGTATTTGACACTCTTAATAGAATTTACCATGGTGAATTATATTGTCTGTTCGCTTGTATTGGACACTCTTAATCGAATTTACCATGGTAAATTCGTAGTGTCCATTACAGGAGAACAGACAATAGAATTCACCATGGTAAATTCGATTAAGTTTGTCCAATAAAGGAGAACACACGCGCAAAAGCTTCTGTCTTCACGTCAGTGCTTGAACAAATTTTTTTTTTATGATAGGGTACTGATGATGACTCTGTAGTAGTGAAAAGCGCTTTACCGAAATTGATAAATACACGTATAATACAAATTTGGAATTTTTTCTTGATTCAGTCACGTGTACACAGCATCAAAAATTATTGCAAATTATCCGTAGAACGTGAATTGTTAGCAATCTTTTGGGGATGTAAATATTTTAGACAATATTTGTTTGAAAGAAATTCAAAATTTATTGTGACCACGAACCATTGCCATATCTTTTCAAACTGAAAGAATCAAATTCTAAAATTCTAAGATGGAAACTGAAGTTCAAAGAATAATATTCTGAAATTATTTTTAAACGCAGATCTACAAAAACGAACGCCAATGCACTCTCTCGTATTCCAAATATTCAAATGAATGCATTAGAAAATTGAAGTACACTCAACAACCCCAGTGATTTGAATTCAGAAATTTCACAATATTTATTATAATTATTATAATCTAGAATTATGAATAAAAACAAAATTTTATTTCTGCTAATATTTTATTTAACAACAATTGTTTCGTCATACCATGACTTCATTAGGTGAGTATTATTAGACACTGATTGTACAATGCAAGAAACATCAATATATAGTAGGTACAGGTATGATAATAAATAAGAGGGGATAAAGAAAGTTTAACAAGTCTTTGGGAAATTCAAAATATTTTGTAAAAAGGTTCAATAAGGGGGATCTGCTTAATTGTGTTTGTTCATTCAATAAGATTTGTTTCTTGTGAATTCTATTAATTTCAAGTGTTTACAATAGGTTCAAACGGTGGCTTTTATTTTCGACATCTAACTATTTCTGAATTATTATCATAAATATGTCCTGATTCCAATAGGTGTACCGCGTAGGTTGAAGTCCTCTTATTGTTGCTAAAACATTTTTCTTGTTCCTTTATTAGGGAAATTAATAAAACACAATAAAGACAGAATAGAAAAGAACAAGAAATGAGGCGTTTATAAGTTGACTTGCGGTACTTGCCAGTATGTATACGTTGGTCAAACAGGAAGGTCCTTCCAAACAAGATTAAGGAAACATGAAAAATATTTTGGCAACAATAAGAGGACTTCAACCCACTCAGTACACCTATTGGAATTAGGACATATTTTTGATAATAATTTAGAAATGTTACATGTCGAAAATAAAAACCACCGTTTGAAACAATTGTAAACTCTAGAAATTAATAGATATCATAAGAAACAAATCTTATTGAATAAACAAACAGAATTAAGCAGATCCTCCTTATGGAACCTTTTTTAAAAAATATTTCGAACTTCCCAAAGACTTGTTAAACATTCTTTATCCCCTCCACTTTCTCATCATACCTGTACCTACTATATATTGATGTTTCTTGCATTGTAAAATCAGTATCTAGTAATACTCACCTAATGAAGTCATGGTATGACGAAAGAATTGTTGTAAAATAAAATATTAGCAGAAAAAAAATATTAATTTTATTCATAATTCAAGATGAATTTCCGTCAGGTAAAGACCAACACAATGAGAACTGATACCGGTTTTTTGGTCTTATGGTATTACAAACTGTTAT
Organism: Halyzia sedecimguttata; assembly: GCA_937662695.2. Taxonomy (NCBI): domain Eukaryota; kingdom Metazoa; phylum Arthropoda; class Insecta; order Coleoptera; family Coccinellidae; genus Halyzia; species Halyzia sedecimguttata. The sequence goes on along the minus strand of OW569414.2, from coordinate 54,218,468 downwards.
TAAAGAATATTTGGTTTCTTACCAAATCCCTAGATCTTGAAATCTCCATGTATATAAAACTCCAAACCAAGAATAGTTCCCCAGCAACAGATAGAGGAAGATTTACAGGAATGAAGATATGGTTAAAAATGGAAAGGAAATACGAATACGAGAGGAGAGACGCATACAACATATATCTCAAGCTAATACACTCTGAGTTAACTTCTAGACTACATTATATCTTGTTCGATAATTTAGATAATAACATTAGGAATTAAATTGATGAATACATACACAAAAATCCAAAATACAAAAAAACAAATTAATAATTTTAGTAGCTAAAAAGAATGAAACTAACTTGATTGAACAAAATTTAAATAAATATTCAGAAAATATTATTTATCCTAGATTTATGAATACTTCGGAAGTAGAATTCAATCAAGTTGAATCAAAAATATTAGAAAAATGATATAACTACAATTCAAATAACAATATTAAAAAATCCTTAGAATAGCTGTTGACGCAGAAAATGTACTCAAAAATTGTCGGAATTCGAATAAGGATGAATATGCATTGGCTAATATTATAAATAAAAAATTCACCTATCAATCACATGTTAAAACTATACAGGGGAAGTCTTTAAGTTGTACATTAATTTTAAGCATGGATTCCTCTCATCAAATGGAACAGCTTTTTCCTTTACCATTTTTTCCAGATTCGGCTCAGGTAAAAAGTTATAAGCGTTTAAAAATTTTACATTGTACAAAGCCAGCCCTGAACTATCGATAAGTGTTGAACATAGAAACACTAACTGGGTTCAATATCGCATTATTAAATGAAAGCTTTATCATCTGATGCTCAATATTCAACGAAATTGTCTGAGAAATCTGATTTAGGTACTCACTGAACTTATGAAATGGCTTTAAATAATTTTTGAAACTCTACCTGATTATTAGAACACTGAATTAAACTTGATTTTCATTGAACATCAAATACAAGATTATCCACAATATCTTCTCCGCCTATTTTTCCATTCCTCACATATTTTAATTCGCATATAAACGAATATATCAATATCAAACAATAATTATAACATATCCTATACTCTTTTGAATTGAGAAAAATTGGTTCAAGCCCTGTGGACAGGAGCTTTCTGGCGCTCTAGTTCAAACAGAAAAATTATATCTCCAAAAGTATTGGTTTCTCAGAGTTGAGAATTATATCAATTTATTCTTATGATAGAACTGCATCATAAAGGAAATTCAATTCAAATAATAATTCATTTAGATTAAATAAGCAATCTGAGAATGAGAACTGCACCATGTAAGAAACCAAATTAAAATAGCTGAAATGAATTTGACTCTCTCATATAAAACAGGATGAAATGTACGAGTACACAGATCAGCTTAGATAGAATATTTATAGCATTCAGTGAAAACATAGAAGTACGATTCATTTTGAAATTTAGAACTTCATCTTAGCAGAAATTGAATTCAAACATCATAGAAGAATTTAAATTCAACAAGAGTGCCAAAAATTATCAATCCAAAACCACTAGACGAATTCTACCCAACAACGAACTCATCCGAGATATTCATTCCTCAATTATATGATGAATGATAATATATATCTTTCCTCAAATCTACAATATTTCAGTTTTGTTTTTAGTGGAGATATTCTGAACTCAATATTATTAACTTACCATTACCATTCCCATCATCATATGGATTGACCATCGGCATGAAAATATCAACCAACAAAAAGTATGATATTATATTATCATTCTCATATTTATACAATTGCTCGAATGAAACAACGTCATGTCTCAAGAGAATAAGTTGACATTATAACAATTCATAGAATACCCACATAATAATTCTATCATTCTGTGAAAACGCAGAAATACGATTTACATTGAAATTTTGAAAAATCATATCTCCGAAAGTATTAACTTGTTAGAGTAAAAATGATATGAATGGATTCTCATGATAAAACTGCTTATTAAAAAAATATTAATTTGGAATTTGTTTCGTAAAAAAAAAAAAATTTTTTTTGTTACTCCGAAACCATTCGTCCGATTTTTCCCAATAAAGAACTTAGCTGAGATATTTATCCCCTAAACTCACTCTGAAAATTTCATTTCTCTAGCTCATTCCGTTCGAGAGTTATGTTGCCTACGGCCGGCCGGCCGGCCGGACAGAAATTCGACCACGGATTCTTGATCAGTGAGTCGAACCAAATCGTTTAAGACCATTTTCGTCGAAATATTCGAATATTACAGACATTTGGGCAAATTGATAAGCACTCAGTTCCGAGGAACTAGAGCGCCAAAAACAATCTGTTCTCTATGCAAATCACAGAACACAAATAATTGCAAAAGCAAGCGACGACCTCGTATAGACACAGTAAAATAATAGGTTTGTTCCAACAGCGGCCGAAACCTTACAGTGAACGGTCCACGGACTGTGCGGTGGTGTAAAAGCCTTCCTTTCACACCACCGCGCAGTTTTAAATTTGTGATATAAGAAAAATATTTTTATATTCACCTACTGTGAAGATTGGAACTATCTTGCTCATTCTGTTTGAGAGTTATCTTGTTTGCGGATGGCCGTACGGCGATTTTGATCACGGATTCTTGATCAGTGAGTCGAACCAAAACGTCTGAGACCATTTTCAGCCAATAATTCAATAATTCGAAAATTACAGACATTTGGGCGAATTGATAACAAAAGCGCCAAAAACATAGTATCACAGTGACACTTCAGATAGAAATTTCGAAGTTCTAACTATTTCTTCAACAAATTCAACTACCAAATATGGCCAATTCCAATTGTGTAATTTGGGAAATTGTTTTGTATGTTCAACAAAATACAAGTCGACTCCGTATGTTTCCTTTTCATGTGAGTGGTATTCCGTCATCAGAATCTTTGTTTTAGTCTAATCCATTATGTCGATCTCTATAGATTGTACATACATATTCTGCTATTTGTGTTGCTTTTGTTGTTCGGAACAAAGTGCTTATCAATTGGCCCAAATGTCGGTATTTTTCGAATTGGCAGAAAATGGTCTTACAATTTCATAGAATGCTCTATTTATGAGATGTGTCAAAAACATTTTGTATTTAATTATTTTATGATGCAGTCTTATCACAAGAATCCATTGATATCATTCCCAACTCTTACGATGGGTTGCACAAAGCTTTGACAGCTCTTAATTGCCAAATCAGGTAGACAGCCTTGCAGTCCTTGACCCTCTTATGGCAAAAGCATGAACATCACTGAACATCGCTTATGGTTTTCGCATCACAGAGGGTCAGAGTTCCTAAGGATTTCCCTAGATGCAGCTGATGAGATTTTCTTCCTACCTGTTCGCAACAACTGGGATTATGTTTCCTAGAACTCCTTCAGCTGTCATTCAGTGTGGCAATGATATGCTGACGATTGGTAATAGCCATGAAACTGGTTCGTATTTGCCCCTGTATGACGCTTTCCTCATTAGGGGAACACTGAGCGATGAGGGGACCAGCCCGTATCCACGAAATATTTGTTGATAGTTAAAATCAATGAATATTTCTCCGTGTCTTTCAGCTAATACTGTAATTTGCAGTGTAACAAATTTCAGAATAAGTGTCATCAAAAAATAATTGGTCAAGTTTTCGCTTTGTATCTGATGAAGGAGTCCGATTTAGTCTCTGAAATATTACAGAATGGTTTCGTTACTGTTTATTATGTTAATTTTTTGCAAAATGATCCATGAAGAAATTATATTTGTCCTCAACACAACACAATAAACAGCTCCCATGACGACGATTCCATATACCAGGCTTGTATAAGCTTTCATGTGTGTGGTTTTTAGGTTTGTATATCAAAAGGAAGAAGTATCTGATTTTGAAGTTTTATTTGAACAATCCACAATTAACAATCCTCATGACGATGACTACCTATACCGGGCTCGTATAAGTTTTCGTATGTGTTGGTTTTGGGTTTGTATATCGAGAGAAGGCAATATATTATTTTCAAACTCTCGCTCTACAGCGTTGCCGGATGTAAGGACTCAAGACGTTGATCAACTATACGAATTATATACAGCGAGCTAATGTGAGCAGAAGCGCCCTCGCACTGGCCAAACTCTGAAGCTTTTCTGTATATAATATGATGTATCACCGCTTTTTCAGACCCATCTGAAAATTTACCCCTGGCATCCCCTAACGTCCCTGAGTACAATTCTATAGGTAAACGTTACCAGACCCGGAGTCGGGTCTGAAAACGTCACTTTTGGACTGTATAATCGGTAAAGTATGTCGATTTGGGTCTGTATGTGCGGTCGAACAAATCTATATATATATATATATATATATATATATATATATATATATATATATATATATATATATATATATATATATATATACAGGGTGTTTCCTAAACATGCGGCAAAAATTCAGGGGGTTGTTCCTTGGACTATTCTAAGAATATTTTGTCCTTTGATGATTTTTGAAAAACCTATTTGTTTCGAAGATATAGGGGAAACAAAATTTTGGATAATAACATTTTATTATGAAAAATTACATGAAAATTCAACTCAACCTACAAAAACTGTTGAAAATGACCACCTCTACCCAGCATACAAGCATCCAATCTTCTCCTCATTGACTGCCGAACCCTTTCAAAAACACCAGGATCATTTCTTATTAAGTTACACCCAGCAATGATCCGATTTCGCAAGTCTTCCACATTTTCTACTGGAGTGGTATAAACTAATGATTTTAGATGGCCCCATAGGAAATAATCTAAGGGGTTTAAGTCCGGGGAACGAGCAGGCCATAAATGAGGTCCACCTCTTCCAATCCAGCGATCTCCGTATGTTAATGTTAAAAACTCACGAGCAACCAAACTAAAATGCGCTGGTGCACCATCGTGCATAAACCACATTGCATGTCTTATTGCCATTGGTACATCCTCCAAAAACAGAGGTAACGTTTGTTCTAAAAAGTTGCGATACACGTCCCCGGTAAGTCTTTCTGGTAAAAATATCGGCCCTATTAGGCAGTCACCCACAATACCAACCCAAACATTCAATGAGAACTGATGTTGAAAACGATCTTCAATTACCTCATGTGGATTTTCGTCGGCCCATACATGGTTGTTATGAAAATTTCTTATTGCATTTCTTGAGAAATTTGCTTCAACGGTAAAAAGAATCAGCGTCAGTAATTGAGGAATTTGAACTAATGTGGTTAAAAGCCATTGACAAAATGCAATACGTGGGGGAAAATCAGTAGGAATAAGTGCCTGAACGCGTTGCATATGGTAGGGGTATAACAAATTGTCTTTAAGAATTTTCCAAACAGTCTTATTACTCACATTCAAAGTATTGGAAATTTTTCGAGTAGAAGTACTAGGGTCTTCTTCGATCATGTCCAGCACATTCTCTTCCAGTTCCACCGTTCTTACTGTGTTTGGTTTTCCTGGTCCCCCCATTTTTTTCAATGCGCCTGTTTCATGCAGACGTTGATGAATATTTTGAAACAATTTTCTGTCAGGAATATTACGCCCAGGAAATCGTTCAATGTACAACCTCCTAGCTTTTAATGAATTTCCATCAGCAAGTCCATAAATGAAATGCATGTCAGTCATCTCGGCGTTTGTATAGCGATTCATAATAGTCAAAGATAAAATGTTCATTGCTAATACATCACAAAACGAATTCAAATGAAAACCGTGTTTAATCTGTATTCCTTTACCATCTGCACTTATCAATTTTTAGTCAAAAAACTGGTTTTTAGTAATTGGAATGTTGTTAAACAAATTTAAAAATAAATTGTACCTACTTAGTAAACACAGTTTTAAAAATATGAAAAATGTTGTTCGCCCTGTATCTTCGAAACAAAGAGGTTTTTCAAAAATCATCCAAGGACAAAACATGCTTAAAATAGTCCAAGGAACAACCCCCTGAATTTTTGCCGCATGTTTAGGAAACACCCTGTATATATATATATATATATATATATATATATATATATATATATATATATATATAAATAGATGTAACTAAGGAACAACTGAGTCCCAAAATGGTATATGGTTGGTAACAAGTGAGACCCGTTTTGCACATGTGAGGCCCCTTTCCGGGTCTCGCATTGTTTTTTGGTGCAAATGGACTCCTTAGGGCCAACCTCAGCTCCCTGATGTCTCCCCCAAAAAATTTTTTGATCTGGATGTCTGTTATAAGCCTCAACTTACACGGAATTTAGTTAATGGGAATTCGCTTCAGATGGCGCTGTAGAAGTTCTGTACATACTTTGCGAGACCCAGAGTATATATTCTCAATTAAGCAGGTTGCTGTGAGATGAGAGTCCCGCCAATCTGACAACACTGCTCTATAGATCATTCAGTACACTAACGGTGGTTTTCAAAAAGCTCTGATAAGATTTATTATAGCTTTAATACGATTTCGGCTAGATGAACTGGAAATCAACATAGAAGTTCACTGATTTGGCAAGTAATAGTTATGAAAGTGTCATCAAACACTGGGTCAATATATCATTATCTTTCTAAGAATCAGATACATTGAAATGAAAATTTATCAAATAATAATATTCATTAGTCATTGCCATTTCCACACACGATCGTACGATAGATTAACCATTTAAATATTTACAATTGGCTGCCCCGCGATATTTTCCAATAGTTTCAGTGAATTATTGATTTCTCTAAATTCCCAAAAAACTATTGACTTTACTCATTCATAAGTGTTAATGAGTCGTGTAACTACACGACTCTCAATTTTCTTGTTTTAGTAGATTCATAGTGTCTACGACTTATAGACGAATATTTTGAAATGATTCTTGAATTATCTGCATATTATATTCCATCCATTTTTGGAATTTGTAACAAAGCACTATTATTTTGCAAATATTATGCTTGTTACTAGTTTCCAATAATTCCGTTGTCAGCACAAGCCAGCGAAATCAATTAATTTACGCGCAGAGTAACCGAGTCACGGCGAAGAAAGCCGACCGAATCCTTTATAAAACCCAGTCCCACCGTAGTTCAGTCAGTCGCGCTAACCGTGCAGCCGTGAGCAGAACCGATACCGCAGTAAGTAAGTGAAATGATGGGGGTGGAGTTGGAGTACCGGGTCCAGTGTGAGGCCAGTATGCGTGGGAACTGTTTCAAATTAACGTTGCCACGTTGTGCTGGAATTCCGGGACAACCGTAGAAACACCGAGGGTTGTCCGATGGATGGTGGTGTCTCTGGAGTGGGCGGTCTGTTTCAAATTAGCGACCGTACATTCTTGCGATGCTGCCAGTCAGCGGCCGCCTAACGTGGAATCCGTAATTCGGGAGTGCGTTATACCGGTAATTTTCGGAAAGACAGTATGCGTGGGAACTGTTTCAAATTAACGTTGCCAAGTTGTGCTGGAATTCCGGGACAACCGTAGAAACACCGAGGGTTGTCCGATGGGTGGTGGTGTCTCTGGAGTGGGCGGTCTGTTTCAAATTAGCGACCGTACATTTTTGCGATGCTGCCAGTCAGCGGCCGCCTAACGTGGAATGCGTAATTCGGGAGTGCGTTATACCGGTAGTTTTCGAAAGGACAGTATGCGTGGGAACTGTTTCAAATTAACGTTGCCACGTTGTGCTGGATTTCCGGGACAACCGTAGAAACACCGAGGGTTGTTCGATGGGTGGTGGTGTCTCTGGAGTGAGCGGTCTGTTTCAAATTAGCGACCGTACATTCTTGCGATGCTGCCAGTCAGCGGCCGCCTAACGTGGAATCCGTAATTCGGGAGTACGTTATACCGGTAGTTTTCGGAAGACAGTATGCGTGGGAACTGTTTCAAATTAACGTTGCCACGTTGTATTGGAATTCCGGGACAACCGTAGAAACACCGAGGGTTGTCCGATGGATGGTGGTGTCTCTGGAGTGAGCGGTCTGTTTCAAATTAGCGACCGTACATTCTTGCGATGCTATCAGTCAGCGGCCGCCTAACGTGGAATCCGTAATTCGGGAGTGCGTCAACCGGGAGTTTTCGGAAGACAGTATGCGTGGGAACTGTTTCAAATTAACGTTGCCACGTTGTGCTGGAATTCCGGGACAACCGTAGAAACACCGAGGGTTGTCCGATGGATGGTGGTGTCTCTGGAGTGGGCGGTCTGTTTCAGATTAGCGACCGTACATTCTTGCGATGCTCTCAGTCAGCGGTCGCCCAAGGTGAAATCCGTGAGCCGGTCCGTAATGTGAGTAATATTAAATATAGTGCCGGAATGCTTTGAACGCAGCTACTTAAAGGTGTCCACCCATTGACCGAGACAGGGATGCTGGGTGAGTGACCTGTTACCGAGGTCATCACAGCGCATGCCTTGTGCGGAGTGCCTTCTGGCACTTTTCGTAATAAGGAAGGACCGTAGCAAACAGCATTAAGCACTAGTCGTGAATAAACCGACCAGAGAGTCTCCGAAGTGCGCGATAATAAATAGTTTCCGTGAATTACTAGCCGCAACGTCCGAATTAATAAATTAATGGCCGTGAAGTCCGACTTAACCCGAATTAATGGCCGCGAAACCCGGAATAGTGAAGACTCCCCACTCCACCGTACATCACCCATCACTTGGTTTGCATCAATCTTTATACTTATCCGTTTGTTATTGATAGATTAGCCTGTAGCTTTTAACTGTTACCCACCATTAATCATACACAAAAGCTCGCTGCATCACTGTTTGCCGACTCCCCGTTTTCCGTACCCTTTCCTCTCCTACCGTAACCTCTCTACCGAAAGCACCGTTTAACCGTTTCCGTATTCACTGCTTTAGTCATGACATCACCTCTCCTTCGCAAGAACAAAGATCACTGTATTTTCTCTTCATTAATCACCGTAGATAGAAGCAACTTGTAAATAGTGTAAATAGATGTATATAGCTAACTCGTAGTTTGATTACCTGAGAAGTATAGGTTAATTCTCTAGTATGACACAGAGGCGTGACCCCTGGAATTACCGTCTCTGGCTGTGAAGCTATCCTGGGTACCTGGCTCCGAAGAACCGTGCCAGGTCCGTATAGTGAACCTCACCACTATAATCAAGGTGGCGCCCGAGAAACCGCTTCTATTGTACGTAGTACGCAAGAAAGGGCGTCACAAAATGGCGCCCGAGAAGGGACCCTGAAAATACTACTGTGTTCCGAATACCCGAAATATCCACGTCAGAAAAGCAGCCGACAGAAACCGGAACGAATCCTGAGTAACCGCACCGAAGAGGACCGAGCTGGACCAAGCTGACCGAACTGTACCGAGTTGCCCCGATTCATAACATCAGTGGAAGGGGCAGATACCCTACCACCCGACCTGCAAGACGAATGGATATATAAGGGAGATCCATGACCACCAGAAGAGAAGTACGCGAACCGTTGACCAGTACACATCGACCGAAGTGATCAGACCGCATCAACTGCATAAACTGTTATAGTGAGAATATTGTGAATCGTGACAGCAGACCAAGAATCACCATGAAGAAGCTGGAGATTTGTAAACCCGACCAAGCCGAAGATGAATTTGCAACCGATCCAAACAACAACCCGACCGACTTCATCGACTTTGTTGCAACCGACCTGAGAACCAGTTGGATTTATAAACTGAGGAAGGAACCCTGGACAAGGAGCTAATGAACTTCAAGCTCTCCACCGCCGGAACCGTAGACGAGAAGAAACGTCGATTGGCCAACTTCTTTAAGAATGGCCAAGCTACACCAAATCCGATGACCATGCCACCGCCCAACTTCGCAGTGCCACCCGGACTACCAGCTTCCCAGACAAAGATAGAACCTGTGGATTTGAGCCGTGCTGGAATCAAGTTCGATGGGAAGTCCGATCCTGTCACCTTCATAGAGCAGTTGGAAGACGTCCGTTCCCCACTAGGAGCACGACACGACAACCTCCTGGTCGCAATCCCGATGGTATTAACTGGAGCAGCTGCGCTATGGTACCGAAACAACAAGCATTCCTGGCAAACCTGGGAAGAATTTCACGAAGCATTCCAGACGTTCTTCTTTCCTACCAACTACCACGCAACGCTGGAAGCTGAGATCAACCAGCGTCGACAAAGGCCTACCGAGGACATTACCACGTACATCACCGATCTGCAAACCTTGATGCGCCGCCAAGGGGGAAACAGTCCGGAGCAGGAATTGGCTCGGCTGAGACAAAATCTACTACCGGAATACAGACAGACCTTATGGGGACAAGATATCAAGGACCTCCAGACCTTTCTGAAAGAGGTACGCGGAGTAGAAGCCCTATTCAAGGAAACCCGATACCAACCTCGGGCTGTTCCAATGCCAACTCGACCGGACCCAAATCCAGTCCCACTACCACAGCGTCCATTCACCAGCCAACTACGGCCATCCACCAGCCAACCTAGGCTACCACAAAACCCGAGGTCGTCCCTACAGTGCTGGAGATGTGGCCAGACCGGCCACGTACGAACTGAATGCACCGCAGCACCAGTCCTATTCTGCTCCAGATGTGGCAAGCAGGGAGTCATGAGCCGGGACTGCCAATGCCGCAACCAGGGAAACTAGAGAGGATCCGGCAAGTCTCGAGGCCTCACCAGATCCACACTTTCCAAGCCTCGATACCAGAGAAAGATATCCGACCTCATATTCCGATCAAGATCTTTGGTAAGCCATTCCGAGCCCTTTCAGACACTGGAGCCTGCAAATCTTATATGGGCGACAACGTTGCCAGACTGTGCCGAAAACACCGACTACGGCAACACACGAGCAACCGATGGAAGGCCAATCTAGCAGACTATTGAAATTCACCAGGCCTACACTGTCCACATCAAGACCGGGATCGTCAATTGTAGCCTCAAATGCCTCCATTTACCTCGGCTAACCTCAGATCTGATTCTAGGGATGGACTTTCTTCAGACTCAAGACCCGATAGCCGAAATTTCCGGATCAACCGTAGCTCTCCGTCCTAAAACACCAGCTGGCAACCTTGCCTGCGAGCCCAACGCCGTATGCAACATTCAGCCAGGACAATACACTCCCTTGAAGCTGACACCGACGGAACAAGCCCACCTTGATGCCTTCTTAGCAGAAGAGCTGCCCAAATTCAGAGCAGTCAAAGGAAGCACACCTCATACGGAGCACTGCATTCAACTACTACAGAAAGAACCTGTCAAACAACGGTATCGGCCTCAGAACCCAAGGATGCAACAAATAATAAATGAGGAGGTGGACAAAATGCTCCAGGAAAACATCATAGAACCGTCAACAGCCCATGGAGCAGCCCAGTAGTAGTCGTCCAGAAGAAGGATGGAAAGCCACGGTTTTGCATTGACTTCCGGAAAGTCAATGAAGTAACCCGTAAGGATGCATACCCATTACCATACATATCCGCCATTCTGGACCGTCTCCGCGAGGCCCGCTACATATCCAGCATAGACCTGAAGCAGGGATACTGGCAGATTCCGCTCTCACCGGAAAGTAAACCAATCACCGCCTTCACTTTCCCTCTCGAGGATTATTCCAGTTTCGAGTGATGCCGTTCGGATTACACTCAGTTCCGGCCACTTTCCAGCGCCTACTGGACAGCATTATCGGTCCAGACATGGAGCCAAGAGCATTCGCCTATCTAGATGACATTATCATTCTCGGTAAGACATTCGAAGAGCACCTGGATAATCTTCAAGAAGTTTTCCGAAGACTCCGAGCAGCAAATCTTCAGCTCAACCCCGAAAAATGTGAGTTTGGCAAGCAAGCCCTCAAATACCTGGGACACGAAGTAACCGCGGATGGTATTCGCACCGATCCCGACAAAGTCCGAGCCATAACGGAACTAAAGGAGCCCACAACAGTACGAGTTTTACGCCGCTTTTTGGGGATATGCTCCTGGTACCGGCGTTTCATACCAAACTTCTCCCAGATCGCCTCGCCTATAACCGGCCTCCTCAAGAAAGGTAAGCGATGGCGTTGGATGGAAGAACAACAAACCGCGTTTGACGGTTTGAAGACCTTGTTAACGAAGGCGCCCGTATTTGCCTGTCCAGATTTCTCCATACCGTTCGAGCTCCAGACTGACGCCTCAGAGCAGGGGTTAGGAGTAGCACTATTACAACGCTAAGATGGAGACGACCATATAATAGCATATGCGAGCAGAACATTACAACCCGCCGAAAAGAACTACTCCGTAACGGAAAAGGAATGTTTGGCTATTGTCTGGGGAATAGAGAAGATGCGACCTTACCTCGAAGGATACAGGTTTACCGTTACAACCGATCATCAAAGTCTGACCTGGCTCCACTCAATTAAGAGCCCTGGTGGCAGGCTAGCTCGCTGGAGCCTCTTCCTACAGCAGTTTGACTTTTCGATAGAATATAGAAAAGGGGTCCTGAACCGTGTAGCCGACACGCTATCCCGAGAACCGCTATCCGATACCGCTGCTATCACCACCACCGAACTACGAGATACCGAATGCACCTGGTACACGGCTAAAATGCAAGAGGTTCAGAGAAATCCGAAGAACTACCTGGACTACTCCATCAGGGATGGAAAATTATTCCGACACTTCTGGGATTACGGGGGTCTCTAGGATGAAGAATACTGTGACCCTTGGAAGCTGTGTGTACCGACCGAACTTCGATCTACAATACTTCTGGAGAACCACGACGCACCATCCGCAGGCCACCTAGGACTGACCAAGACTATCGCACGGATCGCTCTTCGATATTATTGGCCACATATGTTCAGAGACATAAGCAAATACGTCCGAGGATGCCTACAATGTCAGAAGCATAAAGTCTCCCAACGGAAGACACCAGGTACCATGCAACCCAACCCCGTCCGACAACCATGGGAGTCTGTTAGCGTGGACCTAGTAGGCCCATTACCGAGATCATAAAAAGGGAATCTTTACTTGATCGTATTCCATGACCGCTTCACAAAATGGACGGCCTGCGAGCCAATTAGAAAAGCCACTGCCAACGTAGTATCCCAAGCCCTATTAGAGGAGATAATATCCCGCTTCGGATGTCCACGCACCATAATTACCGACCAAGGCACTCAATTCAGTAGCCGGATTTTCCGCACCTTATCAGAATACTTCGGAGTACAACATCGCTTCACACCGGCATACACACCACAATGTAACCCAGTAGAGAGAGCAAATAGAGTAATCAAGACCATGGCCGCCCAATTTTGTGAAAACAATCACAAGAAGTGGGAACAAAACATACATGAATTCACGATGGCCATAAATACCGCCAAGCAGGAATCCACGGGATACACCCCAGCCTTTTTGAATTTTGGGCGAGAATTCGAACTACCGAATGCGCTACACCGAACTGTGGAAGAGAACCCCGATACCGACAGCACCCACGACAATCCTATCGACGCAAATCGCCGAAGTGATAGACTGAAACAACTTCAGGACACCTTCCGCATTGTCCGAATCCGGCTGGCGCGGGCATATGAGTGACAGAGCCACTATTACAATCTAAGGCAACGCGAGTGGAGATTTCATGTGGGGGATACGGTAATAAAGCGCGATCATCAGTTATTAAATGCAGCGAAAGACTTCGCATCCAAATTGGCTCCCAAGTTTTCGGGTCCCTACACTATACACCGAGTAATCTCCCCAGTCGTGTACGACCTTATCCACAGTAGCGGGAAAAAGCTCAGGCGAGTCCATATCAAGGACCTGAAACCGTACCAAGACCAAATCGAGGTATTCTTTTCAGAAACCAAGACACACAATGCCAAACAAAGCACAGAACAAATTCGACAGGCCACCCAGGAAGTCGACACCGCTAATGGCCCTAACGGTGAAAGAATAGAAGATCATCAAAAAGAAGCGACCTCCTCTAGTCCGCCCCTCCTTACTGTTCACCGAGTCCACCCGTCCGACGAAGGAGCAGCCCAAAATAAGGATATTGAGCAACATCGTACTGACACCGGCTAACCAGACAGCACCGCCTTCCACGGCCAACAGCCGCATACCCTCCAGAGCTAAACAACCCCTTCCGACACCCACCCTAGAAGCGGCCGTAATACGAAAGCCAACCAGGCCCCGGAAAGTGGAGGCTCCGCTACCGGTCCACGCTGAACCACTTACCATCCAGGGTTTCCGGCAGCGTCTAGCAAAATTCCGACACCCACACGAATGGGACCCCGAGACGCGACGAATAGCGTCTACCTTCCGCCCTCCCGGATGGCCGCCTGCCAAGTCATTCCGGCTAGAAGTCCCCATAAACGGAATATTTAAATAGATAAGCATTTAAAGAAAAAAAGAAAGAAAACCCTATTTAATGTATTTCCGAATATCATTTAATTTTTTTTGTTTTAAATTAAATCCATCCCTGTCCGTTACCGAATTTGTTGTACCTATCCCACTTTTTATTACAGGCTTTCAAAGATTCCCGCAATATGTGTGACGAATTCAACATCGATACCTCTCCACTACCAGAAGAAGAGTATGAGTTTGTGTGGACAGAAACAACCCCTTCCGCTACCGAAGAGTCCGAGCAATCAGGTACCGTGTCATCCGCCTTAACCCTCCACAACCAAATCAACGAAGACACACCAGACCCCGCTCCGCTGACGCCTTCTGCAGATCCAACCATCACCACTGAACAGACCCCAGCACCCGAGGTCTCGCCCGGACATCCCTCCGGAAATATGAATCCGTTAATTCTCAGTCATCAGAAGGGACACCTCACCGACCCTACAGACCAGCCACCCATTTACTTGCCGGTGATAGATTTCGAAGTATGCTGGAGATGTGGGTATCCCGGGCACCGACGAAATGTTTGCCAGAAACCACGTAGACTATTCTGTTCACGATGCGGAAGAGTGGGCGTCCTATCCCGTACCTGTGAATGCACAAGACCGTCCAAAGTCTACCAGTCACCGAGATCATTGACCCACCAAAAATCCAAAAATAATAACCGAACCAATCGAGCCACGCAATGCGACATACTGAAAGTGGCCATAAATGGTTACGTTACCTGGACCGAGTAAGTCTCGAAAACAAGCGAGTGAAGCGGAGGCCTCGACCACACGGCGTCCTGTGGTCGCCACCGATCCGTATCCTGCTATCAAGCTCCAGAAATATTTTGAGTTATTTTGAAATGAATTTTGTAATTTTTAGTTAAGGAATTTCTTGAATTTTTGTTCCTAGAATTGTTATGTTCAGAATTTTTTTTTTAATTATACCGAGAGAACTCTGTTAGCTCATTCTTACCGAAGAAGGAAGGGTGTGTAACAAAGCACATTTATTTTGCAAATATTATGCTTGTTACTAGTTTCCAATAATTCCGTTGTCAGCACAAGCCAGCGAAATCAATTGATTTACGCGCAGAGTAACCGAGTCGCGGCGAAGGAAGCCGACCGAATCCTTTATAAAACCCAGTCCCACCGAAGTTCAGTCAGTCGCGCTAAACGTGCAGCCGTGAGCAGAACCGATACCGCAGTAAGTTTGTGAAGTGATGGGGGTGGAGTGGGAGTACCGTGTCCAGTGTGTAGTGCCAGGCCAACAGAGTGAGTAATAAGTGCACTGTGGCGGGAGTGCGTTATACTGGTAGTTTTCGGAAGGACAGTATGCATGGGAACTGTTTCAAATTAACGTTGCCACGTTATGCTGGAATTCCGGGACAACCGTAGAAACACAGAGGGTTGTCCGATGGGTGGTGGTGTCTCTGGAGTGAGCGGTCTGTTTCAAATTAGCGACCGTACATTCTTGCGATGCTGCCAGTCAGCGGCCGCCTAACGTGGAATCCGTAATTCGGGAGTGCGTTATACCGGTAGTTTTCGGAAGGACAGTATGCGTGGGAACTGTTTCAAATTAACGCTGCCACGTTGTGCTGGAATTCCGGGACAACCGTAGAAACACCGAGGGTTGTCAGATGGATGGTGGTGTCTCTGGAGTGAGCGGTCTGTTTCAAATTAGCGACCCTACATTCTTGCGATGCTGCCAGTCAGCGGCCGCCTAACGTGGAATCCGTAATACGGGAGTGCGCTATACCGGTAGTTTTCGGAGAGACAGTATGCGTGGGAACTGTTTCAAATCAACGTTGTCACGTTGTGCTGGAATTCCGGGACAACCGTAGAAACACCGAGGGTTGTCAGATGGATGGTGGTGTCTCTGGAGTGAGCGGTCTGTTTCAAATTAGCGACCGTACATTCTTGCGATGCTCTCAGTCAGCGGTCGCCCAAGGTGAAATCCGTGAGCCGGTCCATGTTGTGAGTAATATTAAATATAGTGCCGGAATGCTTTGAACGCAGCTACTTTAAGGTGTCCACCCATTGACCGAGACAGGGATGCTGGGTGAGTGACCTGTTACCGAGGTCATCACAGCGCATGCCTTGTGCGGACCTTTCGTGTTAAGGGAGGAACGTAGCAAACAGCATTAAGCACTAGTCGTAAATTAACCGACCAGAGAGTCTCCGAAGTGCGCGATAATAAATAGTTTCCGTGAATTACTAGCCGCAACGTCCGAATTAATAAATTAATGGCCGTGAAGTCCGACTTAACCCGAATTAATGGCCGCGAAACCCGAAATAGTGAAGACTCCCCACTCCACCGTACATCACTCATCACTTGGTTTGCATTAATCTTTATACTTATCCGTTTGTTATTTGTAGATTAGCCTGTAGCTTTCAACTGTTACACACCATTAATCATGCACAAAAGCTCGCTGCATCACTGTTTGCCGACTCCCCGTTTTCCGTACCCTCCCTTCTCCTACCGTAACCTCTCTACCGAAAGCACCGTTTAACCGTTTCTGTATTCACTGGTTTAGTCATGACATCACCTCTCCTTCGCAAGACCAAAGATCACTGCATTTTTCTCTTCATTAATCACCGTAGATAGAAGCAACTTGTAAATAGTGTAAATAGATGTATATAGCTAACTCGTAGTTTGATTGCCTTAGAAGTATAGTTTAGTTCTCCAGTATGACACAGAGACGTGACCCCTGGAATTACCGTCTCTGGCTGTGAAGTTATCCTGGGTACCTGGCTCCGAAGAACCATGCCAGGTCCGTATAGTGGACCTCACCACTATAATCAAGGTGGCGTCCGAGAAACCGCTTCTATTGTACGTAGTACGCAAGAAAGGGCGTTACAAAATGGTGCCCGAGCAGGGACCCTGAAAATACTACTGTGTTCCGAATACCCGGAATATCCACGTCAGAAAAGCAGCCGACAGAAACCGGAACGAATCCTGAGCAACCGTACCGAAGAGGACCGAGCTGGACCAAGCTGACCGAACTGTACCGAGTTTCGCCGATTCATAACATCAGTGGAAGGGTCAGATACCCTACCACCCGACCTGCAAGACGAATGGATATATAAGGGAGATCCATGACCACCAGAGAGAAGTACGCGAACCGTTGACCAGTACACATCGACCGAAGTGATCAAACCGCATCAAGAGGTAACTAAACTGTTATAGTGAGAATAATGTGAATCGTGACAGCAGACCAAGAATCACCATGAAGAAGCTGGAGATTTGTAGACCCGACCAAGCCGAAGAAGAATTGGCAACCGATCCAAAGAACAACCCGATCAACTTCACCGACCTTGCTGCAACCGACCTGAGAACCAGCTGGATTTATAAACTGAGGAAGGAAGACCTGGACAATGAGCTAATGCACTTCAAGCTCTCCACCGCCGGCACCGTAGACGAGAAGAAACGTCGATTGGCCAACTTCTTTAAGAATGGCTGAGCTACACCAAACCCGATGACCATGCCACCGCCCAACTTCGCAGTGCCACCCGGACTACCAGCTTCTCAGACAAAGATAGAACCTGTGGATTTGAGCCGTGCTGGAATCAAGTTCGATGGGAGGTCCGATCCTGTCACCTTCCTAGAGCAGTTGGAAGACGTCCGTTCCCAACTAGGAGCACGACACGACCACCTCATGGTCGCAATCCCGATGGTATTAACTGGAGCAGCTGTGCTTTCGTACCGAAACAACAAGCATTCCTGGCAAACCTGGGAAGAATTTCACGAAGCATTCGAGACGTTTTTCTTTCCTACCAACTACCACGCAACGCTTTAAGCCGATATCAACCAGCGTCGACAATGGTCTACCGAGGTAATCTCCCCAGTCGTGTACGACCTTATCCACAGTAGCGGGAAAAAGCTCAGGCGAGTCCATATCAAGGACCTGAAACCGTACCAAGACCAAACCGAAGTATTCTTTTCAGAAACCAAGACACACAATGCCAAACAAAGCAGAGAACAAATTCGACAGGCCACCCAGGAAGTCGACACCGCTAATGGCCCTAACGGTGAAAGAATGGAAGATCATCAAAAAGAAGCGACCTCCTCTAGTCCGCCCCTCCTTACCGTTCACCGAGTCCACCCGTCCGACGAAGGAGCAGCCCAAAATAAGGATATTGAGCAACATCGTACTGACACCGGCTTACCAGACAGAACCGCCTTCCACGGCCAACAGCCGCATACCCTCCAGAGCTAAACAACCCCTTCCGACACCCACCCTAGAAGCGGCCGTAATACGAAAGCCAACCAGGCCCCGGAAAGTGGAGGCTCCGCTACCGGTCCACGCTGAACCACTTACCATCCAGGATTTTGGGCAGCGTCTAGCAAAATTCCGACACCCGCACGAATGGGACCCCGAGACGCGACGAATAGCGTCTACCTTCCGTCCTCCCGGATGGCCGCCTGCCAAGTCATACCGGCTAAAAGTCCCCATAGACGGAATATTTGAACGGATAAGCATTTAAAGAAAAAAAGAAAGAAAACCCTATTTAATGTATTTCCGAATATCATTTAATTTTTTTTGTTTTTAATAAAATCCATCCCTGTCCGTTACCGAATTTGTTGTACCTATCCCACTTTTGATTACAGGCTTTCAAAGATTCCCGCAATATGTGTGACGAATTCAACCTCGATACCTCTCCACTACCAGAAGAAGAGTATGAATTTGTGTGGACAGAAACAACCCGTTTCGCTACCGAAGAGTCCGAGCAATCAGGTACCGTGTCATCCGCCCTAACCCTCTACAACCAAATCAACGAAGACACACCAGACCCCGCTCCGCTGACGCCTTCTGCAGATCCAACCATCACCACTGAACAGACCCCAGCACCCGAGGTCTCGCCCGGACATTCCTCCGGAAATATGAATCCGTTAATTCTCAGTCATCAGAGTGGACACCTCACCGACCCTACAGACCAGCCACCCATTTACTTGCCAGTGGTAGATTTCGAAGTATGCTGGAGATGTGGGTATCCCGGGCACCGACGAAATGTTTGCCAGAAACCACGTAGACTATTCTGTTCACGATGCGGAAGAGTGGGCGTCCTATCCCGTACCTGTGAATGCCCAAGACCATCCAAAGTCTACCAGTCACCGAGATCATTGACCTACCAAAAATCCAAAAATAATAACCGAACCGATCGAGCCACGCAATGCGACATACTGAAAGTGGCCATAAATGGTTACGTTATCTGGACCGAGTAAGTCTCGAAAACAAGCGAGTGAGGCGGAGGCCTCGACCACACGGCGTCCTGTGGTCGCCATCGATCCGTATCCTGCTATCAAGCTCCAGAATTATTTTGAGTTATTTTGAAATGAATTTTGTAATTTTTAGTTAAGGAATTTCTTGAATTTTTGTTCCTAGAATTGTTATATTCAGAATTTTTTTTTAATTATACCGAGAGAAGGAAAAAAAAGGGCCAACTCTGTTAGCTCATTCTTACCGAAGAAGGAGGGGTGTGTAACAAAGCACATTTATTTTGCAAATATTATGCTTGTTACTAGTTTCCAATAATTCCGTTGTCAGCACAAGCCAGCGAAATCAATTAATTTACGCGCAGAGTAACCGAGTCGCGGCGAAGGAAGCCGACCGAATCCTTTATAAAACCCAGTCCCACCGTAGTTCAGTCAGTCGCGCTAACCGTGCAGCCGTGAGCAGAACCGATACCGCAGTAAGTAAGTGAAGTGATGGGGGTGGAGTGAGAGTACCTTGTCCAGTGTGTAGTGCCAGGCCAACAGAGTGAGTAATAAGTGCACCGTGGCGGAAGTGCGTAGTTTTCGGTAGTTTTCGGAAGGACAGTATGCGTGGGAACTGTTTCAAATTAACGTTGCCACGTTGTGCTGGAATTCCGGGACAACCGTAGAAACACCGAGGGTTGTCCGATGGGAGGTGGTGTCTCTGGAGTGAGCGGTCTGTTTCAAATTAGCGACCGTACATTCTTGCGATGCTGCCAGTCAGGGGCCGCCTAACGTGGAATCCGTAATTCGGGAGTGCGTTATACCGGTAGTTTTCGGAAGGACAGTATGCGTGGGAACTGTTTCAAATTAACGTTGCCACGTTGTGCTGGAATTCCGGGACAACCGTAGAAACACCGAGGGTTGTCCGATGGATGGTGGTGTCTCTGGAGTGAGCGGTCTGTTTCAAATTAGCGAACGTACATTCTTGCGATGCTGCCAGTCAGCGGCCGCCTAACTTGGAATCCGTAATTCGGGAGTGCGTTATACCGGTAGTTTTCGGAAGGACAGTATGCGTGGGAACTGTTTCAAATTAACGTTGCCACGTTGTGCTGGAATTCCGGGACAACCGTAGAAACACCGAGGGTTGTCCGATGGATGGTGGTGTCTCTGCAGTTAGCGGTCTGTTTCAAATTAGCGACCGTACATTCTTGCGATGCTGCCAGTCAGCGGCCGCCTAACGTGGAATCCGTAATTCCGGAGTGCGCTATACCGGTAGTTTTCGGAAAGACAGTATGCGTGCGAACTGTTTCAAATCAACGTTGCCACGTTGTGCTGGAATTCCGGGACAACCGTAGAAACACCGAGGGTAGTCCGATGGATGGTGGTGTCTCTGGAGGGAGCGGTCTGTTTCAAATTAGCGACCGTACATTCTTGCGATGCTATCAGTCAGCGGCCGCCTAACGTGGAATCCGTAATTCGGGAGTGCGTCAACCGGGAGTTTTCGGAAGGCAGTATGCGTGGGAACTGTTTCAAATTAACGTTGCCACGTTGTGCTGGAATTCCGGGACAACCGTAGAAACACCGAGGGTTGTCCGATTGATGGTGGTGTCTGGCAGTCTGTTTCAAATTAGCGACCGTACATTCTTGCGATGCTCTCAGTCAGCGGTCGCCCAAGTTATCAGTTTGTTATTGGTAGATTAGCCTGTAGCTTTCAACTGTTACCCACCATTAATCATACACAAAAGCTCGCTGCATCACTGTTTGCCGACTCCCCTTTTTCCGTACCCTCCCCTCTCCTACCGTAACCTCTCTACCGAAAGCACCGTTTAACCGTTTCCGTATTCACTGCTTTAGTCATGACATCACCTCTCCTTCGCAAGACCAAAGATCACTGTATTTTCTCTTCATTAATCACCGTAGATAGAAGCAACTTGTAAATAGTGTAAATAGATGTATATAGCTAACTCGTAGTTTGTTTACCTGAGAAGTATAGGTTAGTTCTCCAGTATGACACAGAGTCGTGACCCCTGGAATTACCATCTCTGGCTGTGAAGCTATCCTGGGTACCTGGCTCCGAAGAACCGTGCCAGGTCCGTATAGTGGACCTCACCACTATAATCAAGGTGGCGCCCGAGAAACCGCTTCTATTGTACGTAGTACGCAAGAAATGGCGTCACAAATTATTAATTCGGTGAACGGTTAACTATCTCGAAATTACGAAATGTTTGTTTTTCATACAATCGGTAAACCCATCCAGCTATTGAACACAAACAAGGCTGCTCAGATCTCCAACAATATAGATCCAATCGTGTTCAAAGTTGGAACTTGGCAGTAGAGTTAGGTTCTGAAGGCTCCCGAAAAATTCCAGCGATGTTGGACGAACCATTTCTGATATATAGGATTTTTTTCAAGGATTTTCAATGATTTTTTAAAAACTTTCTAGTGATACGATTCTCACTACATTTCGCAAGAATTTTAACGCTGGCATTCTACAATAGATAACCTTGTTTGAATTGGATCAGTTTAGTATTTTTCGAGTTATTGAGGAAATTAGAACCAAATTTCAGATGGGTACAACTCCAAAATCGATCGGCTGATTATGTTCAATAAACAAACTTAAGTGTTTCAATCAGAGTCACAACCTGAACTAAAAATTTCAAGTAACTATCTCTTTCCTTTCTCAGGTTATCTTGATATAAATAATATTTTTTTATAATGTTTCTAAAATTTTCTACTCATATGATTCTCACAATATTTCACAAACGTCCTCAGGTTGTATTCTACAACTACTCAACAAGTTTCAATTCGATCGGATTTGTATTAGTTGAAAACAAAATCATTACTCGGAAACCGTTGCGTTGGCCAATTATACCCATTATCGAACTCGACCGTCGTAATGAGATGCGCCACCTACCCTGAAAATTTCAAGTCGCTCTCTCTTTCCGCTCTCAAGTTATCGTGGTAACGGCCAAATTAAAAAATTACAGACATTTGGGCAAAATGTGATATTCCCCAGAACATCGCGAAAATTCTGACAAGGTCTCGCAGTACTGTAATGAGTTTAAAGTAATCTGAATAAGACAAGAAATTATGTTGATATTCATACGGAAAAACGAAATTACGACCGACTTCCTGAATATCTGGGATAGACAAATACTTTCAAAATATTATGGAAAAAAACATTTTCTGAAATTTCCTCATTACAAATTACCAGAATTCCAACAAAATTTTGATTCAACTACTAAGTTGAATACTTTATAGGTAACATAAAGAAGAATTTAAACTCAACAAGAGTGCTAGAAATTATTAATCCAAAACCAATAGACCAATTCTAACCAATGACGAACTCATTCGAGATATTAATTCCTCAATTCTTGATGAACGATATATTCTTTCCTCAAATTCACTCTGAAAATTATTGTATCAATTGAAACTTTAGCCAATATTCTAGTTTTGTTTTTACTGGAGATATTCTTAACTCAATATTATTAACTTACCAATACCATTCCCATCATCATATGGATTAAACATGGGCATCACCCAAAATGTATGATATATTAAAATCCTCATAATTCTACGATAGCCGAAATGAATTCGACATGTCATTCTCAGGAAAATGAGTTGACATGTATCAACACAGATCATATAATAATTCATAGCATTCTGTGAAAACATAGAAGTACGATTTATTATTGAAATTGTGCAAAATCATATCTCCGAAAGTATTAGATTTTTAGAGTTGAAAATGATATCAATGGATTCTTATGGTGAAACTACATCTTGAAAA
The DNA here is from genome assembly GCA_937662695.2 of Halyzia sedecimguttata. Lineage (NCBI taxonomy): Eukaryota > Metazoa > Arthropoda > Insecta > Coleoptera > Coccinellidae > Halyzia > Halyzia sedecimguttata. The sequence goes on along the minus strand of OW569414.2, from coordinate 54,195,239 downwards.
AAAATTGAATTTAAAATTGGTAGTATAAAAATTTTTTTTTTGTTTCTCCGAAACCATTTGGTCGATTTTGCCCAATAACGAACTTAGCCGAGATATTAGTCTCCCAAACCTACTCTGAAAATTTCAACTGTCTAGCTCAGGGCTTTCCAAACTTATTTTTACTGTGACGCCCTTGGGACTTTGCCATTTTTGTACGACGCCCCTTAACTCAGCCCCCAAAAATATTTACCAATTTTAGTACTAGCCTAGTAATACGTTATCAGCTCACTAGACTCGGTCGCAATCAACGTGCGACGCCCCTAGGACAATGACGCGACGCACATTTCGTTCGAGTGTTATCGTGTCTACGGGCGGATCGATACTGACCACGGATTCTTGATCACTGATCAGTGAGTCGCACCAAATCGTTTAAGACAAATTACAGACATTTGAACAAATTAATAAGCACTCTGTTCCGAGGAAAAAGAGCGCCAAAAAAATTGAAGACCATTTCAGATCTAGGTGCAATCCTAATGCGAAAACGTGATATAGGTTTGTGGAGTACCTAATCAAGTTTACATCAACTTCCAGTATGACTGATGTGCAGAAACCCAAACACTGCTCCAACTTAACGAAGACATTTCGATGAGAGAAAACAAATAGTTCATGTGAAATGTAAGTGATGTGAATATCATCATGAACGAATATAAATATCAATGTTAACAACAATAATAGGGTATCTAAGAAAGTTTTTCGACACCAAGATTTGAAGAAACCATTGACTATTATTAGAAAAAATGTCCTGCGGACAGGAGGTTTGGCGCTCTTGTTCAAATGTTGACAAACTATATCCCCGAAAGTATTGGTTTCTCAGAGTTGGGACTTATATCAATGGAATCTAATGATAGAACTGCACCATGAAATAAATTAAATAAGAATCCTTTGATATTATTCCCAACTCGGAGAAATCAAAACTTTCAGAGTTGTGATTTGTCAAAGTTTGAACAAGAGTGCCAAAGCTCCTGTCCACAGGGCTTTCCCACTTTTTGACGCCCTTGTTCCTCGGAACAGAAAACTTATCAATTTGTCCAAATGTCTCTAATTTTCGAATTTTTTGATGAAAATGGTATCAAACGATTTGGTTCGACCTACTGATCGAGAATCCGTGGTCAAAATCGATTCTGTCCGGCCGGCTGGCCCTCCGTTAACACGATGACTCTCGAACAAAATGAGCTAGACAGGTGGAATTTTCAGTGTAGGTTTGAGGGATAAATATCTCGGTTAATTTCGTTATTGGGCAAAATCGGCCTAATAGTTTCGGAATAACGAAAAAAAAAATTTTTTTTTCATTACAACTTTTGAATTAAATATTTTTTAGGATGGAGTTTCATCATAAGAATCCATTGTTATCATTTTCAACTCTAACAAGCCAATACTTTCGCATATATGATATCTCAAAATTTCAATAATACATCGTAGTTCTGTGTATTCACCAAATGTGAACACAGAATCTGTCTGTGTTCACTGTTCCTAAATGTCATTTCATCTAGCTATTAGAGACTTGTCTATCGTATTTTGAAAATATATTCTTTTGGAAAACAAATATCCGATTCTTCAATTTATTAATATATTCAAGACTGTTTTGAAACTGCAAATAATATTGACTGATTACATATTGAATAATTTATGTATAAATATGGGGTTGATGTTCCAGAAGATTTAGAATTGGATCATTTTAATGAGTTGTGAGACATGTTCCTGTATACAGTAATTTCATAATGTTACTAGCAAAAATATGCTGGAATAAGGATTTACATTTGTGTATCAAACATTTTATCTACTCCTATTAAATAATATATTCATTATTCAATTGCTTTCATTCAATTAATAGTATCTATAAACAAACACCGTGAGTAATAATAACTCATCGCTATAACTCATTACTATTCGTGGAATTATTCACCAGTTGAATATCAAGGTGGGTCTGTGCTTCTGTCACCTGAATCATTTGACGTTTTGAAATAGAGTTGATACCTAATTACCGTGAATATTTTGCTGAAAACGATGAATTCTGATAGTGAAGATGAATTATTATGTGCACCTCCAGAAATAAGAGAAGCAGCTAATGTCACCATACAGAATTTATTGCCGAAAGATCTCAAAACAAGTATAAAGTTGTATACAAATATTTTCAAGATTGGTGTAGCGGCAAAAACAAGTCATCGTTTACAGTGAATGTTCTTTGGCACATTTCAGTGAACTCAGCACCGTCTGTATGGACTTCCTGCTCCATGCCAAGAAGCACACTCAACATAAATAATGGAATCAATATAGATAATTATTTAAAATTACGTGCGTTTCTTAAACGTCAATCAGAGAAACATGTAGCTAAAAAGGCAGAAAGTTTTACGCCAGAACAAGTAAATGATTTCATAAATGTAGCTCCTGATCAGAAATATCTGGCAACAAAGGTAGTAGATCTCATAATAATTCAATCGTTTTCATCATCTAGTTAATATCATAATTTATTTTAGATTTTGTATTTATTGTTATAGTCGTAGATAAAGTATAGTATTCAACTTGCGGTAATGGCCATAACTCACTTGATGAATTACAGCACTCGCCTCCGGCTCGCGCTGCAAACTTCATCTGCGTGAGTTATGACTTACATTACCGCTCGTTAAATAATATACTATTTTCTTGAGTTCAGGTCCATTATACAGAAAAGAATATGTAAGTGGTATGAACTATTAAATTTTGAATTATGAAAAGAGTATAGTGTTTTATTAATATATTTTGAACTATTAAAATAATTTGTTCGTCATCAGCCTCTACCTACCAAATATCAGGAATAAATGGACAATCTGCTATGATTGTCTCCAGCCTTGCTCTAGACATTTCGATGATATTTTCCTTAGGTATTTCGAGTTGTGTAAACTATACACCGAGTGTGAGTTGCAACAACCCATTCCACGAGGTTGAATCATTGCAGATTGCTCATTTAATCTTGATAAATAAATTTAATGACAATTTTTGAAGCATCAAAGCATTGAAGCTTTGTAGATTGCTCTTTTTGCGCGTATGTTCTGGGGAACATCGCGTTATAGTTTTGCCCAAATGTCTGTAACTTTCGAATTTTTTGACGAAAATGGTCTCAAACGATTAAGTTCGACATCCCAATGAAGAATTCGAGGTCAAATTTGATTCTGTCCGTACGGCCGTCCGTCCGGCCGTTGTCACGATAGCTTGAGAACGAAAAGAGCTAGCGAATTCAAATTTTCAGGGTAGGTGGCGCATCTTAATACGACGGACAAATTCGTTCATGGCCATAATCGGCCCAGTGGTTTCCGAGAAATAATTTTGTTTTCAACCAATATAAATCCGATCGAATTGAAACTTGTGGGTAGTTGTGCGAATCGTATCGCTAGAAAATTTTAAAAAAATTATTAAAAAATATTTTTGTTGTCACGATAACCTGAGAACGGAAAGAGATAGCGGCTTGAAAATTTCAGGTTAGGTTGTGCATCTGAATGCGACATTTGAGTTTGTTTATGAGCATAATCGGCCAAACGGTTTTAGAGTTATAGCCATCTGAAATTTTCTGAAATTTGGTGGTTTTTTGTTCCTTATTAACTCGAAAAATACTAAACCAATTGAATTCAAACATGGTCATTAGTTGTATAATGCCAACGCAAAAATGTTTGCAAAATTTGGTGAGGATAACATTTGTAGAAAATTTTTAATAAATCATTGAAAAAAAAAAAAAGTTCTATGTATCAGTAACTATTCGTTTGAAATTGCTGAAATTTTGCAAGAGCTTTCATAACCTAACTCTACTGCCAAGCTTCAAGTTTTAATACGATCGGTTAAATATTGTTGGAGATTCGAGCATTCTTGTGTGAGTTCAGTAGATGGGTTACCGTTGCCTCGATAACTTTCGAACGAAAGAAGATAGGGGCTTGCAATTTTCAGGGTAGGTTTCGTATCCGGAAGGGAGAGTTGAGTTCGTTTTTGGGCAAAATCGGTTTAACAGTTTCCGAGTTATACCCACCTGGAATATTATTTCCTTGATAACTCAAAAAATAAATATTCGATCGAATTGGTGCTTGGTAGCTAGTAGTAGAAAATCAACATAAAGACGTGTTTAAAATTTTGTAAGAACCGTACCCCTAGAAAATTCGAAAAAAATGACGAAAAAAAAAATTTAAGAACCGAACCCCAAAAATTTAAAATAAATCACGAAAAAAAAATTGGTTCAAGCACTGACGTGAAGTCAGAAGCTTTTGCGCGTATGTTCTATTGTCCATTCCTCTGTATTGGACACCCTTAATCGAATTTACCATGGTAAATTATGTTGTCATAATTTACCATGGTAAATTCGATTGAGGGTGTCCAATACAGAGGAATGGACAATAGAACATACGCGCAAAAGCTTCTGACTTCACGTCAGTGCTTGAACCAAATTTTTTATGCTAATCTCTGAAGCATTTTTTTGTAAACGAAATTTTTTTAAAATTTAAGTTCTTTCATGAGTTCTATCATAAGAATCCATGGCTATAATTCCCAACTCTGAGAAACCAATACTTTCGGAGATATATGTAATTTGTCTGTTTGAACTAGAGCGCCAAAAAGCTACTGTCCAGAGGGCTTGAACCAATTCTTCAATTTCGCTTCTGTACGTCAATTCTCAAGAATTTTTGTAATTCAATTCAATATGTAGGTCTATGACTCATCTCATGTTGGATTTATATACATCAGCAAATTATAATCAAAGTATTCTATGAAATCATAATATAAAATGGAGAATAATTATTATACATAGTGCACAATCTGACTTGCGAGTTCGACTTTAATATTATCTGCATTTCGCGTCTTCGCGGGCTCAGTGTCTCGACTATTTATTCAATTTTTTGCTTATGTTTAGATTTGGCATCGTTGGAGGGACTCGCAAGTGTGAAGAATATACCAGAATATACACTGAGGGCCTCGAAATGGTGTTTGATATATAACGGGTCTCGGAACTTCTTTGGATATTTCTTTTTCAACAGTTTTTTGAAAAAGCTTCTCCTCTTACAATATGCACAATAAGCACCATTATAACCTTGTAATAATGAAAAAAATATTACAAAAAAGAAATATTCTGATATGGGTCTCAGGTTGTCTGTTGGCTACCGCGGGTCTCACATGTGTTGATATTTAAGTATATATATATATATATACATATATAAGTTCAACTATATAATAGCCTTGTGAATTTTAAGTTTTGTCAAGTAAGGGATAGAGGGCCTAGGTGATGAAATCAAAAAGGAATCTCTTTATTCTATTGCCTAGCTTTCGAAATTATTTATTTCTTCTTCAGGGCTACGAATGTGAGGTTAACGTGCATTTGGTTTGTTGAGCTTGTAGCCCATTATCTTGGAAGGTGTAGAACAATTTTCACACAGTATTCCAACATTCAGCGATCATGAAACAACTTATCTTGATAATTCTTATAGTAATTTTTGTATAAATTTTTTACGTCTTTAAAATCTCATTGACAAATGACAAATGGTGGCAATAGAATAAAGAGATTACTTTTTGATTTCATCACCTAGGCCCTCTATCCCTTACTTGACAAAACTTATATATATATATATATATATACAGGGTGAGTATTTGACCACTGCATTAATTTTAACCAAAGATTTCTCTCATCAAATGAAACACTTTTTTCATTTAACATTTTTCCAAATTCAGCTCAGGTAAAAAGATAAAGGCTGTTGAAATTTTGAAAAAAAATCAGTTTTTATTTTGGAGCTTTGACATCCTTTTTTCGAATAAAATGAATGTTGGCGTAAAGTTTCCTATAACTATTATACATATTTTCCAAATATTAGTTATTTTCTACTTCTACTGGTTTTCTAGTTATGGACTCGTGGATTCATAAAACTAAACTAAATTAGCATAAAGAAAGCATATACAGTTTTTCTTGAGTCATTTCAAGAATATTCCATTGTTTTAGAACATTATATTATTCTTCATCATTTCTCCTTAAACGCACCGTTTTCGAGATATTCTCCAGGTTTGAAGGTTCGGCTAACCTAACCTAACCTAACCTAACCTTAATCAAGCTTTACCTAGTATTCCTTATTCTATGCCAATTTGCTGGGAAGTTCCTTCCAATCGTAGTTAATGCTTCTTTGACTTCTTATATCACGCCTTCTTCTAATTAATTCTCTCTTCAACTTCTTCATACGATGGATCCAATATGATTTAGATACTTTCCTATTATGTATCATGTTTTAACATTAGATGATTTATTTCATTCAATAAAGTGAGTTTTCTGATAATTATAGGGAGTAAAATTTTGTGTCACTCCAATTTTTAATTCTAGATCTACTCTCCTATTCAATTTTCTCTCGTTTCCCTGGATTCCTTTTCCATGAACTACTAGGTATTTTCAAATAATATTATCAACATGACAACTACTAATTTTTGAACTGTCAAGAGGTTATAAACAGAAAACCATGGCATTATACTCTTTTGACTGAGAGCTGTATATGTGTTAGCAGAGGTTGGTGTAACTGGGTACCATGCAATTCGACGTATGATACAAGAGCTTAGGAAAAAACCTTAGCAAAAAACTCTTTCTCCCCGTAAGTGTGGTGATTTGTAACTATTGTTTACAAAATTTGCTGAAATTTAAAAATATTGATGGGCATATATTTCTTCAATATGATGGAACTTGGGTCAAGTGTTTTCTTTCCCTTGATAATATAAAAATCACTGACGTGAATTCAGTGATCTTTGGGTAAGTTTTCCATTAATTCATAGTTTAATTCGAATTGATCAACATGACGTCAGTGCTTTTTTAAATTTCTCGAAATTTCGAAAATATAATTCGCAGAAATTGAAAATCAGTATTTTTTATTTTGATTTTATTCACAAGCAATAAAGCATTGTCAATCAGATGGAAATTTAAATATGAATATATCGAATAAATCTGTGGAATCACATGAACATTTTCGGAAAATTTCTCTTATATTTTTTTGATAGTAGATCCACATAAAAAGCTTAGTTACTGAATAATTTTCAGGAGTTGGTAATATTCACATATCCATGCCCCATTACATGAATCAATTATTGTTGTTGGTTGTCATCATGACAGAAGTCGTAATTTGTCCGGCGCATTTTTTCATTCTTTTATACAATATAAAGTAAAATATATATCTATGGGAGATGATAGCCCTTCTTATGGGCCCTGTAGCGGGCTTCGAACATCTGAAGTTCTGAATAATCATCGCTTGGACTTGGACCGGTCAGACCTGGTTTTGAAAGAGACCCTCCTGGCCTTACGAGCAACATTTTCATTTTTGAATTCAAATATTGAAGGGATTTCAGGAGTGAATATCTTCGAAAACTAGCGGAGGCGATTCTTCTCCACGAGATCCCATTCGCTGACAGAGAAGTATTTTTGTGAGAGGAGACTTTTGAAAGGTTATGTATTATTTTTAATTTGTTCGTTTCCTCCTCTTGTCCTTTCATTTTTCAGGTTGAGTTTCGGGTACCTTGGAGAATCCGTTTTCTGACGAAGGAATCCACATTGAAGAAATATATCCCCATCAATATTTTTAAATTTCAGCAAATTTTGTAAACAATAGTTACAAATCACCACACTCACGGGGAGAAAGGGTTTTTTGCTGAGGTTTTTCCCTAAGCTCTTGTATCATACGTCGAATTGTATGGTACCCAGTTACACCAACCTCTGCTAACACATATACAGCTCTCAGTCAAAAGAATATGTTATATTACCAACTACTGATAATTACAAGTTCCGTTCATGCCTCAATAGATTACCCTGGTACATATTAACTCCTCGGACCACAGCGCGTCAGCGTCTATTCGTGTTACGTTCGGAAAGGCTCAGTGCTTAGTAATCCTTCGAAGTGCTCTGGAGCACTTACGGGATAACTAAGCACTAAGCCTTTTCATGAAGTGCTTGGATTACTGAGCACTAAGCACTGATTTTTAAAAGTGCTCGGGAGCACAGTGGTCGGGAGCACAAAAAGGCTTCAAGCACTTTCACAAGCACTAAGCACAATGCTTTGGCTCAGCTCTGCTCTCCACATATCCTGATGGAGCATGATCTCGGCAAGCAGTATAATGTGCATAACAGTTTCTTGTTATACAATCTGGTATTTCTTTTTATACAATCTGGTATCCATTACCCCATCTTGACAGGTTATAATAAATCCCTCTGTTTCCGACTCGAGCCCAGCTGACTTCAAAAAGGCGAAGGGAGGATTTTCGACAGGCCCTGCTCTTTCAAACTCCTGAAATATATGGAGTGCATGTGTTTACTCATGTTCGAGTAGTATCTCCGGTAGTGCCAGTCTTATATCTTTGGCACTCTTCTTTGGTCTGCTGGCGAGGTAGGTGTTCCTGCTAGCTCATGGTCGATCTATATGCCAGTTATACAGAGCTTCTTCAAAGCTCTCTGATCAGCCCTAAATAGGAAAGCTCCTTGGTTCCTAATTTCATGACGAGTCACCATTTTCAGAAGTGAGTCTTCGCTTCTCAATATCCCACCATGATGTATACTTTTGTCATAAAGGAGGTTGTGCTTGCACCCCTATACTACTTTCCTTGCTCCTCTTTGTTCGTGGATTTGATTGCACACTGGTCTAATGGACTTCAGAATCCGATGTTGGAGAACACTTGTGAGAATTTCATACAACGTATTCAGACACGTGATTGGGCGGTAGTTGTTTGGCTGCCATATATCACCTGATTTCGGTATCAGTAAAGTTCTTGCCTCTACCAACCATGAAGAAATTGGTTCACGGTGAATTACTATCTCATTTTTCTCAAAGTTCTTCCACCAGTAGTTCTGAACGCCATCCAGTCCAGGTGCCGTGTAATCATGCTTGTTCTTCAAGGCATGTCTAATATCTTCGGTTGTCATTTCAGTCAGCTCTTCGTTTTGTTGCATACTTTCATGACATAATGTCAGGAATCTGTGAAGTGCTAGAGTATCCGTGGTTTCCGCTGGTCACTCGTACAAGTTTTTCCAGAAATCTTCGACTTCATTCGGTAGTGCTGAGTTTTTTACCTCTACTTGTTTGGGTCGAAATAACTTTGAAGGTTCGGTGGTAAAGGTGTTTATTTTTTATTTATTCATTTAATTATTTATTTCGGAATAAGGGAAACAAACAGACTAATGTCCAATACAGCATCCACGCTTTCACAACAAAAATAAATTAGAATTTGGTTAACAAATCAAAAACATATTAATTAACATTAGCAGCGTTCTCGCACGATTCATATCCATTCACTGTCACTATCTGTTCCCTCCCAGCAATATCTGAACAAATGAAATAAGGCAGACATGACGTCTCATACACCTCAGCAAGTTTACCAATTAGTAGTTGGTCAATTTTGTCAAATGCTTTGCTGAAGTCCGTGTAAATCGAGTCAACCTGACAAGCGGCATCCAAAGACTGCGAAATGTACTCAACATACAGGATCAGGTTTGTTTCGACCGATCGTCTGGGGTGAAATCCGTGTTGTTGAGGAATTATATGCATTTTTGTTTAACTCTATGTATGTTGTAAGCAATTTGTTCCAATACCTTACCAAATATTGAGAGTTTTCTAATGGGTCTGTAATTAGTGGCGACATTTTTTATTCCCCCCTTATGTATCGGTACCACGTGACTCAACTTCCATAATGTGGGGTGATAAGACGAGAATGATAAATTGTATATTATGGTGAGTGCAGTGGTTAGGCTATCTATACATTTTTTTATAATTAGGGAAGGAATCCCATTAGGACCCGCAGACTTGTTCAACTTGATTTTTTTCAAGAGATTATGAACCTCGAGCTCGGTTACCTTCGCTATTGTTAACTGCGGAGTATATTGAGTGTAGGAGCTATTAATATTCCTAGGGATAACGATTGAAGTTTTAAAAAAGCTAGCAAACAAATCACATATCTCTTCCGGATTATTCGCAGTGAGGCAACCATGTGTTATATTTTTGGGCATGCATATTTTCAATTTTCTTTTGTTGGACATAAAGTTCCAGCAGCTTTTTCCACCCTCACTGTCAATGATCTTGGATTCTATGTGCTCTAATTAAACAGAATAGTCCCTATTTATCAAGCTTTTTGAAATTTTCCTCACGAGCTTATATTCTACATAATCGGCGACATTATTGTACTTTTTGAATTTCTTATGGTGTAGTAATTTCTGTTCCATAGATTTAATTGTATCTTCTTTGAAATAATTAGGATATTTTGTGATGATTCTATAAGAAGGAACATGTTTTTCATTTAAATAATTAATTCTTCCTTAAAAAAAATTCTCAGTATCGATATTCTCAAACAACCCCTTCCAATTCAATGTTGAAAGTTCTCCATTTATGATATAATAGTCCGCTTTTTTGTAGTTCTTTATTAGTGTTAGCACTTCGGTAGAAATGTAGCAGACTGTATAAGTAAATTTGATAATTATTAAGAAATACACCACAAATCTCAGATGGACACTCACCCTCCTCCACTGAATTCCTGGTTAGTTGGAGATCCCCTTGTCTGGAAATCTGACAGCAACACCTTGTTGAACTATAGTTCTTGTAATAAGAAATTCTAAACACTTTTGTTCTTGAAAGAAGGAAGAAATTCATAAGCGAGAAAATATCGAACGTAACGTTGATCCGTGATCATTAAGATTGAGTTGACGAAAAAGTCTCTCGCATGCGCACAGTGTCGTCTGAAAGATAAGTGGTGCATATATGCGCAATTTCAGAAATATATGGAAACTGGAATGCTGCACTAACATAGCCGCCCACCAAAACCCCTATGGGTTTTTCTAAAGAAAACAAAAAAAAAATATTTTTAAAGCGACTACCATGTAAGTCACCAGAAAATTATCTAAATAACAGAGAAAAAAAAATAATATTACTAGAAATACATTATTTTTATAATGGAAATTAATTTGTAAAATTAATTTCTCGGAAGTGGACAAAGCTTCACAACTGGTCTACGGAAAATACCATTAGCTGTTTTCACCGCAGCTACCCTATTGTGTCCATCCTCTCCCGGAAATAATTCCAAAGTGCGACCAACTGGCCATTTAAAGGGCGAAACGACATGACTTTTTACCAAAACAAGGTCGTTAAGCTCAATTTCTTTGGCTGGTTCAGCCCATTTGAAACGCTGCTGAAGCGTATTCACATATTCCGCGCAGTACCTTTTCCAAAATCTCGCTGCATTTTCTGTATAAGCTGCCATCTAGACAGTCTATTTAATTTCAAATGAGAAATATCGATATCCGGAATTGTTGAAATCAAGAGTTCTAAAGTAAGAAAAGACCCTGGTGTGAGCGGAATTAAATAATTAGGATCTGAGCTCTGAGAACATAATGGCCTTGAATTCAGAATAGCTTCGATTTGACAAATCAAAGTTGTAAATTCTTCATAGAATAATCGCTGATCTCCTACCACTCGTAGTAAATGGGACTTAACCATTTTTACACCCGCTTCGACAAGGCCATCAAAATGTACACCCGTAGGGGGATTGAAATGCCCCCGAAAACTTAGAATTTCTTGAGCTAACCTCAAAAATTCATTCTGGGCTCCAATGAAATTTCGACCGTTTTCGGAGTAGCACGCATGAATTATGCCACGTCGAGAAATGAATCGACGGAATGCCGCTATAAAACTACACGTAGAAAGCTCCTGCGTTAATTCTAAGTGAATAGCTTTGGTGGTAGTGCACACAAAAACGCATATGTAAGATTTTAGATATTTTGCACTATTTATGCGATGCATAGTTACGGAGAAAGGTCCGCAGAAATCAATAGCAACGTGAGAAAATAGCTTCAATTCAGAAATTCTGAAACTTGGAAGATCAGCCATTTCAGGTGGTTTGTAAGTATTTGGACGGGCACGAAAACAATGAAGACAATGAGAAATAATTTTTCTTATTGTTCGACGAGCTGATAATATCCAATATTTTTGAAGAAGTAAATTATGTAATGTTTTTGAACCGGGATGTAAATATTGTTTGTGAACAGACTCTACAATCAAAATCGTTAATTTATGTGAACTAGGCATCAAAAGGGGGTGTTTTGCTGCATATGCAATATAATTGGATTTTTTTAAGCGGCCGCCCACCCTGAGAAAACCTAGAGAATCTACAAAGAGTGTTAGTTTCCGAAACGTTTTAGGTAAAATTTTGTTATTGTTAATTATTTCTATGATATCAGAAAATACCGAATATTGCGTATGTTTTATTAAACACATCAACGATTCATTCAACTCATGAATTGTTAAAATGCCTGTTTGTTTAATAGAACTGGCGTTTGAAATTTTCGAAAATCGCATTACCCAAGATTCTTTTTATTTTTTCAAGATAGGAATATTTATTTGAAATGTTATCTAAATCGTTTATTGGAATATCTAGAATTAAAGATATACTTTTTTCTTCGGCAGAGACTACATCATTATGAAGTTCTAAATTTTGAGTGGAAAAATTCGGCCATTCGGTTTTTGGGCTGGATATGAATTCTGGTCCATTCCACCACATTTCAAAACGAATCAATTGCAATGGATTCATTTCTCTAGATGCACAATCGGCAGCATTCAGAGATGAAGGAATATACATCCATGAATCGGGAGATACCAATTCCTGAATATGGTGTACTCGATTGGCAACAAAAGTTTTCCAACGGCTTGGTGAAGCATTGAGCCAAGAAAGAACTACCTGTGAATCAGTCCAGAATGTGACTTGATCGAATAAGAGTCGACTATAAAATGTGTCAGTCACAAATTTGACCAAATCAGCCAAAAGCTTTGCAGCAGTCAACTCTAGTTTAGGAAGAGTAATTGTTTTTAAGGTGGCAACTCTCCCTTTCGAACAGATTAAAAATACGTGAATAGAATCACCTCTTTGTACTCTGAGGTAAATTACCGCTGCGTAACCTATGCCTGAAGCGTCACAAATTCCATGTAACTCACATCTCTCATATTGATCAAAGATGATTCGCCTAGGAAGACGAGTTCTGAAAGTTCACACTTCAACTGTGTCCATGAATTTTTAATGTACTCGGGAAGCTGTTCATCTCAATCCTTTTTCAAGGACCAAATACATTGCATAATGTATTTTGCTTTTAAAAGAATGGGACATAGAAAACCCAATGGATCGAAAATCCGTCCTATATCGGACAAAATACCGCGTTTTGTGAGGTCTTTTGATATAGTTTGACACTAGTAAGAAAATATATCGAGAGAAGGGTACCACTGAAGACCGAGAACCTTCAGAAAGGGTGGTTCATCCTTATCAAAGGACAAAGGGATCTGGTAGTCAGAATGATCTAAGGAAGAAAGCAATGCTGGAGAATTACTAGCCCACTTTCTCAACATAAATCCTCCGCGACCAAGCAGATAAATTGAATCATTTTGAAGAGACAGAGCCTCAGAATCAGATGACCAAGCACATCATCAATATAAGTTTGATCCTCTAGTATCTTACTAGCCTTTGGAAAGTTTTCTCTCTCTCTGAGAGCTAGCTCACGAATGGTACGCATTGCCAAATACGGGCTGCAATTAAGTCCGAAAGTAACTGTATTTAAGGTATATTCTGAAAGTGAATAGTTTGGATTGAAACGCCATAGAATTCTTTGGAATTTTCTATCAGAAGGAGATATTAAAATTTGCCTGAACATTTGCTTTATATCAGTCACGAATACCTCTGCGTCTAAACGGAAAAGTGAAAGTAAAGAATCTATATCCTTTTGTAATTTTGGACCAGGAAGTAAACTATCATTTAAGCTCACACCTCTCGAGGCTTTTGCAGATCCATCCCAAACTACTCGGAGTTTTGTGCTTACGCTCTCAGGCTTGAGAACACAATGATGGGGCAAGTAATAAAAATTATCATTGGGTATAGCTTCCGAAGTGGCTAAAGACATAATATATCCACTGTAAAGATATTCTTTCATGAAATCTGAATAAGAAGAATACAAAGATGGATTTTTTAATAAACGTTTTTCAAGTAACAAAAATCTACGATAAGCTTGAGTATAAGTATCTCCTAGAAATGGTTTCGAATTTCTGAAAGGAAGCGAAACTATAAATCAACCAGATGAATCCCGAGTGGTCGTTTCTTTGAAAAAGGTCTCACACCTTTCATCTTTGACGGAGTAAAAATGTTTATCAGGTATTTGCTCTAATTCCCAGAACTTAGGAATACAGATGTCGACACGAACATCGGATTGAAGTAGAAAAAGTTTTTTTTTCTGAAATTGTAGATGGATTGTTAACTTTACCCAAAAGAACCCAAACGAAAATAGTTTCAAGGGCAGTAGGCTGGCCTAATTTTCCAACGATACGTCCATTGAGTAAAATATGAGTGAAAAGCTCAGCACCAATCAGAATGTCTATTGGACTTGAAAGAAAATAATTTTCATCTGCGAGAGATAATCCCTGTAAATGGTTCCATTGTCCCTTTTTAATCGAAAAAGCAGGTATATTAGAACATAATTTTGGAACAACAATAGCATCGAAAGAAAACACAGGGCTGTCGGAATATCTAGGTTTAATATCGCATGCAGTAATGCCTTTTGAAGAAAATGAAGTAATTTCGTTCAAACCAAAAATAGTTGTAGAAAATTGATGTCTCTGTAATCCAAGGTTACGAAAACATTTTTCGCTTATGAAATTTGATTGACTTCCTGAATCAATAAGAATGCGAACACGTTGAAATGTACCATACCTATCACGGATATCGACAGCCGCAGTAGCCAATAATACTGTATTTAGTTCGGAAAAGGTGTTTCCTGATACAGTTGAAGAATATGGAATATTTTGTATGATAGATGAACTATTAATGTGGATCAGAGAGTGATGACGGTTATTACAAGTGCGACATTTGTACGAAGAAAGGCAATTATTCAGGTTATGCGAATGATGTAAGCAATTCAAACACAGTTTATTTTGTTTGACGAAAGAGAAACGATCATTCGGAGATTTTGACAAGAAATCAGAACATTTAGATAATCCATGTGAACCTTTGCAAAGGTAACACTTAGCATTGGAATTATTATGAGTATTTCTTGTTTGTAATGAAAAACACTAGATCCAAGATTTTGTTGTTTGAATTTCTTATTGAATTAAACTGGGTGAAGCCTAGGAGAGAAAACGAATCAACGAGCTCAGCCGATTCCTGATCGACATTAGTGGAGTGCAGAATGTCCCCGTCGGCAGAGCCAGACCATATGACCTGTGACAAATTGAAGTCACCAACTATGATAACAGTGTTATTCAGTAGAGTTTTTTCATGAGACTGTAAATTTTTTAAAAGTTGTGATATGAATGTCTATTATTTGGTGGAAGGTAGAACACACTCTATAAACCAGCTTGTCACCTGTTCGCACAGAAATCCACACATCCTCCGCCGTCGACTGGAGCTCCAGATGGTGAGTGGCCGCGAGCACTTAGTTGACTGCAATGAAAACACCATTACCATCTCTTTTTTGGGAGTTGGTGTCCTCACGGTCACGTCTGAAAACCTGATATCTGCTGTGAAAAACCTCACCAGAATGCACACTACTCCTCAGCCAAGTCTCCGACAAACAAACCACACTGAACCCACTTGAAGTTACGCTATGAAAAAACTGTGTATAGATGTTTTGTATTATTGATCTAATTTCGTGCAATTACCTGAATACCAACTATTGTTATTGATGATGGTATAAATTGCGTGAATAGTTATCATTGCAACATCTGCTCACATTGTATTATTACTCAGTTGCTCTACCTGTACATAATTATTAGATGATAGCTGAAGTTCCCGACTGCAAAGCCGAAAATAAGCTCCTTAAAATGCAAGTTGAGTATCTGAATCTATTAATTACCGAAGTCCGTAGCAAAAATACGATTTTGATGGACAATTATGCACTTCTTATGGAAAAAATCCAACGTCTTGAATCTAACGTGGGAAAAAACATTGTTGTTTCTGATTACGGAGATTCAAATCGTCCTGATGAATTTCCTAAACAATTTCGTCACCCAACAAAGAAATCTTCCGATGTACGAGAGTATAGCGGTGCCATCTCTGATAGAGATAATTCAAAAATCAAGAACACATTGCCCTGGTCGGTAATGACGGTATCCCAACAGTCGGTTACAATTGTCAGCAGTGTCAAAATAAATGAAGGTGTTAACCTGGAAAGAAAACCAATCGAGGAAAATAAAAACAAACGTGATGAGGATATCCTTGGAGAACGGACATCGATTTCTGAGGGCAATGGTTGGAAGGAGGTAAAAAACCATAGGCGTACATCAAAAAATAAACCGAAAAACCAGATTGTTTGCAATGGAACGAAAACAAAAGAGGAAACAAAAATTGTGGGTGCCTCTAAGAGGAAATGGCTCTATGTTGGTAGAATAGTCGGCAATGACATAAAAGTAAAGGATATTGAAGACTATCTTGGCGACCAAGAAATTCAGCAAGTATCAGTCAGAAAACTAAGGACTTCGGGTGGTAACTCTGCATTTAGCATAGGCTTGAGTGAGGAGGCATACTCTAAGGTCTTCAATGCATCTTTTTGGTCAGAAGGTATAGTACTGAGACCCATCAATTTCTCGCCAAATTTTTTCAGGAACCAACGAGAAAACAGAATACCTTAAATTTCTCCCTAATTTTGCAAAATGTCCAGTCTCTGGGGAATGCTCTGAATGGACTGCAGTTGATGGCTGATCAGGGGAATGCCGATATCGTTGCTATAACGGAACACTGGAAATGTGAAGAGGAACTAGCTGCATATCATTTGAATGGTTACACTTTAATATCAAGTTACTGTAGACAGAGAGGCAAACATGGTGGAGTTGCCATATACAGTAAGGACAAGCATGTTTGTGATAGTAGGTCAGATTTTAAATCATTAAGCATCTGTAATGTCATTGAGTGTACTGCTGCACAGCTCAGCATCGGCAACCAAAAGCTTCTCATTATTTGTATTTACAGGCCCAACACGCCACCATTAGCAGATGTTGATGTATTTTTTGTATAATTAAAAACTATTTTAGACTGATGCTGTGATGAGAAGGCAATACATTTATTAGTGGGAGATTTTAACATCGATATTTTGTCAAAGTCCTCTCAAAGTAGGGGATTCTTAGCATTATTGGAAAGTTTCCAGATAAAAATAACAAACTACAAACCCACGCGTCCTTCTTCAGGTTCCTGTGTAGACAATGTGCTCACGTCACTCGGGGGCTCAACTGAAGTCCTTGAATACCACATATCGGATCATTCTGCCCTGAGATTTGTCAGTACACTGCAATTTGACATCCCCCCGAGGAAATTAATCAAAAAACGGATCATCAATGATGACACTCTAAGAATTTTTTTGAACGAACTCTCAAAAACTGACTGGAATGATATCTGCATCTCTCCAGCTAACCCCAGTGATCTATGGGATGTTTTTCATGACCGTTATTCTGAGGTTTTTGGTCGATGTTTTCCAAAAGTTAAAGTTGGAACTTGTCCACCTAGGGGAAAATTCAGGTTAACCCCAGAATTAAGGGAACTCAAGGACCTTCTTGATAGGCTTCTTATGTGTCATCGGTTGATCGTACATTTGAAGCAACTTACAGATCAATCAAGAAGAAATATGATTCTCTACTTACTGTTTCAAAAAAGAATTATTTCAGTGACCTTTTATTGAACTCTGAAAATAAATCCCGAGCATCATGGCAGATAATAAAAAATCTTACAAGAAATGATACTAAGAAATTTTCATTAAAATCTAGTGATCCGTCAAAACTAGCGAACGATTTCAATAGCTTTTTCACTGAAGTTGCTACCTCCTTAACACATAATATATTTAAATCCCCAGACCCTTCTCTACCTTCTAGATTGGACAGGTCATTCTTCATGTTTGAGATCGACCAAGAGGAAGTTATATCGGTGGTACGTTCCCTAAAGAATAAAACATCCGTTGCTCATGATGATATCTCCATTAAGGTCATTAAATCATCGATTGAACTAATAGTTAAACCACTCACATTTATAATGAATCGCTCTTTCGGGGAGGGCATCCTCCCAGAGAACCTGAAGATAGCCATAATTAAACCCATACATAAGAAGGGGGACATGGAGATCTAAACAACTTCAGACCAATAAGTATTTTATCATCGTTCTCCAAAATTTTCGAAAAAGTCCTCTACAATAGGTTATCAAATTTTTTCCTCAAATTCAATGTAATACCCAAATGCCAACACGGCTTTGTTAAAAATAGAAGTGTAGAAACAGCTATATTTGAGCTCACTAATGAAGTTGTCACTGCTTTCGCACAAGGCGAGATTCCCGTAGGTTTGTTTTTGGACTTAACAAAAGCATTCGACTGTGTTGAACATAAAAAATTATTCGAAATACTTGAGAACTGCGGAATTAGGGATAAACAGTTGATATTAATCCAGAGCTACTTAACATCTAGAAAGCAAATGGTCATTATAGAGGTTGAAGATGAAATTGTCATATCTAGTGAAAAAAGCACTACCATCGGCTTACCGCAGGGTAGCATATTGGGACCATTGTTGTTCATAATTTATGTCTCTGCTCTTAACATGTTATATAGGAGATTGAATTGTAGATAACTGATGTTTGCAGATGACACAAACTATCTTGTTAAATTACCTTCCATAACAGCGCTTAGAGATCATGTGAGGGATTTGCTGAAACTTGTAAAACAGTGTGTTTGGAGATCATAATTTGATTTTGAATGTACAGAAGACCGATTGTGTTAGATTCCATAGTGAAAAAAGTAAATTAAACTTTACACAGTGTATAAACATGGAAGATGATGAAATTGAGGTTAAGGATTGTGTAAAGTTCTTGGGTCTCAGACTTGATAGTCATCTGAAGTGGGGTCCACACATTGAAAATCTAAAGAGTAAACTGAATTCTGCTTGTTACACCCTTTTTATGCTAAGAAAACAAATAAGATTAGATATACTCAAGCTAGTTTACTATTCATTCAGCTATATCCTATGGAATTATATTCTGGGGAACCTCACCTCATGTAGAGTCTATTCTTGTTATTCAGAAAAGAGCGTTAAGAACTATGCTTCAGATGGGTTACCGAGAATCATGTAGAGGAGTTTTTAAGTCAAATAGCATACTTACTGTTTATGGTTTATATATTTATAAGGTTCTGTATTTTTTTAGAAAACATAGTGAATACTTTGAAATTTATAAAAATTCTAATATTACGAGGAGAATTTTTCCTTACAATGTACCAGCTCATACAACGACTTTCAGAGAGAAAAGTGTTCAGTATATGGCCATCGGTTTGATCAATGTTTTACCACCTGAATTGAGAAAAGTTGCCAGCTTGGTGAATTTCAAGAGGAGGTTGTGTGAGCTGGTATTGAAATGTGAGCCCTATAATTTAGAGGAATTTAGAGTGTATTGCAGGAATCGATAATTTGTGAATTTTTGTTTTGATTCGACTTGTTCCAGTTTTATACGTGGTGTAATCTTTTGGAATGAATAAATACTATTACTATTACTACTATTTGATGAGGAGAGTCAGGCGAGAAGCAACGTCATCGATGGCATCTGTGGCCGCAATATAGTGATCAGAAACAGTGCCGAAAACATTCAGTGCATCAAAGAACTCACAGTAATTTTTTTTTCTTTTCTTCTTTATCTTGTTTTCAGTTGTTTTATAATGGTAATTTCTATTTATTCTCATATTAATAATATATATATATATATATATATATATATATACTAGAAATTTATGCAGGCTAAACAAATAGAAACTGTGAAAAGTAACCTCCTCGCACTTATAACAGTGGAGATTAAAAATCAATCAAAAAGAGTCTTGAAGAAAAACGTCCCAAAAAGCCAGTCATCTAGAGTTGAAGTTCGAGATATTTTGGTAGCTCTTTTCAATCAATTTGCAAAGACCGTAGCTGTTTCTTGGCAAAATTTGGATAATTCAGATCATCAATAAAAAACAATTTCCACTATATCCGAGACAAGGTTATCCGTTTTTTTCAAACTGTATGTGTTGAATATCAAGTGCCAGTGTCTTGTCTAGAACAGATCAATAAATTCTCATTAGAAGAAGAGGACAAAATCATGGCGATGGGTACAATTGAATTTTCTAATTTAGCTAGCAAAATTATCCCCAACCAGTTGGACGGAAATATTGATAATCTGAGATTCTTTTTGGATTCGTTAGAACTACTTCAGGCAAATTGCGCAGATCATCAGGATAAAGCCGTGCCTTTTGTTAAAACGAGAATAACCAGGAAGGCGCGTAATTCGATTTCCGACGGAGATGATATTGTGAGGAAGTTGAAAAATGGCATAAAATTTTAAAGTTCAAACCCTCTCACATCCAAATTATTGAATTTGAAACAAAACAATAAGGACAATACTAGTTTTGCGACAGAAGTTGAACAGCTGGCTCAGAAACTTCAAGATGCTTTCATAAGCGAGGGTGTCCCTAACGAGATAGCTGAAAAGTATGCAGTCCAATCCACTACCCGGGCATTGAGTCAGAATGCGAATACTGAAAGAGCTCGTATAGTAGTGGAAGCTGGAAACTTTGGCACAATCCAAGGAATCATGACAAAATTTGTTAATATCAGCACTCGGCCGTCGTCAGCAAACAACGTGTTCTGTCTGAATAATAATAAAACAAGTGGTAGAAATCCTTTAAATGATAGCCGGCATGGTTCAGGCAGGAATTTTCAAAATTCTCAACATAGTTTCAGAAATTCACACAACTCTTCACAACACTACCAGGAAAACGTCAATGTCGGTATACATCAATATCGATTCGGTAGAAATAGGTATAGTAATACTAATAGTAGACCTAATTGGAGAGGTTACGGACGAACAAATGCCAATGTCAGATTTGTGGAGATGTCGAATCCTGAAAACCAACCGGACCCCCAACCGATTCGATTGGGGGTGACAGGGCAATAAATATTTATCACTTAGATTTATCTCTCTCAAATTTTGTAGTCGTTGGAACAAACACCAGTCGAGGAAAAGTCACTTTGTTAGTAGATATCGGAGCTGATGTTTTTATATTAAAAATGGGCAAAATTCTTTTACCTAATTCAGTAGATGTTTAAAAAAAAAATTATATTAAGGGCGTAACTGAGGGACTGACAAGATCATTTGGTGTTATTAATGCTGACACATGGGTAGATAATTGTCAAACTATCGAACATAATTTTCACTTGGTAAGTGATGATTTTCCTATTCCGGGGGATGATAATTTGGATTATGGCCGCTGGAACTTGAATCTCAGATACCCAAATAAAAACTTTATGATTCCTATTCTAAGAGGAGTTGAGGAAAACTAGATCCATATACCACCACGTTGTGAAGTAATTCGACAGATACCAGCTCTCAAAAATGTTTCGGAAAATGTACTAGTGTTGAATAAAGAGCCTTTACCAGGAGTTTTTATTGCACGAGCGGTCGTGTCACCAGGTGAAGGTTTTTCAAAAATTATAAATACGACCGTCGAAAGTGTTGTATTGAAGAACCTTCAGCTAGAATTCTCGACAAGTAGCTAGTCTCGACAAGTTTAACATCTTTAACATCAACGCAGACCATATTGATAGACATGAAAAATGAATGAATCAATTAAATAAGGAAATGCCGGATTTTATTCAATCAGAAGTTTTTAGTTTATGTGAAGAATACTCAGATATTTTTGCGATGAAGGATGATATTTTAAGAGTCAATCATTTTTGCGCGTATGTTCTGGGGAACATCAAGTTAAAGTTTTGCCCAAATGTCTGTAACTTTCAAATTTTTTGACGAAATTGGTCTCAAACGATTTAGTTCGACTCCCCAATGAAGAATTCAAGGTCAAATTTGATTCTGTCCGGCCGGCCGTCTGGCCGTTGCCACGATATCTTGAGAATGAAAATAGCTAGCACCTTCAAATTTTCAGGGTGGATGGCGCATCCCAATACGACGGACAAGTTCGTTAATGGGCATAATCGGCCCAGTGGTTTCCAAGTAATAATTTTGTTTTCAATCAATATAAACCGATCGAATTGAAACTTGGTGAGTTTTCGTAGATTATGAACCTAAGCACGTTTGTGAAATTTTGTGCTAATCGTATGGCTAGAAAATTTTCAAAAAATTATTAAAAAATATTTCTGTTGTCACCATAACTTGAGAACGGAAAGAGATAGCAGAAAGAGATGAAGTTTTCAGGTTAGGATGTGCACCAGATTGCGACATTTCAGTTTGTTTATGAGCATAATCGGCCGAACGGTTTTAGAGTTATAGCCATATGAAATTAGGTTGTTCTTTGTTCCTCATTAACTCGAAAAATACCGGGCTGATTGAACTCAAGCATGGTAATTAGTTGTAGGATGTCAACGCGAAACTTCTTGCAAAATTTCGTGGGGATAGTAACCGCAAAAAAATCTAAAAAAATAATTAAAAATTGAAAAAAAAAATTCTATATATCAGTAACTATTCGTTAGAAATCCAACACGCTAAGATGGAAAATCAAATGAGCGAATAGGTGAAAACCGCTGAGGCTATGAAGAGAATCCATTCCAGTATGAAATAGGATTCAGCCTCCAGAAAAACCGCAGAATATTGCCTAAAAATAATCGAGCAACTAAACGAAGAATGGAATAACTTCAACGAAGTGCACGATAACCTGCTGAAGGAGCTACCGGAAAAACATGAGTACTTTGGACATATATGGCCAAACTCAGAAGATCTACAACCAGGCTATGTCTCACATAACAAAATTCCACGAAAAAGCTCAAGAAGAGCCGGAAATTTCGACGAAAGTAGAACCAACATCCGTTCATGGTTCCCTCATAAGGGAACAAATATCAAGAATCAAAATTTTCATGAGGGAGCTAACAAAAATTGAGGGCTGGCTGAACAACAGACAGAACATGGAACTAATGAAGATCAAGCAAAAATTCATGGAGACAAGATGGAATGAAATCATTTCGCTGCAAGTCAAAATTGAAGCAATAGATGCAGAAGACACCTATTCATTTATGGAAAGCAGACAAGTCGAGGAAGCATGTGAGAAATACGAAGAAATACAATCAAAAATCCTCAAAATGGTCCAAAAAGAAAATACAATAGCATCTCCAAAAATAAACTTATCAGCAATTACAATCCCCATATTCACCGGACAATATGACTCTTGGCCTAACTTCAGGGACCTTTTCGTGCAATTAGTAGATAGCAAGGAATCCTACGGAGATGTTGAAGAAATGCAGCTATTAAAAACAAACCTATGAGGAGAACCTGCCAGAATAATTCAACATCTGGAAATATCGACTGCCAACTACCAAACTGCATGGAAACTCATTGAAGATAAATACAACAACCCAAGGATGCTGTTCAATAAACTAATGGATAATCTTCTCAACTTCACCAACCTGAATTTTGGATCCGCAGGAACTATAAAGAAATTGCACGACACCATTACAGGAAGCTCAGAAGCCTGAAAACATGAAAATTAGCAATTGGGAAGATATAATTGCATATCTTATGCTGAGAAAACTTGACTCAACCACAGCGAACCTCTACGAGCAAAGTACAAACAAACCGCGGGAAATTCTAAAACTTGATGAGCTTATCGATTTCCTAGCACAACGGTTCCAAACACTTGAAGTCGTCCGAACAAACACAAAAAAAGCTGACACCAAACCAGACAAAAGATACGGTGAACACCAGAAAATAAACAGTCATCTCCAGAGAACAACTAAATGCAGTATATGCAATGATCCTCACGAGATCTACAGATGCACAAAATTCAAAAATCTTACTGTAGCTGAAAGAAAATCGCACATCCATCAAAGACAACTTTGCAGGAACTGCCTGAGTCACCATATCAAACAAATCTGTCACTCTCGTTCCAGATGTCAAATATGTAATGGTTTTCATCATACAATGCTACGTAGAGAAAGACAGAATTATGCAACAAATAAGACACTACCCTGCAAAAACAATCAAGAATCATCTAGCAGGGTAAACTTTCATCTGGGACACGCTAAAAATCCCCGAGAATCAAAGACTTCAGTGCTAGCAACCGCCCTCATCAGAGCCACAAACAAAAACGATGAAAAAATAACGCTAAGAGCCATGATTGAACCAGGATCACAAGCTTCATTTATCACAATAGCCGCTGCTCAAGCATTGGGAATACCAAAAATCAAACAAAATGCTGAAATAACTGGACTAGGAAACACTGCAACGAAGTCCAGATGGCAAATAAACACGAGCATTACAGCTAACTTCGAAAGTGATTTCACAATCGACACCGAACTCTATGTAATAGGCAAAGTGACAAATAATATGCCCCCTACTTACATATATACTGAAAGCAACAGGGAAGATATACAACTCGCTGACCCACTATTCCATGTACCAGGTCCAATCGATATCCTCATGGGAATAGACTATTTCCCCACTTTTATGAAAGCAGGATTCAAGGCATACGAAGATGGGCTAGTGTCACAAAACACTCACTTTGGATGGATTATGTGTGGAACCGCATCGTCGAGTTCACAACTTCGTGTAGCAAGCTTGATCACGAACTCGAATGAAAATTCACAACTAACGAGATTCTGGAACGTCGAAGAAGTAGAAAATTCCGATGAAACCACCAACGACGACGCCTTCGTTGAAGAATTCTACTCAAACATCGTACGACGCGACAACCACAATTAAACTGTGAAACTTCCGTCAAAAAAAAAAAATGCAACTCAACTAGGAGAATCAAAGCAAAGGGCAATGGCACGTCTGTTTCAATTGGAAAGCTAATTTGACAAGGATGAAAAGCTCAGCACTATGTATAGAGAATTTATGCAGGAATACATGGCACTAGGTCATATGAAAGTTGCACACTCAAATAATGCAACTAAGAGGTATTATATTCCACATCAACCCGTAGTGAAAGAAGATCGTGATACGACCAAATTGGGAGTCGTATTTGATGCAAGCTCAAAAACCAGCACCGGACTCAGCCTAAACGACATTCTACACAAAGGACCGAAACTACAACAAGATCTCATAGATATCCTTGTACGATGGCGAAAACTCAAAATAGCCATAACAGCAGACATCGAGAAAATGTACAGACAGGTGAAATTGGACAGAGAAAACTAGCCACTACACTCGATACTCTGGAGAAGCACCAAAAATGAAGCAGTTGAAACCTACGAGTTAACCACTGTAACATACGGTACTGCACCAGCAGCTTACCTGGCCATAAGAACATTGAGACAACTAGCTACAGATGAAAAGAAAAACCATCCCCTCGCAGCTGAAATAGTCCTACGAGGTCGACCTTCTAAGTGGCGCTGACACAGTGGAAGAGGCACGTCACATACAGAATGATATAACTGCAATGCTTAAAAAAGGAGGATTCAACATTAGAAAGTAGAAATATAACAAACTAAACAAAACTACCGTCACACTCGACGACAAAAATGGCCCAACTAAAACGCTCGGTATAACATGGATTCCCAGAGAAGATAGTCTTCAGTAACGAATAAAAAATAACGTTGACAGTCGACGTTGGTCGACTGGAAGTTTTTATCGGAAATTGCCACAATTTTCGATCCTCTCGGGCTTTTATCACTAGTAATAATACAGGCAAAAGTTATAGTGCAAGAAATATGGAAAACCCACACATCATGGGATGAATCTCCACCAGAGCTCATTAGGAATACATGGAAAAACTTTAAAAACGAGCTTCCCAAATTAGAAGGAATTCAAGTTCAGCGCTGGATAAATTTAAGTCATGGACAACCCTTGGAACTTCATGGATTTTCAGACGCATCCCTGAAAGCATATGGCGCTACAGTATATACGAGAACAGTAGACAAAACAGGAAAAGTAGAAGTGCGAATCCTCACTTCGAAATCAAAAGTGTCACTGCTGAAAAATACGAAGACGATCCCGCAGTTAGAACTCTGCACTGCTCTTCTCCTAGCCAAGCTCATCAGGCCCTGGATCACAACAATACAAAAATATTTAATTGGTCAGATTCTCAAGTAGTGATAGCATGGATAAATACTGACGCTGGTAAATGGAAAACGTTCGTCGCCAGCAGAGTTCAACAAGTGCAAAAGCTACTGGTTCAAGGTCAATGGCACTACGTTAAATCGACCGACAATCCGGCAGATTTGATTACACGAGGATTGAAGCCCAGTGCTCTCGCAACTAATTATCTTTGTTGGAATGGACCCGAATGGTTGAAAAGACAAACAGAGGAAATTTCTCAACAATCACTTCGTTCTGAAATACAAGACGTCACAACGAGAATAAACAAAAAAAAGAAATTTCCGCAAATACTGTTAACGGGGAAAACCAACCAGAAATATTGAACAAATTCTCCTCATGGAGAAAAACTATAAGAATCATGGCCTACTGTAGGAGATTCCTGATATCCAAAAAGCGCAGATGCAGCACATCTCTCGAAGCAGAAGAACTACATGAAAGTGAAATATCCCTACTCAAGCTAGTACAACACAGACCAAAATGGACAAGCAAACAAGAAAATTTTGGAATTGGTGACATTGTACTGATAAAACAAGAAAACATCAGCCCTTACGAATGACCCTTAGCAAGAATCTGCGAGACGCATCATGGTAACGACGGTTTGGTACGTGTAGTGACACTGCGAATCAAAAATAAAATAAAAAGACCAATCACAAAAATATGCAAGCTTCCAGTCACAGCACAAGGAGAAGATCTTGATATGGGGGCAAAGACACCTTCGCAAACAAAGGGCTCACACCACGCATTAGCAATTCTACTAACACTATTTTGCCTGTTCATTCCGCTAAACGGCAACTATACGCAGCATCCGTTAAAACCTGGACTATAGGTTGAGCATATGGGGCAGGCGTACATCAACACAAATTAAACATCTCATGGAACCAGATAATATCGGACAGATATAATGTCATGAACACCTCCACACAATTTCAGACGATGTGCAAAAGAATTACACCACTTGGAGTGGACACTCACTGCAATGAGTTCGAACATCACATAGGATCAGCCGCAATGCAAGTCAAATCCTTGATGGACAGCATCATCGACACAAAATTAAGAAAGCGCAGAGGAATCCTGGGAAAGCTAATGTAATCAGTTTCCGAAGTAATTGAAGAAGTATACCGCGACATTGATGACCTCTATGACAATCAGCAGCACCTGATTGACGTAACGAATCACCAATCCAAGATAATGATATCGACTCTAGCATCATTTAATTCAACAGAGGCAAGAATCAATCAGAAATTAGAGAACTTTCGTCGAAAATTCAACCAAGGAATAGCCATCGTGGATGAGATGCACAAATGGTACAAGATTACTGATGCAGGGATTGTAAACCTACAAGTAATAACCAACTTTCAACTAGCAAACCTCACTGAAATGAGGCACAAATATGAGAAAATTAAAAAAATCCAACTACTCTCAAGGACATATTACTGAATTCATAACCCCCTCGGAGCTGCAAAAAATCACGAGAGACGTCGAGAGTAAGCTGCCATCCGATCTGAAAATTCTGTTAAGGCCTACATGGAAGATGGTAACGCAATCGGACTCGGAGTATCTGCATATACACGTCTATCTCCATGTGGCGAAAAGAAAACAGTATGACTGGATAAAGATCAACCCCGTGCCAGCAATGGGCAAGAATAAGACTTTCGTTGAACCATTTATATCGACCCCCTTCCTGGGAGTCGAGTACAATACCCAGAAATACTTCGAGCTCACGAAGCACGATCAGTTACAAACAATACAAATCGCGGATGGTGCATATCTATGCAAACCCAGCATGGTCAATAGTTTGGATAAACACCCCAACTGCATATTAGATGAGATATATAAACGAACACATCAAAACACATGCCCGTCTAAAAGTTACAAAGTGCCCAACATACTATGGAGAAACTGAATAAGCCGAACTCTTGGCTTCACATATCAGACCACCCAGTTAGAATTTCCATCATGTGTGATGGCGAAAGGGAAGAGATAAGCATTCAAGGACCAGGAATCATCCACATATCCCAACACTGCTCTATACAAACGGACCAAAGTATACTGAGAGCAAATGCATATAGTGAGAGGACAGTGATCGCCACTTATAATCATCCCATGAGATAAATATTTCCAGGACAAACCATCCAACGATATTACAGCATATTGACCTAGAGCAAGAAGTGCAGACATCAGTAGAAATGCAAATATTATTAAGCGACGAAACTGACCTAGGTCAGGAAATATCGAGTCATATATGGAAGCACAATCACCTACACTCGTCAATAAACTCAACCACCATCGTCATTACAATAATATGCGTTGTTTCGATTATAGTTTACATATTCAAGTACAGGAAGCAACGACGCTCCTCGGATAGACAACACGTGAACGATAGAACAGCCAATCCCGAGGAGACCGAGCTACAACCAATCTACAGTGACCCCAGACCGGACACAGGAATGATAAGCAACCAACCACACCATCAAAGCAGCCGGGAATATGTACGAAACGTACAGAAAATATTATAAAACCTAAAATTATCAAATTAATTCAATCAAAATTTTCCATTGGAATTTATCTAGACCATGTCCTCATTTCATAACTATTAGTTCTTACATGCAAATATAAATTTCCTTTGTTATATTTCACAATGGTCAATAACTAGAATAGCGATGATAAACTGGTTGAGAAATTACTGAATCTGCAGAATGTTCATTAATCAGTCTCGATTAGTCCTGACGTCACTGTACTTTTGTGTATTTAAATACCTTGTTACATTAGGATTAAACGTTCATTACCAAGTGATCCGCTTTATTCATTTCAATCTCGAGTCTCCAAGGTTCCAACACCCCAGAACTCTTCGAACTTGACTTAAATTGAGATAACAACCCCAACAGTCCAGCTCATGTGAAGATTCTTTTATTGAACTGAAAAATGCTCTCATCCATCCACGCACATTAAAATATCCCAATTTTTCAAAACAATTCATTTTGCCAACAGATACTCAGATATAGCATGTCCTTTCTCAAATTGTTGACGGAGAATAATTTCCAATTTCGTATGCGTCCAAAACCTTTACAAAAGGAGAATCGCATAAACCAACGATTCTGAAAGAGCTCACAGTGTCAGACATATTCGTTGTTATATGTATGGACAAAAATTTTTGATAAAAACTGACCATAAACCGCTAGTTTATTTGTTTTGGATGAAAGATCCAAGTTCTAAATTAACACGTATGCGACTAGATTTGGAAGAATTCAACTTTGAAATTGAGTATATCAAAGGGAAACAGAACGTTTGTGCAGACGCATTTTCCCGAATAAACATTGATGACCTCAAACAGATAAGTAATAACATGTCTCAAATTCTTGTCGTAACTAGCTCAATATCGAGGTCATCGAACAATAAACCCATCATAAAAGATGCTGAAACTGCTCTAATAACAAATCAGGTAAAAGTCTATAATTCTATGAATAATTATCATTCCTTAAAAATTCCTCTTTTAAGATTCAAAATAAAACAGGAAGGTAAAAGAACTCTCGAGAATTATGAAATAGATATGTTAATATATCGCACACCTAGATCTAAACAGTAACAACTCAAAAATCATGATGAACATAGTTTGTAGATTACGAATTGATGATTATCGCAAAAATCATGATTTTTGAGTCGTTACTGTTTAGATCTAAACAGTAACAACTCATAAATCATGATTTTTGAGTTGTTACTGTTTAGATCTAGGTGTGCGATATGACAGAAGAAAAATGAGTGCTCATGAAATTTCAATCACTAATGGCAATAACCTCGCTTCAGAGCAGGTATTGCTTAAGCTTGATCAGTTAGCTGGTGAAAGAAATTATAAGATATTAAGAACACAAAATTTAACGTAAATGAATTGAAGACAGTTGGGCAAAATGTTTCACGAAACGTAAGCATCGTTTTACTTGAACCACAGAGAGTTATTATGGATAGAGGTGAAAGATTCAAATTAATTGAAAAATATGTATGGTGGTCATTGTGGGCAATAGCGATTACTGAAAATATTAAAATCGTTTTACTATTGGGAAGGAATGTCGAGGGATGTTGCTCAATACACTAGGCAATGTCACAAGTGTCAAATTGATAAAATTAACAAAAGGCATAACCAACCCTTCGTGATAACGCTAACACCTCAGAATGAACTAGAGAACGTTCTACATAAGTGGCCATAGTGAAGATCATTCTTCAGAAAGGGAAGGTGTAGAGATGTTTTGTATTATTGGTCTAATTTCGTGCAATCAACCTAATTACCTGAATACCAACTATTGTTATTGATGATGGTATAAATTGCGTGAATAGTTATCACTGTAACATCTGCTGACATTGTTATATTACTCACTTGCTTCACTTGTACATAATTATTAATCTATCTAATAAGGTTCACTTTGGACAAAACACCTTCATAGTAATTCCACCTGAATCCCATTACAACTGCTCAGTTGTCAATCGTAGTACTCTTGTAGTTTGGTAGTATAGTGTAATATCAGATGAAACAATCATTAAAAATTAGTTGCGTTCTTCCACCTTCAGAATGCATCCTCCATGTATGCCTACTTTAAGAGTATTAGGTCATCATGTGACCTTATGTGCAGTGTCCGTATGGTATCATCCTTCCTCATATAGACTTTGCAGTGTTTCGTCCAAGCATATTTGAAGTTTTTCAGTTTGGCTATTTCTCGAGCATCTTTGAATATTAGTTTATTGGCAATTGTAAGGTGTTCATTTGTATATAACTGCTCAGAAATGTCATCAACTTTCAAAGCATTAGACCTAGTTTTCTGCTTAGACAGTTTCATTGCAGCCAATATATTGTCTTTGGTTCTCCTTGAGTGCAATCTTATAATAATGTTCTTAATTTGGCTTGTACCGTTCCTATTCACGGGTACTCGATGGATATCATCGATATCAGAAACACTAGTCTTGCAGTTTACCTCGTCAGTTATTTTCTCAAATATCTGTACTAGGTTTTTGTTCTGTTTTTCCGGTACCCCAACGATCTCCAAGTTGTTCATGCGAGATGATTGTTCGAGGCTGTTCAGTCTCCTGTTGAGTTTTTCCAATTCAGTTTTCAATTTTCGGTTTTCCGTTACAATTTCGTCGATTTTAGAAGTACTCCTTTTCATTTCCAACAATTGAGCCTCAAAATCGGTTATTCTATTCGAGCAAAAATTAAGTGACGTTAATAATTAATTAATAATCCGCAATGCATTAAATTTATCGGGTGTCATTGATAAGCACCATGACACTCAAGACCTGGGTTCCTGCGTCCTACCTGTTGGTTACAAATCTTACAGTTTTTTGACATAATGCGGCAATGCTGAATGTTCTGGTAGTCACTAAATAAACTTATTGCCCTATCAATATTAACTAATCACGCAGCGTAAATAAACAAGTATACTCCGTACCTTGATAGCATTATAGCTATGTTGTTGTGTATGTGTTGTTATCTTCCATCCACCTTTGCCTCTTGATCAGCTTCTTCCTAGCCGCCGCAAGTGATCTCATTTTATCGACAGCTTTCTGCTTCAATAGATTCATGGTAAGTAGGCTCATCGTACGATGCAACGCATGCAGCTCAGCCATCGTGGCCCCTATTTTCTAGCTTGGCTTCAGTTGTCCTATCAGAACATATATGATACATTGATACCAAGATGCTTGCTGCCTAACGGTTGTAATCTTCTTGTCTAGCTTAATCAATCTTGACATATGTATGTCCTCCTTTGTTGTTGTTCTTCTGGGCATAGTGAACCAGCAGCTCTCACTGCAGCTACGACATATTCTAGCGGACAGTCCTCCTTTAGGTGATCGTCGATTATAATATTCATCGCAGCTCGATCTTCAGCCAGGAGTCTCAATTTCAGCGTTGCAGTCCTAAAGTTAGGATTCCCTCCTGCAGCCTCAGATGCTTCTCTTCTATTGGTGCATAGCTCTGGAATACCTCTCACCCGCTCCATGTCCGGTGCTGCGACTTCTTCTCATCGCAATCCAAGCATAAGAGATTGGATGTTTGCGGCATCTCTCACTAGCCTCTCATCCCGTTCTTCTCTCCTTTGATTCGTCAAATGTTGCTGTTGGATTGGAGCATCTCGCACCTGCTCTTCAGCTTATTCTCCTATATCATCTGACTCTTGATGCTGCTGCAAGATTCCCCTCTTCTTGAGATGGCTCATCTGGTCTCGTAGGTTTTGCGGCGTCATGAAGTTGAGATCTGGTAGATTCTCACAACACAGACCATGCAGTCTACCCATATATCCCCTTCTTTCTGGTCTCGATCTTCGGTGTAACACAGACAGTTGTTCGTGTTGCTCGGGTGTCCACTTATGGCGTCCCCTTTTTGCAGCCTTGTTACTGTTACTGTTGCCGGTTCCGACTACGGGTTGCTCTTGCGAGCGATGATTCCCTATGTGACCGACAACTTGTTCTCTCTCCTCCTCAATGTTCACCAGAAGCTGTTGGTGGTTCGCATGCTATCACGTCCAGCACCAACTCCAAACGTGCCCTGGTCTTCGCCAGGTGGCAGCTGTTTTCCAAGGCTCCGTAGATTGTAATTCATCATCAGTTGAGAGTGACCGGGGTCCGCGGGCTTGTCACACCCGTATGCTACTAAGTAGGGCCCCCGTGTGGTTTTGCATTTTATACCGACTGCCAGGTTTAGCTAGGGTACCTCGGGTTTGCTAAGCCCGTACTCAAACACATCCCAGAGTCCCTGAGGGGTTATTATTATTATTTTTAGAATCCTCACATCCGTAACTTTGTGTTCGTGACAT
This sequence comes from Halyzia sedecimguttata, assembly GCA_937662695.2. Classification (NCBI taxonomy): domain Eukaryota; kingdom Metazoa; phylum Arthropoda; class Insecta; order Coleoptera; family Coccinellidae; genus Halyzia; species Halyzia sedecimguttata. Next base: position 54,162,393 of record OW569414.2, on the reverse strand, counting down.
TAAATTTGTCCAATACTATCTGGTTCCATGATATGTTTGATTAAAGTTTTAAGGTGTCGTTCTTGCACGAATGTCCCATGTGCTCAACGTATATTCCAGGTTTCAACGAATGGTTGGTGTAATTTTTATAACATTCGCACTGAATAGATAACCATATTGAATTTCGTGAGTGTTACAAACTTATTTGAAATATCAACAATTTACTGAGCATTGGAAGCAGCAGATACAATGCTATTCATTATGTTTACAAGATGTTTCAGTATATAGGTCAACATAATTTCAAGAGTGATGTCCAAGTTGTCGAAGCCAGAATGAAGTATAAGTGAAGCACATCAACCCACTCAATCAACAGAAAGTGTCAGCTGAGTAATGATTGAAAAAATCGATTGTCACATTGTGATCACTAGGTATCGAATTGATGAAAAATTCATTTAAAGCATTAGTATCAGCAAACTATCAAGGGACCACATAATTTGATTAATCTCCGATATTGGCGTATTCAAGCTGCTTCCATGACCTCTTTTCAATGTGGGACAATGTATATTGTTTTCAGTTCCCTAAATAAAGGCTTGGTATAATTCCTAATTTTTGTCAGTTCTGAAACTGACGGAATTTCATGATACTGAACCTTCACCCTATTTTACATTGACTTCATTGTAACATTGATTCCTCAAATGCAAGGAAGAATCCAAAATTTTGTATAAATGAATGACGATAATTTTTTCCTCTCTCGAGTTTTAGGGTTCTTTTTTCGCCGACAAATCGGCTTGCAGCAGAAAAACGAGCAAATCTAGTGGATAATTAAAGGGACCATCCATCAGGCTTCGCACCTCGTCGATATGCCGCCCAGTCTGTCCACCGCCCCTTTGGAATATTCATTACCACCATTTGTGCTAGCGGGGCCCTGATTAATGACTAATTAGCGACACATTTTTTTGGTGAAGTTAATGCCGCTCAATTTTAAAACGAACCGATATTTTTTGCACGAAGGTTGTGCTTCTTTTTGTTGAAGTATTGTGATCCGATATCTGTAGGGGTGAAAATTTTGCATCCTTAATATCTCTTAACCTTGATATAATGTGGAAAATGACATTGATATGCCGGTATAAGAAATAATAACTCACTGTCAGAAACTATGCAATCATGCCAACGTTTTCAGAGGAAAAATTAGCTTGGATGCTATCTCTGCTCTCGAATCAAAATGATTTTCATGAACTTTTGAGGCTACTGAACAGACACATATTGCAAACTGCCCATCACGTAAGTCCTACTACATCTATTTAAAATTCAATCTGATCTGTATTTTCAAGTAATCAGCATAACAAAATGTCAGACTTCTCTGTAACCACTCTGTGGTTATCGACCATTATCAATTCACACCGGCGCATTTAGGCTTCAAACCTACCCTGAAAATTCAAACTTTATATTTCAGTTCGTACGAAAATAATCGTGCCTATGACCGGATGGGCAGATTGAAGTTTGATTTAGGATTTTTCATGAGTCATTCGAGATTAAATGAGGCCATTCTCTGCCAAAAACTGATATTCGGGTAAATTGATACGTTTGCTCCATTCAGGTGAATTCGAGCGCCAAAAATCAAAATCGTGCAGTACGGTGCATTATCATTAGCAAATACCAAGAATTTTCTGCCATAATTTGGTCCTCTGCGAATGGATGCACGACGCTCTATGTTGGCATAAGATTCTTTGTCAGCTTTTTGGCATAGCGAAAGAATTGATGTAAGGATGTCTGATGTGGCGCAAATGTTCATGTGGACCAATCTGAATTGAATGATATTTCAAACAAGCGTCAAGAGTAGGCTGTCAGGTCACGTCTCTGCTTCTCAAATTTTTCATCACCGAAAGAAATTACAGGAGGCCAGTCTGCTTTTGCACGCTTGTATATTTCATCATTCAAATCAGAATGGTCAGCATCAACATCACGCCGAAGTAGACAGATCTCAGGCCAATGGATCTTTTCAACAATTCCGTTTATAATGACAGTATGATACACGCCACTTAGTTTTCCGTCTGTGGAAATGAAAACAAGGAGTGCAGTCAAAGAAGAAAGATCTTATACTTTTTCATCAAATACGAATGTTATTCAATATAGGTATTCCAGTTATAGATGTGATAGTGACAATAAATAAATAAATAAAGAAAAAGAAGTGACGTGACAGTGGCCGAGACCATCGTGTAGGTGAAGGCTGCCGATGTGACCGGCGCGGTAAGGACTGAAAAGTGAACCGGAAAATGACTGAAAATAGCCAATGTGAAGACGTAATGATAAGCCGAATGTAATTCAGTAATAAATATTAAATTAATAAAACCAGTCTCAAATTTATTAAATTCAAGAAGTACATAGTAGAAATCATCACATGGTGTCAGAAGTGGGATCGGAACAATAAAATTGAAAAGAACTAAGAAGAAAAGTACAAAATGGCAACGCCGACCACGCCGTCATCTCCGTCCACGCCGAGAGAAATCTAGAGTAATCCAATGTATGGCTCAACTTTTTCGACCCTGAATTTTTCATCAACAAACATGGACAACGAATGAAAAAAATTGAAACTGCATTTTTCCATTTTTCTTAAGGCTTCGGCACTAGATGAAACAGAAGAAAGCAGGTTAGTGTCCTTACTCCTTCATCATATGGGACCGAGTTCAATACCTGTATTCATGTCATTCGGAGTTGAAACAGATAAAATCAAGTACAAAGATTTGATACTAAAGTTCGACAATCATTTCTCTCCAAAAAAGAATCGCACAATGGAAAGGAATAAATTTTTTAACAGTAAGCAAGCAGAAAATCAATCAATTCGAACGAATTCATTATGCAACTACGTAATTTGTCAAGAATCTGTGAATTCAAAGAGACAGAAAATATAATTAAAGACATTCATTTGTAACTTACACTCAAGGTAGGTACTCATTCATCAAGGAAAGACTACTTGAACTGGGAGACATGAAGCTGGAGAAGACTATAGAGACGGCTCAGAATCTAGAAATGAGTCGACAGCATCTACAAGAGTTGGAGTCACAAAGTGTACTACATGTTGAATCACAGTCCAATAAAGCAATGGATGTAAATCAAAAAGAGGCAAGAGTTATGGTTGCTCAAGTAGCAGAGTTTCAACAGATCAAAAGAGGAATAAATGCTCAAGATGTGGACAAATACATCACCACAAATGTCCAGCAGCAGTTCAAATTTGCAAGAAGTGTGGTAAACCCAATCATTATGCAATCATGTGCAGATCAGCTTCACTAAATAGTAGAGGTAATCAAGTTTCGAGGCATAATAATGTAAAGAATATAGAATATTCAGAAAATCTAGAAGAAAATACTCTTTTTGTTGGTTAAGTTTCAAATGGTCAATCATAACAACTTAATTTGTCAGATCGATACAGGTTCTCAGGTTAATATCACGTCTAAAGACATTCGTCTTAATTCCTTTAAATTACCTCTATCAAAAATTCAACAGTCAAGTGCACATCTAATGTTATATTGTGGAAACAAAATACCAGTTGTAGGAAAAGTCAGTATTAGTTGTAAGATACCGTCAGGAAAATACATTAAAAATCTAAGTGAAGAAACAATAAATCTAAGACTGTTGCTGAAGAGAAATATACCATGGCACTGGAACAAGCATTTAATATCTATTTTTTAGAAAAATTTATCAGATATTCCACAGAGACTACAAAGAATGATGCTTAGGCTACAACAATATAACCTTACAATCACACATGTACCAGGTAGAGAAATGTATATAGCAGACACTTTAAGTCGAGCTAAATTTGAGAACGACCAAGGTCACGATGAAACGGATCAAATATTGTCTAGTCTGAATGATGATTTAAGAATTCATGCCAATTTTCTGATTACTTCTCTTAATGCTAATGAAAATAAATTAAATAAAATAAGGACAGAAACACAAAAGGACATATCACTACTTAAGATTATCAATTATATAGAAAATGGATGGCCTAACAGAAGATCTGACGTGCCCGATTATGTCAAACAATTTTATAGTTATAGAGATCAATTGCATGTCATTGACGGTATTATATTCAAATTGAATAGTATTGTTATCCCCCAGTCAATGCGTAAGGAAATGCTTAGAAACATACATGAAGGTCACTTAGGCATAGCCAATACTAAAAATTTTGTTAGAGGTATCATATTTTGGCCATGCATGAATATATATACGAAGCCATTTATAAAGGACCCGATTGGCAGGAACGCTCTGGACTTGTTGAAGGTAGCCCATGTGACCGGCGCGGTAAGGTCTGAAAAGTGAACCGGAAAATGACTGAAAATAGCCAGTGTGAAGACGTAATGATAAGCCGAATGTAATTCAGTAATGAATATAAAATTAATAAAACCAGTCTCAAATTTATCAAAGTCAAGAAGTACATAGTAGAAATCATCACAATAGATATTTTATGAATTCCTTTCACATAAAGATGGATTCTAAATACTTACATTGATGCGTGGAATTTTCTTGTAAGTATGGATGATGTAATATCCCTATATCAATAGAATGAGCTATGGATTGGTCGATATGAGCAATTACCACTTCTCCCAAAAATTCCCAATCGTTATAGGATCAGCAAAAGGAATTGAGAGAATATGAACAGCTCACCAAATGCAGCTACCTCTCTACTCAACTCAGTGAAGAAATGAGACATTCCATCAATCTCCGAAGTCCAGCAACAGGTTTACGTGTATTATCAGCTCGTAGATCTCAGCAAATTCAAAACGGAAAGTACGTAGGTGTGACCTTCAGATATACTACCCATCAAGACTTAGTAGAATGACTTAGATATATGATCTGCGTTCTCGCTCTTTAGAAAAAATTTAACCTCAACTTCACCAACCAAATAGTAAAATTTATTTTATTTCTTGCACATACACCACAAGCTCATATTTTTGGGAAAAGTTTATTTTAGTACTTTAATTTAAGTGCTCCGTTACAAATTGTTTTATTCGTCGTTATCTTGGGAGCTCTTCCAAGAGTATCAGTTTTTTCAGGTTTCCAAAACCAGATAATGTAGAAAGAATACTCCTGTACAAATTAGCTACAGTGAAGAAGCAATAATCAGGAAAGATTCGATGCCGTCGATTTAAATTCTAAGGATGTGTCCCAACAAACACCAAGAAAGATTAAGTTGGGAAACTTGGAGAAGGAAATTTTGTAAACAGTATCTCCTAGATTTTTAATTTTCAGTCCTGTGAGTGAAGAATTAAATCTTGCTAAATCAAAGCTGGAATACTCTTTTGAAGGATGACGCACATGCTGTATGGATGATTATGTCTATCTTTCAAACAATTTTGGAAATATAGTCAAGATATATGAGATAAACAAATGAAATTATGCAACATGCCCATCCATCATATTATTCTGGACCAAAACCCAATGGAAACATGATTACAACTTATCATTTCCCTTCAGTCATAATTCTAAGGAGAAACGACGGAAAACATTTAAAGAAAAGACTGGTTTAAATGATTTTGTTTTCTGAAGTCTCAACTGGAGATTGCCAGGAAAAAACAAAGTTGATAGCATATGTGTTCTCTCAATGGATGAAGTATTGCCTTAAGCTAATTTGTAATATTATCTGAAAAATGATAAAATAGTAGGATTACATGTTATTGGCCAGTATCTGAAACCATGATTTATTGTTGCACAGTATTTTTTTTAAGTATTTTTATTTCAGGCTCAGGTAAAAATTAATTAGAGCTAATGGCCAGAGAAATACATGAAAATTGGAAGCAGCCACTTTCTTTACTACAGTTTGTAGTGAGACAAATCTGAGGAAATTATTTCTGATTGTATCGGCAAAATGGAGGAGATAGGACTCAACGTATGACCCGAGTATCTGATATATGGATTCTTATTTTGTTTTACCTCGTAACAATATTTTGTGCCTCTTCAAATTTCATTTCTGATTCATAGTTCATGACGATTGAAAATAGAAGTAGAACACAGATAAATGATATCAGATTTATGTGCCGAGAATTCCATGGTCAAAATTACGCGTCAGCTGAGTTCATTCATAAATACTGGGAGTGGCGCATCTGGTTAATATTTGTTCTTACCACCCACGGCTCTTAGCCCTACTACCAACACTGAAAGAATTATACCGATTACGGATTCTACGATTACCGATATTGCTGAAATTAAATGTAACAAATTTTTTTTTTTAGTTCGGTTATATTGGGCGCTGAAATGATACGTGGAATTTCCTTGAAAGTATAGATCATCATCCATACAGTGAACTATGGATTGGACGATATGAGCAATAACCACTTCTTCAAAAAATTCCCAATCGTTATAGGATCAGCAAAAGAAATTACTAGAATATGATCAGCTCACCAAATGCAACTACCTCCCCACTCAACTCAAACCTACTCTGAAAATTTCAACTGTCTAGTCTAGCTCATTCCGTTCCAGAGAGCCAAAAAAGAGACAATCGATCCCGGTTCCACGTGCTATAAAGCCGATCAACAGTCTACAACGCCAGGCAATCTGAATACAGATTTAATGTAAAATAGGGCATTGAACGATATCAATAGGTACTTATTTTGGATATTTTTCCACAATTTTCTTATTTCATGAAATTATCATCATGGTACATATTATTGTTATCCCTCATCATAACTTCTTGCCATGTTAACCGTTCGAAAACGGTCCAAATCGGCATATATGATTCCTTGTATCATTTCGACGCACGTCAAGAAAAAACAACTGTTGACAACTTACTCTGTGGAGTATAATACAGTGGACCGATACATTTCGAGCGTTGGAATATTTCGGCAATATCTTCACCAAAATAGATCCGATCGAGTTCAAATCTAGATGTTTACTGTAAAATTAGTTTTTGAAGTATCTTGCAGAATTTCAAGGATATCTGATGGGTACTTTCTAAGATACAGAATATTTTCAAATATATTTTTTTCAATTTTAAGGTCATGCGTTTCTCATAAAAAAAAGTCTTCGTGTCGGTATTTTTCAACTATCTAGCGCGCTTTAGTTCGATCAGACCAGTATTTTTCAAGTTATTGGGAAAGCAGAATTTGAGATGGCTATAGTTCTGAAACCAATCGGTGGATTTTACCTATTAACTAATTTTGCCGGCGCATTTGGCTCCAAACCAATTCTGAAAATTTCTCCTATCTAACTCATTGCGTTCAAGCGTAATAGTGCTGATGAACGGCCGGCTGGCTGGAAGAAATCAATTTTGACCTCGGGTTCTTCATCAATGAGTCGAAACTAATCGTTTGGCACCATTTTCATCCATAATTTAGAAAATTACAGACATTTCGATAAATTGATAGGCAAACTGTTCCTCTGAACATCGCGCCAAAAGCGACTTGTAACAGAGCATAATTGTTGTGCACCATCAGAAAATTGCAGGTTTGCTGTGATTTTGTATTAATTTCGTCTTAGGTGAAACATTCGCAGAAACTTGAAGAAAAACTATTGAATGTATGTTTAGTTGTTCTCGAAAATGCTGACATCTCTTGTGGCCATTGTAACTATATGGTTGGTTTGAGAAAAGTATGTAGCTATATTATTTCACCTGGTGTCTCAGCCCACACATGTACTGTACCTTCTACGAAAAAATGTTGACATGTTGAGAATTGACATGTTGAGAATTTCCCCTCGAGTCGATAATGAGGGCTTTACCTTGATTGAAAAAAAGAAAAAGCAGGTTCGTCGTCCACGTTCAGGAATACTAGGAACCGGGAAGTTTTCTGAAATAAAAGCAGTCACACAATACTCTCATGTGCATGCCTCAAATCTGGATCCAAATCTTACTGAGAAAGAAATATTCGATTATTTAATTAAGAACAATTTCTCTGGAGTCAAGTGCCTGAAAGTGGTTTCCAATCGACCGGAGGAGTATTCGTCATTTCAAGTGTCTGTGGCTTCTGAGGATTTCATAAAACCGAAAAACCCGCAACTGTGGCCAGAGGGTACAAGAATTAAAAATTTTTTATTTTGACTTCAAAAGAGACTTTCCCCAAAAAAGAAGTAGCAAGTAACATTGAAAGTTTTCAATATAAATCAATAAACATAAACATTCAGTCAATTGCTAATAGTTTGTCTAGGTTAACCGAGTTTGTAAACAATCAGAAATGTCATTTTATAACTGTCACTGAACATTGGAAGTCTGAATATATATCATATATAATATCACCAATTTCAAACTCATATCATCGTTTTGTAGGCCTCGAGATAAACACGGTGGAATAGCAGTTAATTGTAATTTAGGTCTCATCAATTATGTTTCGGAAATGAATGATATCGTTCGCTTAAGTGTACCGTATTCATTTGAAGATTGAAACTAATAAAATGTCAATTGCTTTTATTTTGATTTATCGGTCTTCTTCGCAGATTAACATTTGTATCGATACCTTTTTCGAGAAACTCCTAGAATTATTGAAAATTTTAACTGAAATGCATATTTCTTATCTGGTTTGCGCTGATTTTAACATACATATGGAGGATGGATGTGATGATGTTCGCAAGATGACACTTATATCCATAGTTGAATCTTTCAATGCAAATTTAATTTTCAAGGACCCATCTCGCGTCAGTACTACAACAAATAGTCTAGTCAACAAGTGCTATTTGGACCAACTTTTTTCAGCAGTCTCCGAAAATTATGTATGAGGTGTCATTCGATTCGGAATGGCATCTAGATGATTTTTGAAAAAAATGAAGTTCCGCTTGCAAAAATTGTGAAAGTTATTAACGATTAACTAAAAAGAAAAAAGGGGTTTTAGTTTTTGTAAATATCTCAAAAACTAATAAAGATTTTTCAAATCTGAAAAAAGATTCAAAAAGAAGAGGAAATTTCCAAAGAAAAAGTCTCGACTCCCGAAACTGTACGATAAATATTTATAATTTTTCCAGAGGGATGAAAATACGGCCGAAAACGTGTACTCTGGCTTGGAGAAGCCACGTCCACTTCGGGCACTTCAACAATAAACATTTTTTAAACATAGTAAATATGAAAAAAAAAAATTGAAAAAATTCAGGCAGCAACTGAATAGATGAATGAATAATAATCCGCTTGAACAAAATTTTCATAATAATTTTTCATTTAGTTATTCAATAGTTAATTAATAACTTTTTTCTGCTTGCACATTAACATTGCAAGTGTGATAATTGCTAAACTATAAGTTTTAGATTTTTTTCCTCTCTTGGAGCAATTCTTCAGAGGCTTAAGAATAAAATCCTGTTGGAAAAATTAAAAAACGTTTATTTTTCAATTTTTTATTAATAATTTTCGTTGTTGCAAAATTAAAAACTTAAATTAATCATGGTACATAATTTTTGTTTTTAAATATTTTTAACGATCCGTTTTTATGTTATTAGAAACTGCATAGGAATAATGCAGTTTCTAATAACATAAAAACGGATCGTTAAAAATATTTAAAAACAAAAATTATGTTCCATGATTAATTTAAGTTTTTAATTTTGCAACCACGAAAATTATTAATAAAAAATTGAAAAATGAACATTTTTAAATTTTCCCAACGGGATTCTATTCTTAAGCCTTTGAAGAATTGCTCCAAGAGATTAAAAAATCCTTACTAAAATATTCCCCTACACATGATCCAAATCTTCGTGCAATTAAACATCAACTAGACATTGTATTCGTTATTTCAAGCAGTGATCCGCGTTTTAAACATCTGTACAAAAAATTGAAAATTGCATACGACTGTGCTCTGAGAGAATCGAAACGAAGCTATTTTCAATCTCGTATCGCTCAATCTGACAACAAGTCGAAAACACTGTGGTCAATGGTGAACCAAAAAATGGGAAAGGGAACGAAAAGCGATAGTTTCAAAATTTTTTCTGAGGATCCTTGCACAGCCGCTGAGAACTTTAACCGCCATTTTTGTGTAAATTCTGAATCTGAGAACGATACTCTCCCTGAAATGAACGCTATTGTGGAAAAGCAAAATTCATTTTATTTATTTGAGGTGACAGAGGATGAATTGTTGAAATTGGTTGGTAGACTCCCTAATGAAAGCAGTGGAGGATATGACAGAATACCAATTCCATTGTTAAAAAAATCTATTTCTCACATTATGAAACCACTAAAGTATATTATAAATAATAGCTTCACTAATGGTGTGTTTCCTGATTCTTTGAAATATGCTATAATGAAACCGCTGTACAAGAAGAGTGATCCAAGAAATATCAGTAATTATAGACCAATAAGTCTTCTCAGTAGCTTTTCGAAGATCTTCGAGAAACTTCTCTCAAACCGGCTCCTGAGTTTTTTTTCGGAAATTTCGAATAATTAGTCCACACCAACACGGATTTCTTAAAGGCAAGAGTACAGATACGGCTATTTTTGAGTTGGTCGATCTAATTATTGGGGGTTTTGAGAATATATCAATTCCACTTGGTCTTTTTATAGACTTCTCCAAGGCCTTTCATAACGTGGTACATACAACTCTATTACGAAAGCTTGAGCGGTATGGAGGGAGGGGTAAGCAGTTGGAGCTCCTGTAGAGCTATCTTGAGGGAAGACATCAAAGAGTGAGCATTACGGTCAACGGTACAGAATATATATCTTCAGTAGATAGAGCAACACAGCTATGGGACCAGAATATGACATAACCTCACTTTTGTTGTGTGTGCGTCACAGATGTTGGCTCGTGTTCAGGAAATCTGTACTGTGAAAAGCGCCATCTAGAGTGGAGAAGCATCGTGAACTTGTGTGTGTGTGTGGATGTCATGACAGGAAATTTTTACTTTGATAGCGACATCTAGAGTTGAGAAGCAGCGTGAATTTTGGTGTGGAATGATAGGAAATATTTACTTTGATAGCGATTGTAGAGTTCTAGAGTTGGATGTTAATTTTTGGTAGAACCCGTTGGAATGGTCGATTGCGAGGTATAAAAGACGGGGTATACGTTGGGATTTGAACCTGCAGACTATGTATTTATAGTCAAGGTGCTAAATGATTATGCTACGGAGCCATGGTGATTGTGTTGAGAAAAGAGGACTGCAATTCATACACAATTATCAGGTATAAAATTCTTAACTCGAATTGACGCCGCCCTTGGACCTAAGATCAATATCAGGGATGCATTCGGGGACTCAATGATAATATTTCCAAGCGTAATTAACGAATCAATAGACAGTAGATGTCCTAGGAGACTTTTGGCGCAAAATGCCCCATTTTTACATGTAAATCCCCAGAAGGAAATCCAAGGTCCATTTTGCAAACATTGTACCCTTTTGAACGCGTAAGCCAGCGTTTTCAAGGTCATTTGTTTTGGACGGCTAAAGAGTGGGTTGCGCAGCGCCACGCCCCCCTCCCCTGAGGCTTTGGCAGGGTAGGATTGAAGCACTGACGTAAAGTCAGGAACTTTTGCGCACATGTTCCATTCTCCTGTATTGGAATTGGATTGTTGATGGGGGCTCGTATCCAACGCAGGTATATGACCCTTTACATTGTGCGTATCGGTTTCAGGTAATTCTGATATATGATATTGGTAGAATTTTCAGCATCTCTAGGCGATTGGAATTAAATGATTCTATCCGTCATATGAAGTTTGATGCATGAGGTACTCGATCCTTTTTTCGTATTATTATTGAGGGCATTTATCGAGTATATGAAAGGGAATAACATGGATTATCTGAATCGATTCATTTTTGGTTTACGCAGACTTTGGGGGATGATCGTGCGGTTTTGAAAATTTGTTGTCATAACGAGTAAAATCGATGGAAAGTGTGTTTGTCAGCAAGCTGGGTGTACGGATTTGAAACTTTGACATCATAATGAACCGGAGTGAAATAGACGAAGGTTTTTATTCAAATTCTTTATATTCAAAGGCAACAGTTATTAACAAATAAGCTTTTCCCAAATGAGACTGCACGGGTTCAGACTCAATTTCGGTGATTTTTATGCGTAAATTGTAACGTTTCTTTTTAACCCGGGCAGGGGTTTGTTTACATTTGTTTGGCGAGTGTCGGTTATGTCGTTTATGTTGACATCGAATTTGAGGTTGGATCTCAGTGGTACAAATCGACGCTAAATAATTGTTGTATTCGAGGAGCCGATTAATGAGTTGGCAATATTGTTGCATTGTGACAGTCTGAAAATTTGTGAGGGTCTGCGCCAGTCAGGGAGATGAGGTCGTCCATTTTGTGAACATTCGACGGAGGAGCAGTAGGTTAGGCGTATTTTCGGAACTTAGTAAGAATTGTGGATTTCTTCTTAGTTGGATATAGTTTCGAAAATCGAATTAGGAGTGAGGGTTACATTGGTTTGATTTGGGAAGATAACAGGTACCTTGCACTCGTCTCGAAAGAGGATCTAACGACCTTTCTGCAAATCTAAGAGTTGAACACGTGAACGATCTTGGCGACTTTGACAGGTATGTGTTAGATATTCTATTCTCGTCATTTATAGTGGAAAAAATTCAGGTCGTAATTATCTTTCTGTATCCAGAACATCGCTGTGTGCTTGAAGGATTATTTGGTGGAGGCACGGCCAGATTTGGTTTCGAAGCAAACGTGTGCAGGACAACCCCGAACATCAGGGTATGTACGAATTCTATAACTGTTGCATAACAACGAATTGGTCTGATTAATATTCTGATAAACGAAATTATTATGTGTTGGGAAAATTCATTTGTTTCTTATCCGAGAAAAGTCACTGATGATTTCTTTTCTGTCATCAGGGTTTTTGTGGCAGCCCGAGTTTTTATGGTAGCACGAGTTTTTATGCCAGCACGATTTTTGTGGCAGCCTGAGTTTTTGTAGCAGCCCGAGTTTTTATGGTAGCACGAGTTTTTATGCCAGCACGATTTTTTATGCCAGCACGATTTTTATGTCAGGAAGAGAAGGATTTTTATGTCAGGAAGAGTAGCACTGAGGCATTCGAGTATATACAAGGTGGTCGATAAGTAACGCTGGGAGACAGCCAACGCAGGGTTGCAGATCCCGAGTATATACAAGGTGGTCAGTAAGCAACGCTGTGGAACATTCAATCGAGGATTGCAGACTACGAGCACAGAGAGAAAGAGGACAGTATTGCGAAACCATCGACGCAGTACTACGTTCAGGAATAAGGATAATCAGCACGCAAGTTATAGGAAACATATCTCGAAACATATCTTATACCTGCTATATATATAACGTGAACTTATTATTATCAATTATATAAATTATTATTGTTGTTGTAAAGCGGAAATTGGGGAAAGATTTGTGGTAGTCATATATGATCATAGATAAGAAACGTGGATGCGGCTGAGCTCAAGCGACGCATATTTGAATCAAATAATAATATTATCTACGTACAATTTCCGCCACCCTTATTCAGGGTTTCACAGTAGTTTTACTTTATTGAAGCTAAAGACCTGGGTTGTAAGCTACTGGAATAAATTATTTGTTTTTAGCGTGCATATTCTTTTGGTGAATTTAGGAATTATTACATCACGCTGGGGTATCTGGGAAACTTAAATTTACCTGGCGCCCATTTACTAGGTTCCCTTTTTAGAAACCCACTCCCATCTTCAATGGAGCTAGACCGCGGATCCCCGAGTTCTAGTAGCTCCGAATTTAACCACTGCGACTTGGGAACAGTCGTATGTCGTTATAAATTGACGCCCAACGTGGGGCCCGAATATCGTGGGGCGTATCTCCCTATCCAATGTGTGGCCCGACCCGATGTAACGTAGTTCTGTCTCGGTCGTATAGATAATGTTGTTTTTTTATATTTGACCCAATTTTTTTAAGGGACTTGCTTTATCGTGCTTAATTATTTCTAGTCATTTTGCTTCTTTGCCTGTATCTGTCTTGTCTCGTCCTAATTTATTGAAAATTATTTTTATACAATTTTTTTTATCTCTAGCGATTGTCGGTCAGAGTCGAGTTTGGAAAGTTAGTTGAGCAGGACTGTGAATTGTAGTAGTTGTCTTGTGCTCAAATATTTTATTTTTGTGTAGATTGTTTTGAGCTTTGTACAAGAAAAATATTGGAGACCTTACCCTGGGTTAGATAGGACCAATTAGAATTGACGATAGAATTTCGCCGTGGATTGATGGAGTACATGGTCGGAGAATGCATGAAGATTGAGGGTAATTGCTGGATGGATGGAGTAATGAGAGTAGAAGAGGATTTCCGGGACGACTGTGATGTATGATAGGGCATTGGATGATGTATGATTTTGGGTAATGATTGGATGAGAAGGGTATGCTTGTTGTGATTGAGAATGTAGGAATGATTGGGTATAAGTGGAGTGCTTCTTCCTTCAGGGATACTTGATTGTAGTGTGCTCCGATTGGTGGAAACATTTTGATATCTATCCACTTTCATTTATGAGTTATCTAGTCAATTTATATTATTTTTTTAGATCCTCTATATTTTAATCCCTAAGTGAAATTTACTAGGTAAATTTCTTCAAGTGAGGGGGGATTTTGTAACGTTTCTTTTTAACCCGGGCAGGGGTTTGTTTACATTTCTTTGGCGAGTGTCGGTTATGTCGTTTATGTTGACATCGAATTTGAGGTTGGATCTCAGTGGTACCAATCGACGCTAAATAATTGTTGTATTCGAGGGGCCGATTAATGAGTTGGCAATATTGTTGCATTGTGACAGTCTGAAAATTTGTGAGGGTCTGCGCCAGTCAGGGAGATGAGGTCGTCCATTTTGTGAACATTCGACGGAGGAGCAGTAGGTAAGGCGTATTTTCGGAACTTAGTGAGAATTGTGGATTTCTTCTTAGTTGGATATAGTTTCGAAAATCGAATTAGGAGTGAGGGTTACATTGGTTTGATTTGGGAAGATAACAGGTACCTTGCACTCGTCTCGAAAGAGTTAGCCGAGAAAAGTCACTGATGATTTCTTTTCTGTCATCAGGGTTTTTGTGGCAGCCCGAGTTTTTATGGTAGCACGAGTTTTTATGCCAGCACGATTTTTGTGGCAGCCTGAGTTTTTGTAGCAGCCCGAGTTTTTATAGTAGCACGAGTTTTTATGCCAGCACGATTTTTCATGCCAGCACGATTTTTATGTCAGGAAGATGTAACGTTTTATTTTTAACTCAGGCAGGGGTTTGTTTACGTTTGGTTGGCGAGTGTCATTTATGTCGTGTTTGTTGACATCAAATTTGAGGTTGGATCTCAGTGGTGCCAATCGACGCTAAATAATAATTGTTTTATTCGAAGAGCCGAATGACTGTTGGCAATATTGTTGAATTATGACAGTCGGAAATTTGTGAGGGTCTGCGCCAGTCAGGGACATGAGGTCGTCCATTTTGGTGAACACTCAAAGGAGGAGCAGTAGGTTAGGCGTATTTTCGGAACTTCGTAAGAATTGGTGATTTCTTCTTAATTGGATATAGTTTCGAAAATCGAATTAGGAGTGAGCGTTACATTGGTTTGATTTGGGAAGATAACAGGTAACTTGCACTCGTCTCGAAAGAGGATATAACGACCTTTCTGCAAATCTAAGAGTTGACCACGTGAACGATCTTGGCGACTTTGACAGGTATGTGTTAGATGTTCTATTCTCGTCATTTCTAGTGGAAACAATTCAGGTCGTAATTATATTTCTATATCCAGAACATCGCTGTATGCCTGAAGAATTATTTGGTGGAGGCACGGCCAGATTTGGTTTCGAAGCAAACGTGTGCAGGACAACCCCGAACATCAGGGTATGTACGAATTCTATAACTATTGCATAACAACGAATAATTGGTCTGATTAATATTCTGATAACCGAAATTATTATGTATTGCGAAAATTCATTTGTTTCTTATCCGAGAGAAGTCACTGATGATTTTTTTTCTGTCATCAGGGTTTTTGGTAACATCAGAAGTTTTTTTGTAACATCAGGAGTTTTTGTGTGCCAGCACGATTTTTATATCAAGAGGAATAGAAGGATTTTTGTGCCAGCACGATTTTTTTGTGTCAGGAAGAGAGGGATTTTTACGTCAGGAGGAGTAGCACTGAGGCATTCGAGTATATACAAGGTGGTCCATAAGTAACGCTGTGAGACAGCCAACGCAGGGTTGCAGATCCCGAGTATATACAAGGTGGTCAGTAAGCAACGCTGTGGGACAGTTAATCGAGGGTTGCAGACTACGAGTACAGAGAGAAAGAGGACATTATTGCGAGAACATCGACGCAGTACTACGTTCAGGAACAAGGAATATCAGCACGCAAGTTATAAGAAACATATCTCGAAACATATCTTATACCTGCTATATATATAACGTGAACTTATTATCATCAATTATATAAATTATTATTGTTGTTGTAAAGCGGAAATTGGGGAAAGATTTGTGGTAGTCATATATGATCATAGATAAGAAACGTGGATGCGCCTGAGCTCAAGCGACGCGTATTTGAATCAAATATTAATATTATCTACGTACAATTTCCGCCACCCTTATTCAGGGTTTCACAGTAGTTTTACTTTATTGAAGCTAAAGACCTGGGTTGTAAGCTACTGGAATAAATGGTTTGTTTTCAGCGTGAATATTCTTTTGGTGAATTTAGGAATTATTGCATTACGCTGGGGTATCTGGGAGACTTAAATTTACCTGGCGCCCATTTACTAGGTTCCCTTTTTAGAAACCCACTCCCATCTCCACTGGAGCTAGACCGCGGATCCCCGAGTTCTAGTAGCTCCGAATTTAACCACTGCGACTTGGGAACAGTCGTATATGGTTATAAATTGGCGCCCAACGTTGGATATGGCCCCACGTTACATCAGCGTAATGTAATAATTCCTAAATTCACCAAAAGAATATTCACGCTGAAAACAAACCATTTATTCCAGTAGCTTACAACCCAGGTCTTTAGCTTCAATAAAGTAAAACTACTGTGAAACCCTGAATAAGGGTGGCGGAAATTGTACGTAGATAATATTAATATTTGATTCAAATACGCGTCGCTTGAGCTCAGGCGCATCCACGTTTCTTATCTATGATCATATATGACTACCACAAATCTTTCCCCAATTTCCGCTTTACAACAACAATAATAATTTATATAATTGATGATAATAAGTTCACGTTATATATATAGCAGGTATAAGATATGTTTCGAGATATGTTTCTTATAACTTGCGTGCTGATATTCCTTGTTCCTGAACGTAGTACTGCGTCGATGTTCTCGCAATAATGTCCTCTTTCTCTCTGTACTCGTAGTCTGCAACCCTCGATTAACTGTCCCACAGCGTTGCTTACTGACCACCTTGTATATACTCGGGATCTGCAACCCTGCGTTGGCTGTCTCACAGCGTTACTTATGGACCACCTTGTATATACTCGAATGCCTCAGTGCTACTCCTCCTGACGTAAAAATCCCTCTCTTCCTGACACAAAAAAATCGTGCTGGCACAAAAATCCTTCTATTCCTCTTGATATAAAAATCGTGCTGGCACACAAAAACTCCTGATGTTACAAAAAAACTTCTGATGTTACCAAAAACCCTGATGACAGAAAAGAAATCATCAGTGACTTCTCTCGGATAAGAAACAAATGAATTTTCGCAATACATAATAATTTCGGTTATCAGAATATTAATCAGACCAATTATTCGTTGTTATGCAATAGTTATAGCATTCGTACATACCCTGATGTTCGGGGTTGTCCTGCACACGTTTGCTTCGAAACCAAATCTGGCCGTGCCTCCACCAAATAATTCTTCAGGCATACAGCGATGTTCTGGATATAGATATATAATTACGACCTGAATTGTTTCCACTAGAAATGACGAGAATAGAACATCTAACACTGTCAAAGTCGCCAAGATCGTTCACGTGGTCAACTCTTAGATTTGCAGAAAGGTCGTTATATCCTCTTTCGAGACGAGTGCAAGTTACCTGTTATCTTCCCAAATCAAACCAATGTAACGCTCACTCCTAATTCGATTTTCGAAACTATATCCAATTAAGAAGAAATCACCAATTCTTACGAAGTTCCGAAAATACGCCTAACCTACTGCTCCTCCTTTGAGTGTTCACCAAAATGGACGACCTCATGTCCCTGACTGGCGCAGACCCTCACATAATTCAACAATATTGCCAACAGTCATTCGGCTCTTCGAATAAAACAATTATTATTTAGCGTCGATTGGCACCACTGAGATCCAACCTCAAATTCGATGTCAACAAACACGACATAAATGACACTCGCCAACCAAACGTAAACAAACCCCTGCCTGAGTTAAAAATAAAACGTTACAAAGAGAAGGATTTGTATGTCAGGAAGAGTAGCACTGAGGCATTCGAGTATATACAAGGTGGTCCTTAAGTAACGCTGGGAGACAGCCAACGCAGGGTTGCAGATCCCGAGTATATACAAGGTGGTCAGTAAGCAACGCTGTGGGACATTCAATCGAGGATTGCAGACTACGAGCACAGAGAGAAAGAGGACAGTATTGCGAGACCATCGACGCAGTACTACGTTCAGGAATAAGGATAATCAGCACGCAAGTTATAGGAAACATATCTCGAAACATATCTTATACCTGCTATATATATAACGTGAATTTATTATTATCAATTATATAAATTATTATTGTTGTTGTAAAGCGGAAATTGGGGAAAGATTTGTGGTAGTCATATATGATCATAGATAAGAAACGTGGATGCGCCTGAGCTCAAGCGACGCGTATTTGAATCAAATAATAATATTATCTACGTACAATTTCCGCCACCCTTATTCAGTTTTACTTTATTGAAGCTAAAGACCTGGGTTGTAAGCTAATGGAATGAATTGTTTGTTTTTAGCGTGCATATTCTTTTGGTGAATTTAGGAAGTATTACATTACGCTGGGGTATCTGAGAAACTTAAATTTACCTGGCGCCCATTTACTAGGTTCCCTTTTTAGAAACTCATCTCCACTGGAGCTAGACCGCGGATCCCCGAGTTCTAGTAGCTCCGAATTTAACCACTGCGACTTGGGAACAGTCGTATGTCGTTATAAATTATCCTATGAGGATTTCTGAGCTCGATTTTAGCAAAAATGGTTCCTTTCGAAATTTCTTTCAACATAACGTAGACGTTTAAAGGAGGTTTTCCACGAATATTTTCGAAAAAAATGCCAGATGAAACTTGTGCACAAAAAAAAAACAATTTTAAAGACATGTGTTATTTTTATTGACATAACATGAAAAAGCAATATGTAATAGTAAAGTGATATTTGTAGATTTCTCAGCATCTCTAGGTGGAAAATTATTACTGAAATACAGGCAGTTTTACCATTTGGATTTTTTTTTGTTGAGCACCTCTTTCAACGTTCTTATAACCAGCTCCACTGTTGAAGCTTTCTTATCATTTACATTTATATGTTGCTTTTTAACAAAATGTTAATGAAATCATCGGTTGAAAAATTCATTTCCATGATCAGATTGCAAGTTGACAAGTATTCCAACGTTCTTATGGTCCTCTCCACT
This sequence comes from Halyzia sedecimguttata, assembly GCA_937662695.2. Classification (NCBI taxonomy): domain Eukaryota; kingdom Metazoa; phylum Arthropoda; class Insecta; order Coleoptera; family Coccinellidae; genus Halyzia; species Halyzia sedecimguttata. Next base: position 54,142,953 of record OW569414.2, on the reverse strand, counting down.
ATTGTACCTTTCTTATCACTATACGTATTATAATGATTTATATGATGCTTTTTAACAACTTGTTCATGAAATTATCGGTTGAAATATTCAGTTCATTGATCATATTGCAAGTTGGTAGGTGCCATGCTTGAAGATATCGAGAAAAGCCACTTCTTAACCAGTTTTCCTTTTCAATGGTCGAGCCCATATGAATTTAGAAAAGCAATCAATTACAACGAGAACTAACATTACTTGTGGCAAGCTTATCAAGCTATCCTAAATGCATTGGGGTGTTGTAGGTATACTTTTGATTTGGAAGCGAGCTTATCAAGCTAACATAACAACAAATGTATTGGGTGGTTGTATACGAACAAATTCCATTTTGATGTATTATGGATTACATACTTTAACAGAGCATATGAGACATATTCTTAATTCTGTCATTTCAACGTAAGTACAATTGTTTTCGAAAAAACTTTGGGTACTCGGCATTTTGGAACATTGATTTCAGTTCAAGTCAAAAATATTGAGTATTTGCTTGGCACTGGGACAAAATATGCTAAATGTGAAATTTTGTATTCTTACTATCTGGAAAGATTACATGAAAGATTATAGATGGTCATTTGTATTGACATCGCTTCACTAAAAAGTCACAATATTTGGATGAAAATGAATCCTATTTACGCAAAAATTCTCAAACGTATTAGAGGATTGACATTTATGATAAAATAAAAATCTCATATTCAGAAGGACTATAATTTTTGGTTTTGTTTACATTGAGACTGAAGTTTGTTTTATTGTATTCTCCAAAAATAAATTTCATTTTTTCAGATACTGTACTGTAGCCAAATTATTTTTGGTATATTTATTTGGAAATAACCAGAAGAAAAGTTAATTATAAAAATGTGTTGGTGTGACAGTCAGGTATCTTCTTCATATATCCCAATTTAACGTCGGCATGGGTACAAAGGCAATGGCATAATTATTTGACCGAGTGAATGATGGTGTGCTAACTTGACCGCATCCCGATAAGAGGCCTTTAAAGGTTTTTTTCTAACCATTGTTGGGATCTATTGTATTGGATATTAGGTGATTTGCGAGACAATTTTTATATTTATTGCATGTTGAATGGTCAGATTTCTCTTTCAATATTCAGGAATCGTGTAAACAAAGTGGGGTGATATTTCGGATTCTTCTGAACTCGTAGTGTGTCATAATACATTTTTGATATTAATACGAAATGCAACTCTCATTTATTTTTTCATTGTAAAATTGGTTAACAAATATATCATGAATATGTAAGTCATCAAGAGCTTGGCGTCATTTTAAACATTTGATTCCCATGATGTAATTATTACTTCAAACGATAAAGAGAAGGAACTTCAATAGAGCCCTTTTTCAGGTATCTTTTGCTTACGACGAATACCTTCATGAATCTCTAAAAGTTGAAATAAAGACGTTTTCATTTCAGCTTTACAAAAACGTTGAGCATGGAGGATTAAGCTATAATGTCGTTGGTGACCATATTCATTACAGTAAAATCGATAGGAGATATTTTCAAAATTAGTTTTTCACGCTCACAATTTTCGAGATATTAAGAAAAATAGGAAAAATCTCATTGTGATAAGGAACTTGTTGAGATATAAACATATGAAAAACAGGCCTGGTCAGTGGATATCAAATGAGAAGGTGTGATTTTGAAACTTTATCATCTGGCTGATGCTTGAGATGCTGTATTGAGAATGATCAGCATGTTTGATATAGGGGCATGACTTGGTTATGAAGGGAGGGACGACGATGAATGGGGGTATACACATGATTGCAATAGATATGTGGAGGAAGATACGACGTATGATATTGAAGATGCAGAGAAAGAGACTGCGATGTATACTGAATTTATTAACAAATCAGCTTTTCACAATTATTAGCGCGAGTTACATATTCCCGACCGTTGCATTCTTGACCGTTACAGCACATCGTCTTCCCTGGGAACCGATGACTAGGCAAACCTCAGGATGCAACACAGTGCAGCGTTGACAATATTATATATACATGCTCATTATTCATTTTTTCTCAGTCTTGACTTGAAATCAAATTGTTAAACATCTATCTAGTGAGACTAAGTCCAAGAAAAACGCTGACAGGAATGCCGCGAGCTTAAAAGGAGAAGTCCCTCTCACCGTAGGAATCGTAGGTGTTGGGTTGCCTAGGTGTATGACCCTCAATTCTTTAAGGTTGTTACAGTCGAACATAATATGTTCAACTGTTTCTTCCATGCTCTTGCACCAGCGACACAGAGCGCTATCGGCCAATCCCATCCTATTCAGATGTTTGTTGAACTGGTGACCAGGTAGTAATCCAGTCACCAGGCTCAATTCTCTTCTTTCGAGTGAAAGAAGTTTCTTTACTTCAGACTTTGACGATGGTTTCTTAATGAGAAGCCTTGACTGCCTGAGTCCTACTCCCATGTTCCATACACTGGAGAAATTCCTGTCCAAACGATTCTTGAAGAATGTTTTAACAGAGGTACGACATACTGGAAGCGAAGGCTCAGGACGTATATATGGTATCCGAGCCCCCTGCTTTGCCAGCTTATCTGCCTTAACATTACCTGAAATCTCCGAGTGAGCCGGACACCAGATGAGTTTTACAACGTTACCAGCGCCCAGCCTTCGCAGAGCCTTCCTGCATTCGCCTACTAAGTAGGAGTTTATTTTCACATCAGATAGGGATTTTAACGTTCCTTGACTGTAACAACATATATATATATATATATATATATATATATATATATATATATATATATATATATATATATATATATATATATATATCCCGACATCATTTCAGCGTCATTACATGATACTGACATCTTTGCGTCCCCTTGAAATCGAAGTGTATATCGACGTATGTTAGGTAGACTATCTCCGTATACACCTCACGATCATTTTGCGAGTCTCAGATCTCAATATACTTGAAAACTGGGGGAGAAAATTTTCTTGTCAACGGTACAATGAACCTTGCGTCCTTAAAAAATACCGTAGTTTCTGCGTCCGTATATTTATTTGCCGATATTTCGATCATTTCTGCGTCATTCGTTTTATATACACGTCAACCATTCGGACATTGCTGCACAGGCTGTGTTGCCAAATGTATGAGGGTTTTTTTTATGAAGGAATAGACTGATTGGCCTTGACATTCCATTCGATGTGAACGCAGACCTGACCCACACAGATGTTACATTCAACGGATTTTCGCCCCTCTTGATAAGGAAGAAAACATATTGAGTACGGGAATTTTCGATAGGAATTTCTTCTGCGTGTTCGTTGCCTTAATTATATCGAATAGATGAATTAATAGAATAAGATGAGACCTAAAAAAAATTTGGTTTAACAAATTGTAATATGATATTATAATCTTGTGATAGCACAATAATTTAAAGTAACGTCTTCCCTTTGTGTTAAGATACTTAGTTTTCTTGGACTAATTTTAGATGGATTATTCTGTTGTTCTGAGAAGTACTTGATTGCAGAGAGTTGATAATGAATAGCAATAATCAATAATAATATAATGCATTGCTTATTATTCGTAATATTATTATTCTCTAGCAAAAGACCGAATCAGCAGAATGACTAATTATTTGAATAAGATTGCATAAAAATTTTCTGTTTAGCAGTTGGTGACTTTTAATTCGACTTTAACTTTTTAACTTAAGGTTATACTATTTCAATAACAGATATGATTTTTTTTAAATGGCACCCTATATTTTATGAATGCCAAAAATGGAATTTACAATTAGTTTCACTTTCAAACATCACTCTAAGTTATGCAACTTTTTCAATTAGTTAAAAAACGGTTGATTTCAAAGTGTCTATAATGCATAGCCATAATTTAAATTTCGTTGAAATGAAATTCATTATTCCTAATATTTATTTTATGTTCGAATCGAGCTACTTATGAAAATGCCCTCGTTTCTAACCACACATTATTTATGTATGAAAAACTGCATATTAGTGGAAATATAAATTCTGATTCAGTGGAGTGTTAGTATTGAGTTGAAAGAGGTTCTAGTAAAGTACCGGAACGGAAGAATAACTAAGAGTTATTCACATAGGAGTATGAAATGAAGGAGTGCTAAAACAGATCCTTGAGGGATGGGGTTCATTATTCGAAATTCTAAAGTTATAATTATTATCATCATCAACAAAAACACGATGTCTTCTATCCGGCAAAATATTTTTTGAAAGACGATTCATCTTTCCACACTTCAAAAGCGTATACAGTTTAGGTGCTTAACCATCTTTCTACACAGCAGAAGATTATTCTATAAAAATTATATCTATTTTCAATTTCTTGTTTAAACCTGATTTGATAAAGATTTTAAAACTGAGAACTTGTTATTTCAATTTTTCCCGAAACCGCCTTGGCAATTTTGAAGAACAAGATCCTGCAACTACAAAGCGTGTAGATGGCAAGATAATACATAACAAGAATTACGAAGTAATATTATTACCGAATTTTTAGAGCAATGCAAGAATATTTGAAACTGAAATCCTATTATTTATTGAACTAAAAACCTCAGAAAAAATTGCAATATTTCACCTTCATAAATCACACCATACCTTGAGTAGATAGTCAGTATGGTGACAAATGACAGGATATTTGTGTATTCTTTATGAACAAACACTGATCAGGGATAGATGCAAGAGATGAATAACTGTAATTTATGCAATGGAGAAATTTTGTAAAACAAGTGCCAGGTGCTCATTCTAGGAGTTGCCTTGCAGGTCCCAACATCAACTTAAATTTTTCGCTCTATTCATTTCTGGTATGAAAAATATGGCATGTAATGTAAACAAACATATTTCACCTTATCTTCGAGCCCGATATCAAGGTGAATATTAAATTGATCTCCTCTATGGAAACTAGGGTTTGAAACATTTTTCTCAAAAATGCTCATCAGTCAACCCTTCTGGGATTGCTCTACTTGCTACTTTCTATTGAATGGTAAAACGGATCGAAGACTTTGATTCAATTTGCCAAATATATTTTGGTTCGAAGTATAACAAGGGACGAAAGAACTAAACAGATTCATGTAGACTTATGGGACTGTATCGATGTACATTGGCAGAAAATATTCCGAGAAAATCAATAACTACAGCGTGCGAATTGACACTATCAGGCATTAAAAGTAAAACTCCTTTGTTTCTCTCTAAGAACTCTATTTTTTAATGGACAGGGATAGGTGTAATACCAGCAGTGATAAGTCAATGAAAAGATGCAGAAGTGATTTTCTATTTATTTGTTTTGAAAATTATATGTATGTTTTCATAGTATATTCCAGAAAATTTAATTTAATACAATAGTCGAAGTCGATAAAAGATTTTTACATGATATATTTGGCACATTAGAAAATTTATGCTACTAGTGGTAATTCACGAAGAAGGACGAAATTTTTGCACTTATTCACTCTATTTAGTTTTCACATTGTTACTCTCAAAATTCTATTTAAGGAAAATACTCCTTATTTATCATTGAATTTGCAATAATTTGGGTTTAATTAGAATTCTATGAGTCGAATAGATGATGATGAGATATGGCACTCACCGTTAAGCTGATCTTTTCTTGAAAGAATTTTTTTCTCGTCGTTTTTCATTGCTCCATATTCATTTAGCTTCATTTGGAGTACCAATTTAAGCATATAGTACATTTGGTTCTCTCATGATCGTAAGAAGGCTTAACTTATAAGGAAAAATATGAGAGAATAGTTTGGGTTGGTTCTTAAAAATAAAAATAGCAGTTTTGCATAAAGTTGGTATTTTTGAGAAACCTCATGTGCTTTCTGCCTGAATTAGTACTCATATTGGAGCCGACTGCGTTGATATTCGAAAGTGAATCACGACGATAAAAGCTAAAGCTTTTGGAAGAAATCAGCCAAATAGCAAATACCTTCTGTTATTATCATTTGGACTTTTTTCAAATGACCATTGTTTATGTATATTGAATGGAGTGCAAAACTTTTTTCGTTAATTCCACAAAAAGCACAGAAAATTTAGTTATTGCTCTTCAAGTGCCACTTACAAAAATTCAGATTTACTTGCACTTTTGCTGAGTTAGTAATTTTTGTGACGGTTTTGACTGACTTATGTTGGGTTTCACGAAGCTTCGATTAGCTTAATCGTGGATTTATTTCGATGGTTGTATCAAAAATGAACTGAAAATCGACATAGAATCGCACTAATTTGGCAATTAAGAGCTGTCAAACCTTCGTGAAACCCAACGTAAGAGTGCTATTATGCAGCTTACTGACTAATTCACATTGTAATAATTCATGATTATCAATTTTGCTTGGTTTTAATTTATTCAGTCATGTTGAAACAAGTATTCCCGTGAATTTTTCACAATTAAGCTAACTTATTTATAAAAATCCTCAACATAATAAATGTTGTTTGATGATTCAGAACATAACATGATGAATCTGAAAATAATTATTCGATCTTAAAGTGTACTGAAGCTACGTTATGTGAGAATTTGAAATTATCATTAGGCTCCATTATAAATGCTAAGGTACCTGAATCGTAGGAAGTCGAATTTTTGTGACCTTGAAGCTTCGAATACTGCTTCAACATGAAAAACGTAAACAACTCACATCTGGAAATCATTGAAGGACGCAGAAATATCGGTTTGATGGTTATCGATATACGGAACAGTGTTGCCGGTTTTATTGACGCATGAATGTCGGGATGGTGTAATAGTAATATACATTTCGAATATACACTTCCCGACTGCAGCGCCACGAGTGGAGACAACACGAACTACGGTATTCAAAAAAAGTACACGATACCGCCATTGGGACGTCATCGCCGTATTACAATGAAACGAACGAGGACGTTATAATAAAGCGTTTAGCATTGACTTGCATTTCTGCGTCCGTATACAGACGCAGCAATGCGGTGGACGCAGAATTACATGTAAAAAACATAATGTATGGACGCAGAATTACAGGAGGGCTATAAATATATATATATATATATATATATATATATATATATATATATATATATATATATATATATATATATATATATATATATATGTTGTTACAGTCAAGGAACGTTAAAATCCCTATCTGATGTGAAAATAAACTCCTACTTAGTAGGCGAATGCAGGAAGGCTCTGCGAAGGCTGGGCGCTGGTAACGTTGTAAAACTCATCTATATATATATATATATATATATATATATATACTTAAATATCAACACATGTGAGACCCACGGTAGCCAACAGACAACCTGAGACCCATATCAGAATATAACTTTTTTGAAATATTTTTTTCATTATTACAAGGTTATAATGGTGCTTATTGCGCATATCGTGAGAGGGGAAACTTTTTCAAAAAACTGTTGAAAAAGAAATATCCAAAGAAGTTCCGAGACCCGTTATATATCAAACACTAATGCGAGGCCCTCAGTGTATATTCTGGTATATTCTTCACACTTGCGAGTCCCTCCAACGATGCCAAATCTAAACATAAACAAAAAATTGAATACTTAGTCGAGACAATGAGCCCGCGAAGGCACCAAATGCAGATAATATTAAAGTCGAACTCGCAAGTCAGATTGTGAACTATGTATAATAATTATTCTCCGTTTTATATTATGATTTCATAGAATACTTTGATTATAATTTGCTGATGTATATAAATCCAACATGAGATGAGTCATAGACCTACATTTTGAATTTAATTAGAAATATTCTTGAGAATTGACGTACAGAAGCGAAATTGAAAAATTGGTTCAAGCCCTCTGGACAGGAGCTTTTTGGCGCTCTTGTTCAAACAGACAAATTACATATATCTCCGAAAGTATTGGTTTCTCAGAGTTGGGAATTATAGCCATGGATTCTTATGATAAAACTCATGAAAGAACTTATTTTTAAAAAAAATGTCGTTTACAAAAAAATGCTTCAGAAATTAGCATAAAAAAAGAACAATCTACAAAGCTTCAATGCTTTGATGCTTAAAAAATTGTCATTAAATTTATTTATCAAGATTAAATGAGCAATCTGCAATGATTCAAACTCGTGGATTGGGTTGTTGTAACTCACACTTGGTGCATAGTTTACACAACTCGAAATACCTAAGGAAAATATCATCGAAATGTCTAGAGCAAGGCTGGAGACAATCATAGCAGATTGTCCATTTATTCCTGATATTTGGTAGGTAGAGGCTGATGACGAACAAAATATTTTAAGAGTTCAAAATATATTAATAAAACACAATCCTCTTTTCATAATTTAAAATTTAATAGTTCATACCACTTACATATTCTTTTCTGTATTATGGACCTGAACTCAAGAGAAAATGTTTGATACACAAATGTAGATCCTTATTTCCAGCATATTTTTGCTAGCAACATTATGAAATTACTGTATATAGGAACATGTCTCACAAGTCATTAAAATGATCCAATTCTAAATCTTCTGGAACATCATCCCCATATTTATACATAAATTATTCAATATGTAATCAGTCAATATTATTTTCAGTTTCAAAACAGTCTTGTATATATTAATAAATTGAAGAATCGGATACTTGTTTTCCAACAGAAAATATTTTCAAACTACGATAGACAAGTCTCTAATAGCTAGGTAAAATAAATGACATTTATGAACAGTGAACACAGACAGATTCTGTGTTCACATTTGGTGAATACACAGAACTACGATGTATTATTGCAATTTTGAAATATCATATATCCGAAAGTATTAGCTTGTTAGAGTCGAAAATGATAACAATGCATTATTATGATAAAACTCCATCTTAAAAAATATTTAATTCAAAAGTTGTAATGAAAAAAAAAATTTTTTTTTCGTTATTCCGAAACTATTAGGCCGATTTTGCCCAATAGCGAAATTAACCGAGATATTTATCCCTCAAACCTACTCTGAAAATTCCACCTGTCTAGCTCATTTTGTTCGAGAGTCATCGTGTTAACAGAGGGCCGGCCGGCCGGACAGAATCGATTTTGACCACGGATTCTCGATCAGTGAGTCGAACCAAATCGTTTGATACCATTTTCATCAAAAAATTCAATAATTAGAGACATTTGGACAAATTGATAAGTTCTCTGTTCCGAGAAACAAGAGCGTCAAAAAGTGGGAAAGCCCTGTGGACAGGAGCTTTGGCACTCTTGTTCAAACTTTGACAAATATGAAAACTTATGATAAACTACTGGAGAGGCTTGCGGGGGTCGGTGTGCACGGTTCGCTCCTCAGATGGTGTAGAACTTATCTCTCAGACAGGATTGGGTACGTTTCCGTGAATGGTCATAGGTCGGAACTCTAGGGGGTGACTTCGAGTGTGCCTCAGGGGAGTCACCTAGGACCTCTTTTCTTTATTATTTACATCAACACAATAAAGGGAATATTTCATCCTGACTACATATATTATGTTATGTATGTAAGATTTTTGAAATAAATATTATTATTATTATTATTATTATTAAAAGCTTGCTTCCACCATTGCCTGATACTAATTTATGCGGACGACTTAAAAATATACAGAATTATTAAATCGTGCGATTGGCTCAGTGGTAGAGTAATTGACTTGGGAGCGGAAGCCCCAAGTTCAATTCCGAGGCTAGGAAAGAAATTTTCTAGTCACGGTAATCGCCACCATTCGCTGTTGGGTCAAAAATTAACAGTGCTGTGCCTAAGGTGGCGTAAGGACACAGTAACAAAGCCTACACAGAACACAACTGGTTCTCCTAACTCAGGGCAAGCTCTTAGAGCTTATGAGGGTCTCCTTGTGGAAGACCCAGGAGGATCAGTATAATAATAATAATAATAATAATAATAATATAGGGGACTGTCTTAAACTGCAGGAAGACTTGCAAAGATTAAATGAATATTGTCAGCGTAATTGCTTGACTTTGAATATCTCGAAATGTTTCTCAATCTCATTCACAAAGAAAGTCAAAAAAATCCAATACTCTTATGAGATTAACAACAAATTAGTAAAACACACCAATGAGGTGGTTGACTTGGGTGTAACACTCGACGAGGGGTGGTCCTTTAGAACGCACATAGATAAGACTATTAATTCATGTAATAGATTGGTTGGATTCATCAGTAGGAACAGTGTGGACTTCAATAGTACTATGGCGCTCGTCTCTTTGTATTATTCTTTTATTCGTAGTAGATTGTCCTTCGCATCTGTAATATGGAGTCCACAATATAACATACATATTAATAGAATTCAACGAGTGCAAAACAAATTCTTGAAATTTCTGGCCATCAAAACAAAAACACAAATAGAAAACAGAGACTACAACCTTCTGAGATCAAAATTCAACATTCTCGCACTAGAAGATAACAGATCCGTAGCGGATATTTGTACACTCTATAAAATTGTTAACCATCAAATAGATTCCCCTTATCTGCTCTCGAGGATTTCCTTTAGGGTGCCTGGACGAGGTCTTCGAGACAAAACTCTTTTTAATATTCCGTATCGCAGAACAAATACTGGACAGCACTCTCCGATGAGACGCCTGCAGGCCACGTTCAACTCGCTCGGTCTGACCGAACGCGTGGACATTTTTCACGACAAATTTGAAAATGTGAAAAAATTCATAAAGAACTTTTTTTATCATGCCATTGAGCACACATAGTGTTTTGTTGTTGTTGTTGAAGATTTGTTAGAGATTGTTGTAGATTCGACCTATGTTAATTGTAATAGGTGGTTGCTTTGTTGGTACGTTGCACTGTTTGCGACCTAAATGTATAAAAAAAAATTTAAAAAAAATCATAACTCTGAAAGTTTTGATTTCTCCGAGTTGGGAATAATATGAATGGATTCTTATTTAATTTATTTCATGATGTAGTTCTATCATTAGATTCCATTGATATAAGTCCCAACACTGAGAAACCAATACTTTCGGGGATATAATTTGTCAACATTTGAACAAGAGCGCCAAAGCTCCTGTCCGCAGGAAATTTTTTCCAATAATGGTCAATGGTTTCTTCAAATCTTGTTGTCGATAAACTTTCTTAGATACCCTATTATTGTTGACAACATTGATATTTATATTCGTTCATGATGATATTCACATCACTTACATTTCACATGAACTATTTGTTTTCTCTCATCGAAATGTCTTCGTTAAGTTGGAGCAGTGTTTGGGTTTCTGCGCATCAGTCATACTGGAAGTTGATGTAAACTTGATTAGGTACTTCACAAACCTATATCACGTTTTCGCATTAGGATTGCACCTAGATCTGAAATGGTCTTCAATTTTTTGGCGCTCTTTTTCCTCGGAACAGAGTGCTTATCAATTTGTTCAAATGTCTTTAATTTGTCTTAAATAATTTGGTGCGACTCACTGATCAAGAATCCGTGGTCAGTATCGATCCGTCCGTAGACACGATAACACTCGAACGAAATGTGCGTCGCGACATTGTCCTAGGGGCGTCGCACGTTGATTGCGACCGAGTCTAGTGAGCTGATAACGTATTACTAGGCTAGTACTAAAATTGGTAAATATTTTTGGGGGCTGAGTTAAGGGGCGTCGTACAAAAATGGCAAAGTCCCAAGGGCGTCACATTAAAAATAAGTTTGGAAAGCCCTGAGCTAGACAGTTGAAACTTTCAGAGTAGGTTTGGGAGATTAATATCTCGGCTAAGTTCATTATTGGGCAAAATCGACCAGATGGTTTCGGAGAAACAAAAAAAAAAATTTTATACTACAAATATTAAATTCAATTTTTTTTCAAGATGTAGTTTCACCATAAGAATCCATTGATATCATTTTACTCTCTAAAAATCTAATTATTTCGGAGATATGATTTTGCACAATTTCAATAATAAATCGTACCTACTTCTATGTTTTCACAGAATGCTATGAATTATTATATGATCTGTGTTGATACATGTCAACTCATTTTCCTGAGACATGACAAGTCGAATTAATTTCGGCTATCGTAGAATTATGAGGATTATTATATGATATCATACATTTTGGGTGATATTTTAATGCCCATGGTTAATCCATATGATGATGGGAATGGTATTGGTAAGTTAATAATATTGCGTTAAGAATATCTCCAGTAAAAACAAAACTAGAATATTGGCTAAAGTGTCAATTGATATAATAATTTTCAGAGTGGATTTGAGGAAAGAATATATCGTTCATCATGAATTGAGGAATTAATATCTCGGATGAGTTCGTCATTGGGTAGAATTGGTCTATTGGTTTTGGATAAATAATTTTTAGCACTCTTGTTGAGTTTAAATTCTTCTTTATTTTACCTATAGAGTATTTTACTTAGTAATTGAAGAAAGGCATTAGATATCTCTCACAATTTTGTTGGAATTCAGTTCTGGTAATTTGTAATAAGGAAATTTCAGAAAATGTTTGTTTCCATAATATTTTCAAAGTATTTGTCTCTCCCAGATATTCAGGAAGTCGGTCGTAATTTCGTTTTTCCGTATGAATATCAACATCATTTCTTGTCTTATTCAGTTTACTTGATAATTGTGACAAAAACTTCAAACTCATTACAGTACTGCGAGACCTTGTCAGAATTTTCGCGATGTTCTGGGGAATATCACGTTATCATTTTGCCCAAATGCTCTTTTTTTTTAATTTGGCCGTTACCACGATAACTTGAAAGCGGAAAGAGAGAGCGACTTGAAATTTTCAGGGTAAGTGGCGCATCTCAATACGACGGTCGAGTTCGATAATGGGTATAATCGGCCAACGGTTTCCGAGTAATAATTTTGTTTTCAACTAATACAAATCCGATCGAATTGAAACTTGTTGAGTAGTTGTAGAATATAAACCTGAGGACGTTTGTGAAATATTGTGAGAATCATATGAGTAGAAAAATTTAGGAACATTATAAAAAAATATTATTTATGTCAAGATAACCTGAGAAAGGAAAGAGATAGCTACTTGAAATTTTTAGTTCAAGTTGTGACTCTGATTGAAACACTTAAGTTTGTTTATTGGACATAATCAGCCAAACGATTTAGGAGTTGTACCCAACTGAAATTTGGTTCTTATTTCCTCAATAACTCGAAAAATACTAAACCGATCCAATTCAAACAAGGTTATCTATTGTAGAATGCCAGCGTTAAAATTCTTGCGAAATGTAGTGAGAATCGTATCACTAGAAAGTTTTTAAAATATCATTGAAAATCCTTGAAAAAAATCCTATATATCAGAAATTGTTCGTCCAACATCGCTGAAATTTTTCGGGAGCCTTCAGAACCTAACTCTACTGCCAAGTTCCAACTTTGAACACGATTGGATATAATATTGTTGGAGATCCGAGCAGCCTTGTTTGAGTTCAATAGCTGGATGGGTTCACCGATTGTATGAAAAACAAACATTTTGTAATTTCGAGATAGTTAACCGTTCACCGAATTAATAATTCCAAAAATGGATGGAATATAATATGCAGATAATTCAAGAATCATTTCAAAATATTCGTCTTAAAGTCTTAGACACTATGAATCTACTAAAACAAGAAAATTGAGAGTCGTGTAGTTACACGACTCATTAACACTTATGAATGAGTAAGGACAATAGTTTTTCGGGAATTTAGAGAAACCAATAATACCCTGAAACAATTGGAAAATATCGCGGGGCAGTCAATAGTAAATATTTAAATGGTTAATCTATCGTATGATCGTGTGTGGAAATGGCAATGACTAATGAATAATGAATAATGAATATTATTATTTGATACATTTTCATTTCAATGTATCTGATTCTTAGAAAGATAATAATATATTGACCCAGTGTTTGATGACACTTTCATAACTATTACTTGCCAAATCAGTGAACTTCTATGTTGATTTCCAGTTCATCTAGCCAAAATCGTATTAAAGCTATAATAAATCTACTCAGAGCTTTTTGAAAACCACCGTTAGTGTACTGAATGATCTATAGAGCAGTGTTGTCAGATTGGCGGGACTCTCATCTCACAGCAACCTGCTTAATTGAGAATATATACTCTGGGTCTCGCAAAGTATATACAGAACTTCTACAGCGCCATCTGAAGCGAATTCCCATTAACTAAATTCCGTGTAAGTTGAGGCTTATAACAGACATCCGAGTCCAAAAAATTTTTTGGGGGAGACATCAGGGAGCTGAGGGGGGGGCCTAAGGATATATATATATATATATATATATAATAAGAAAATAGGATAACGCGGATAAGTTCATTAAAATGGAAAAGTATAACGGGTAATTCCGCAAAAGGAGCAGAGATTATCTTTCCATCTTTTTCTTGGTTTCTTGGTTGCCCTGTCCTGAAGAAGCCAACTAGCAGAAACACGTGTCGGCAGGTACCAGCAGAATGATTATCTCTGCTCCTTTTGCGGAATTACCCGTTATACTTTTTTATATATATATATATATATATATATATATATATATATATATATATATATATATATATATATATATATATATATATATATATATATATATATATATATATATATATATATATATATATATATATATATATATATATATATATATATAAAAAAGTATAACGGGTAATTCCGCAAAAGGAGCAGAGATAATCATTCTGCTGGTACCTGCCATATATATATATATATATATATATATATATATATATAGATGTAACTAAGGGACAACTGAGTCCCAAAATGGTATATGGTTGGTACGAAGTGAGACCCGTTTTGTACATGTGAGGCCCCTTTCCGGGTCTCGCATTGTTTTTTGGTGCAAATGGACTCCTTAGGCCCCCCCCTCAGCTCCCTGATGTCTCCCCCAAAAAATTTTTTGGACTCGGATGTCTGTTATAAGCCTCAACTTACACGGAATTTAGTTAATGGGAATTCGCTTCAGATGGCGCTGTAGAAGTTCTGTATATACTTTGCGAGACCCAGAGTATATATTCTCAATTAAGCAGGTTGCTGTGAGATGAGAGTCCCGCCAATCTGACAACACTGCTCTATAGATCATTCAGTACACTAACGGTGGTTTTCAAAAAGCTCTGAGTAGATTTATTATAGCTTTAATACGATTTTGGCTAGATGAACTGGAAATCAACATAGAAGTTCACTGATTTGGCAAGTAATAGTTATGAAAGTGTCATCAAACACTGGGTCAATATATTATTATCTTTCTAAGAATCAGATACATTGAAATGAAAATGTATCAAATAATAATATTCATTATTCATTATTCATTAGTCATTGCCATTTCCACACACGATCATACGATAGATTAACCATTTAAATATTTACTATTGACTGCCCCGCGATATTTTCCAATTGTTTCAGGGTATTATTGGTTTCTCTAAATTCCCGAAAAACTATTGTCCTTACTCATTCATAAGTGTTAATGAGTCGTGTAACTACACGACTCTCAATTTTCTTGTTTTAGTAGATTCATAGTGTCTAAGACTTTAAGACGAATATTTTGAAATGATTCTTGAATTATCTGCATATTATATTCCATCCATTTTTGGAATTATTAATTCGGTGAACGGTTAACTATCTCGAAATTACAAAATGTTTGTTTTTCATACAATCGGTGAACCCATCCAGCTATTGAACTCAAACAAGGCTGCTCGGATCTCCAACAATATTATATCCAATCGTGTTCAAAGTTGGAACTTGGCAGTAGAGTTAGGTTCTGAAGGCTCCCGAAAAATTTCAGCGATGTTGGACGAACAATTTCTGATATATAGGATTTTTTTCAAGGATTTTCAATGATATTTTAAAAACTTTCTAGTGATACGATTCTCACTACATTTCGCAAGAATTTTAACGCTGGCATTCTACAATAGATAACCTTGTTTGAATTGGATCGGTTTAGTATTTTTCGAGTTATTGAGGAAATAAGAACCAAATTTCAGTTGGGTACAACTCCTAAATCGTTTGGCTGATTATGTCCAATAAACAAACTTAAGTGTTTCAATCAGAGTCACAACTTGAACTAAAAATTTCAAGTAGCTATCTCTTTCCTTTCTCAGGTTATCTTGACATAAATAATATTTTTTTATAATGTTCCTAAATTTTTCTACTCATATGATTCTCACAATATTTCACAAACGTCCTCAGGTTTATATTCTACAACTACTCAACAAGTTTCAATTCGATCGGATTTGTATTAGTTGAAAACAAAATTATTACTCGGAAACCGTTGGCCGATTATACCCATTATCGAACTCGACCGTCGTATTGAGATGCGCCACTTACCCTGAAAATTTCAAGTCGCTCTCTCTTTCCGCTTTCAAGTTATCGTGGTAACGGCCAAATTAAAAAAAAAGAGCATTTGGGCAAAATGATAACGTGATATTCCCCAGAACATCGCGAAAATTCTGACAAGGTCTCGCAGTACTGTAATGAGTTTGAAGTTTTTGTCACAATTATCAAGTAAACTGAATAAGACAAGAAATGATGTTGATATTCATACGGAAAAACGAAATTACGACCGACTTCCTGAATATCTGGGAGAGACAAATACTTTGAAAATATTATGGAAACAAACATTTTCTGAAATTTCCTTATTACAAATTACCAGAACTGAATTCCAACAAAATTGTGAGAGATATCTAATGCCTTTCTACAGTCACGGCGTAAACTGGCATCCGCCCATGTTAAAATCGCGGTTGAAGTGGCATCCGGGGTAAAGTGGCATCCGATATATGGATGCCACTTTGCATCAGGCCAGAAATCATCGCAAATGATGTAGTGAACCCTCAGTAATTCATTGCACCTAAAATCAGCTGGAGGTCACTTTAGTCGATATTTGAATGAAACAATACATCACGGTTCAGGGAGTTTCCGTTAGGCGGCGTGGAAGTAGCACACTTGTATATTGAATATATAGCTGGCGCTTAATGTGGCTTCCTTCTAGATACATATTGAGGAAAGGTATGAAGTGGCATCTGTATATGAATTTTTCGTACAGAGTGGCATCCAGGCGGGGTTGCCAGATATACAAATGCGTGTTTGTTGGAGCCCGCTCGGATATAATTCAATTTCCAAGAATCGATGAGTAAGTTTTATCAGTTGGGGCAATTGATGAAAGGCCGAAGAAGACTAATTCAAATGAAACAGATTAATATGTTGATTTGAGATGTCCACGACAAAAAGTGTGGAAAAGCACTGAAGTGAATTTAGCAATTTAGGCTTCCTGCATTTCTAGTCAATTCCACAGAACATCAAGAAAAATAATCATTAAAGAATACTGTGGGAGGTATATTAATTATTAAATGGTTTCTTTCTGGGTTTTCTCTCCGAAACTCTGGAGAATATCTATTAAATAAAAAATCATTATTTTGTGAATTGCTTCTGCGTAAGAAACACTAGATATTTGTCAGAAGCAATGAATCAAACAATGTTGCCCAAGAAACAATGACGAAAGAACAAAACCGATGGAACTATTTTGTAACGCTTCGGAGTCTAAAACCGACTCCTTCGTCAAACACTTAACGAACATCTTCAGAATTATTTCGTTGATAAGTGCTAATCTGGAATTCGAGAATTGTCTCATTGGCAGTATTTGAAAATCATAGTAACATAGTTTTACTTAGCATACGTGGAAATTTCCAAGCTCCAACTACTTTTTTGCGCGTATGTTCTGAGGAACATCGCGTTATCTTTTTGCCTAAATGTCTGTTTTTATCGAAGTTTTCGACGAAAATGGTCTCTAACGATTGGGTTGGACTCCCTGATGAAGAATTCGAGGTCAAATTTGATTCTGTCCTTCTGGCTGGCCGTTGCCACGATAACTTGAGAACGGAAGGAGATACCGACTTGAAATTTTCAGGGTAGGTGGCGCATCCCAATACGACGGACGGAAGTTTGTTAATGGGCATAATCGGCCCAATGGTTTCCAAGTAATAGTTCTGTTTTCAACCAATACTAATCCGATCGGATTGAAACTTGGTGAGTAGTTGTAGAAGGACGTTTGTAAAATTTTGCGAGAATCGTGTTCCTCAAAAAATTAAAAATATTTATAAAAAAATATTATTTATGTCACGATAACCTGAGAACGGAAAGAGATAGTGCCTAGAAATTTTCAGGTCAGGTTGTGCATCCGAATGCCACATATAAGTTTGTTTAAAGGCATAATCGGCCAAACCATTTCGGAGTTATGTCAATCTAAATTTTGGTTATTATGTCCTCAATAACTCGAAAAATACAAAACCAATTCAATTCAAACACGGCTATTAGTTGAAGAATGCCAGCGCGAAAATTCTTGGAAATTTTGCGAGGATCGTATCTCTAGAAAATTTTCCAAATATCATTGGAATACATTCAATATATCAGAAGCTATTCGTACGACATCCTTGAAATTTTGCGACAGCCTTCAGAACCTAACTCTACTACCAAGTTCCCAGTTTGAACACGATCAGATCTATATTGTTGGAGATCCGAGCAGTCTTGTGTGACTTCAGTAGCTGGATGGGTGACCGTTGCCTCGATAACGAACGAACGGGAGATAGGAACTTGTAATTGGGAATGGGAGGGTTCAGTTCATTTTTGAGCATAATCGGTCTAACGGTTCCGGAGTTATACCCACCTGAAATATTAAATCCTCGAAAACTCAAAAAATATAGACTCGATCGAATTGAAACTTGGTAACTAGTTGTAGAATATCGACATATAGTCAGGAGCTTTTGCGCGTATGTTCTATTGCCCATTCTCCAGTATTGGACACTGTTAATCGAGTTTACTGTGGTATATTCGATTAAGAGTGTACAATACAGGAGAATGGACAATAGAACATACGAGCGAGAGGTCCTAACTTCACTTCAGTGCTAGAACCAATTTAAATATCATCTGATTTTTTGTAATACTTCAATCCATCATGTGAATGAAGGGGTTTAAATCATATATTATTTGTTGAATTTCGTTTCTTGTGGATTTCAAAGAAAATTTGCAATAAGCAGACTTGTTCTTCGAAAATAATCGAGATCACAGCTTGATATACATATTTAATATTGCGGATTCTAGCGTAATACATTTATAATTCCGTTTCAACTCAGGATTTACTGAAACTTATGTTCGATGCACTGGAAAGAGTTTTTATTTAATATAATGGATTACACACTATTATCTACATTACCTGGAAAGAGAATCGAAACAATAAGTCAATTCTTTATCACCTAATTCTAACAATGTAATGTAATATCAATATCTCACAATAAGGTCTAACGACAGTCTCATGTGGTAAAACAAAGGACTGCCGGAGTACCGTTATGAGAGTGCGCAACTGCGCACAAACAACCAATATAAATTCATAAAATGAAATTATATTACATCTCCCCCCTTAAAAAAAACAATTTTCCAATGATAAAATTGTTAAAAATAAACATCTTTACATGGTAATAATTGAGTGACATGATACAGGCTCGATTCCTCTTTCTTATGACAATACTATCAGAAATTTTTTTTGAAATACAATAAGGTCCACAACGGATCTCATCAAGTTTTTTCCGACCAAGCTTATTACTATTTTCTATATATACAAAATCTCCTTTTTCGAATTTTGCAACTTTCCTGTTTTTATCAATCCTTAATTTATTCGTATTGTGGTATTTGAGAGAATTTTTAAAGGCTAAAGATCTATCATATTCTAGGTTTCCTTCTACTCTTAATTCTTCAGGGATTATATAGTTTTCAATTCCAAATAATAAATATTGAGGAGAAAATTTCGTAACACTATGTATAGTTTTATTATATTCTTCAACGCTTTCCTTCGCAATGGTTGACCAGGCTCTTTTTTTTTTCTCTTCATTCGCCTTACATCGAATTCTATTTACAATAGTCTGATTCAATCTTTCATTTAAACCGTTTGAAAAGGGACAATTAACTGCTGTGAAAACGACCTCGATTTTTCTCTGCTTTAGATAATTCTTGAACTCTGTGGAATTAATTCCACCATATTGATAATTAAGTAACAAATCAATTTTATGTTCAGATAGCTTTTCCATCAATTTAATGAACTCCGAAGAAGTCTGATTTTTAGAAGTGTGTATGAAGGCAAAACGAGAGAAATGGTCTACTAGCAAATGCAAATATCTTTTCGTTGACCTACTACCTCCAGAACCACCTATTGTATCCAAAGACATAATTTGGAATGGTTTGTTTGCCGGTCCCAAATGTGATAGAAAACCATGTTTTTGCTCCCTGCGTGATTTATTTTTCAAGCAGACTTGACAAGTTTTGCAAAAATTCTTAACAATAAACTCCATATTCTTAAAATAATAAAATGGGCGAATTTTCAAAAACAGTTGGTGACTACCTATATGGCCAAACCTTTGTGAATCTTTTCTACCAGTATTTTTCCTAATTCTTCAGATATAAAAATTCTTTCAATTCCCTTCAATTGTTTGTAAATAATATCCCTTTTAGTAACAATTTTGTTTTGATTTTTAATGAAGGATTCGTGTTTTTTTTTATCTTTTTTTATGTCTTCTATCTCAACCATATTTACAACTTTAAGAACATCATCAGAATCATCAAAACAATCAAACACCGGATTTCTGGAAAGACAGTCAGCTTCCAAGTTAGTTTTCCCTGGATAATACTTAACAACAAAATCATATTGAGATAAATAATACACTAAATCTCCCAGTTCTTCATCTGTACGGGATTTTAAATTCAAGCTCTCAAGAGGTTTATGGTCTGAATATACTATGAATTTGGACCCAATCAACCAATACTGCCAAAATTTTATGGCCTCCTTTATTGCCAGACATTCCAAATAAATCGCCTTTCTTTTCTTTTGAGCAGCATTCAACTTTTTCGAAAAATAAGCTACAGGCAGAATTTCTCCGTTCTCTTGTTTTTGTTTTAATACAGCTCCGATTCCCTCTATACTAGCGTCGGTGTAAATATAGATGGGCAATTTGTGATCAAAAATTTTCAAAATAGGCGCGGTACATAAATAGTCTTTTACTTTCTGAAATGATCTTTCACACTGTTCATTCCATATAAAAGGTGTATTTTTTCTCAACAGGTTATGAAGAGGCTCCAAAATTTTTGAGCTGTCCTTAATATACTTATGATAAAAATTAATTTTCCCGAGGAATTGGCGAACATTTTTTCTTGTTTTGGGTGTAGGAAACTCTCGAATAGACCACAAATTATCTTTCAATGGACTTACTGCGTTATATTGAATCAAATGTCCTAAATATTTTATTGAATTTGTTGCAAAATTACATTTAACAAGTTTTAAGCGAAAACCTTCACTATATATTGCCTCCAGAAGTTTTTCCAGATGTATGAGATGCTCCTCAAAAGATTCAGAGAATACCAAAATATCATCTATGTAATTTATACAAAAAAAATTCCAAATTATTTCTCCTGATTATATTATTTAAAATTCGCTGGAAAATGGCAGGGGAGCTCTTAAGACCAAATGGTAAGCATTTCCATTGCCAATGTCCTTGTTGTGTAACAAAAGCTGTTTTTTTTCTATCTTTCAACCGGACAGGAATGGACCAAAAGGCAGAATTAATATCAAGAGCTGTAAACCACCGACAATTTCTAGTTTTTAATATGATGTCATCTATGAGGGGAAAAAGGTTTGATTTTGGTACAACTAACTTATTCAACTCTCTGTAATCTATACATAACCGAGTTCTTTTCCCATCTTCTCTTTTGAACGCTAATGTCACTGGCGCAGCAAAAGGAGAACTTGATTCTTCACTGGCACTGCAAAAGGAGAACTTGATTCTTCAATGAGATCGGCCCTTAATAATTCCACCATTTGTTGTTCAATTTCTAGTTGGTCTGGGCCTGAACACCTATAGGGTTTCTTAGAAATATATTTATTTTCAAGTAACTTTATTTGAGCTTCATGATTTTCAACTTTTCCTATATCAAATTTATTTTTTGCAAAAATAGTATTATATTTTGCAATCAATTCTAGTATGAGAATTTTCTTTTCATTTTCTAGATGATCTAAATTAGCCTTAAATTGTGAAACGTCTATATTTTCATTATAATTTACCATAGGGAACACTATTTCTTTCGGATTCTTTTCAATTTTATTCCATTTATTCCCATTTTTCTGAAAAATTTCTAAATTCTCGTTTTGTAACAACTTGAATTTTCTTATAGAATCTAAGCCCAGCAATATGTCGTAAGAAAAGTTTTCACTATTCACGACGAAAGCCTGAATGACATTTTCACATTCTCCTATCTTTAAATTATTTCTAACGATGCCATTAGTGTATTGTGCACCACCGATTGTTCTAAATGTACATTTGTTTTCAAAAGTCTTCTGTTCAATTTTATCAACTATTGTTTTATTAATCAGGGTGATGTTAGATCCAGTATCATAAATAGCTACAACATCTCTCTTATTTTCTAAACATACATTTAGTTGGATCAGCGGTGCGAGATCTAGTTTTTTTGATTAGGAATTTCGAAATTTAACATTTCTTCCATCTCTAAATTATTCACGGATTTAATTTCATTATTCCTATTTTTATTACGACAGTGTTCAGGTGGATGGTAGCGTCCTGGTTTTCCCATTCGTTCACAATTAGAGCAAGGTTTTCTCTCATCAATATTTACTTTGGAATTTTTTTTTGAGTTGCTGTAAGGATTATTTTTGCCATTTGCTAAAACATTGTACTTATGCACTAATGATTCTAGATTTCTTAAATTACTCATCAAATTTTCGGTTGTATTAATTTTTCCTCTATCTAATCTATCCTGAACATGAATTGGTAATCCCAAAACTATCAAATTCACCATAGTTCTAACAGAAATTTCCTGATCCACTTCCAAAATTAGTTTTTCTTTCTTTAAAGCATAATCTAGGAGTGAACCTCCAATAAATTCAAAATTAAATGCCATTCTAACATTAATCCAACCTTTATCTTGAAAAGTTTCCAAAAATGAGTCTCGCCAGGAATCTCAACTCCCTGACATCGTAAATTTTACCTTAGCTGACGAAAACCAGTCTCTTCCACCTTCTTCAAGAAATAAACGGATTGCTCCAATCTTTTTTTCGTCCGAAATAATATTATGACGATCACATTCATTCTCAAAATTTTGAAGCCAATACTCTGCACTCTGTGACCTACCCCTAAATGTTTCCAATACAAAGGAATTAGTCAAGGATTCTAAGATTTTCCCTTTCTGTGGCTGTAATTTTTCCATTAAATTTGCAGCCGGATCCCAGGATTCTTCAGTTTCATTCAAATTCTCTTCTTCTAGATAGAAGTTGTTGAAAACAAAATTGCCATCTCCATCCATATATGAGGGAACTATTTCAGGCGTTAGGGTAACCTTCAAATTCCTGAATTGATTTTTCTTTTTCAACGATGCACATGCTGTTTTAATTGTTTTTAATTCCCATAGTTGTACG
The DNA here is from genome assembly GCA_937662695.2 of Halyzia sedecimguttata. Lineage (NCBI taxonomy): Eukaryota > Metazoa > Arthropoda > Insecta > Coleoptera > Coccinellidae > Halyzia > Halyzia sedecimguttata. The sequence goes on along the minus strand of OW569414.2, from coordinate 54,119,594 downwards.
TGTTGATTTATTGGTTGATATTCATAAGGAAATGAATATTTGACAGAACTATTTATTTCAGCTATCGATGTTAGTCTAATCTTCATTGTTTTTCCATCTGGTTCCGAGGCTACGACAAGGTGAAGTATAACCTGGACCGCAGAAGTGTTATCTGATTTCGACATGATGATTGTTTCGATTTATAATTTCGTTTCAACTCAGGATTTACTGAAACTTATGTTCGATGCACTGGAAAGAGTTTTTATTTAATATAATGGATTACACACTATTATTTACATTACCTGGAAAGAGAATCGAAACAATAAGTCAATTCTTTATCACCTAATTCTAACAATGTAATGTAATATCAATATCTCACAATAAGGTCTAACGACAGTCTCATGTGGTAAAACAAAGGACTGCCGGAGTACCGTTATGAGAGTGCGCAACTGCGCACAAACAACCAATATAAATTCATAAAATGAAATTATATTACACATTATTATGACTATTCCATTCATATCAAAATCTGACCAACCACAGGCCAAAGACAGCTCGTATTATAGCGAAAACCCCAAATGTCTTTGAATTATGGAAGGTGTCATTGAAAAATGGATTCTTGCAAAGCACACTCGGCACTGGAACGAAACTTTGGGTCAGTGGCATATTAAGTTATTGATGGGACAGCCCTGCCCCTCATTAACTGAAGAAGTCCTACCACTGAGTAGGAGTAGGCTCAGGGCATTAACTGGCCTACTAACCGGACACTGTACCCTAATAAAGCACCTGCACAAGAAGGGAATTTTCCGAGAAGACTCTATTTGTAGGATTTGTGGGGAGGCAGACGAAACTGCCTGACAAGTCATAATTGACTGTTCAGTCAAGCCAGCAGTAAAAACAAGCACTGACGTGAAGTCAGAAGCTTTTGCGCGTATGTTCTTGACCATTCTCCTTTATTGGACACTCTTGATCGAATTTACCATGGTGAATTATATTGTCTGTTCTCCTGTATTGGACACTCCGAATTTTCCATGGTAAATTCGATTAAGAGTGTCCAATACAGGAGAACAGACAATAGAACTCACCATGGTAAATTCGATTGAGAGTGTCCAATAAAGGAGAATGGACAAGAGAACATACGCGCAAAAGCTTCTGACTTCACGTCAGTGCTTGAACCCATTTTTTTTCATTGATTTTTAAAAAATTTTCTAGTGCAACAATCCTCACGAAATTCTGCAAGAATATTCGCGTTGGTATTCTACACCTAATAACCATATTTGAATTGGATCGGATTAGTATTTCTTGAGTTATTGAGGAAATAACAACCAAATTTCAGATTGAAAGAACTCCAAAATCATTTGGCCGATTATGCTAGTTAACAAACTTATATGTCGTATTCAGATGCGTAATATACCCTGAAAACTGCAAGTTTCTTTCCGCCCTCAAGGAATCATGAGATACATAATATTTTTTCGTAAATTTTTAAAAATGTTCTAGTGGTACGGTCCCTACAAAATTTTACACACGTCTTCATGTCGATATTCTACAACTAGTTATCAAGCTTCAATTCGATCGAGCATATATTTTTTGAGTTATCAAGGAAATAATATTCCAGGTGATTATAACTCCGAAACCGATGGAATTATTATGCCCAAAACGTATGCCGAACTCAAACTCTCCCATTAGGAAGTGCAACCTACCCTGAAAATTGCAAGTCCCTATCTGCCCTCACTCGAAAGGTATCGAGGCAACAATAACCCTTCCAGCTAATAAACTCACACAAGGCGTCTCGCGGAACCCCACCAATATAGATCCGGTCGTGTTAAAACTTGGAACTTGGTAGAAGAGTTAGGTTCTGAAGGCTGTCGCAAAATGTCAGGGATGTGGTACGAATAGTTTCTGATATATAGAATGTAAAAATTTGATTTTCAATGAATTTTTAAAAATTTTCTAGAGATACGATCCTCTCAAAAATTTTTAAGAATGTTAACGTTGGCATTCTACAACTGATAACCATGTTTGAATTGCATAGGTTTCGAATTTTTCGAGTAAGTGAGGAAATAACAACCAAACTTCAGATGGGTATAACTCCAAAATTGTTGGGCCGATTATGCCTATAAATGAACCCAAATGTGCCATTCAGATGCACAACCTGACCCGAAAACTTCAAGTCGCTATCTCTTTCCGTTCTCAGGTTATCGCGACATAAATAAATATTTCTTGATAATTGAGGGTGTGATACTCACAAACATCCTTAGTTTTGCATTCTACAACTACTCAAGTTTCAATTCGATCGGACATGTATTGGTTGAAAACAAAATTATTACTCGGAACCATTGGGACGATTATGCCCATTAACGAACTTGTCCGTCGTATTGGAATGCACCACCTACCCTGAAAATTTTGAGTCGCTACATTTTTCCGTTTTCAAGTTATCGTGGCAACGGACGGCCGACCGTCCGGCTTGACAGAATGAAATTTGACCTCGAATCCTTCATCAGGGAGTCGAACCCAATCGTTTGATATCATGTTCAGCAAAAGATCCGATAAAGACATGTTAACGCGATGTTCCCCAGAACATACGCGCAAAAAGGTCTATCGAAACATAGCGTTCAGTCAGAGAGCTTAAGCTTTCATTTTTGCGCGTATGTTCTGGGGAACATCGCGTTATCATTTTGCCCAAATGTGTGTAAATTTCGAATTTTTTGACGAGAATGTTCTCAAACGACTAGGTTCGACACACTGATGAAGAATAAGAGGTCAAATCCGATTTTGCCCGGTCGGCCGGCTGTTCGACGGTAACTTGAGAATGAAAAGAGAGAGCGACTTGAAAACTTCAAAGTAGGTGGACCATCCAAATACGGCGGACAATTTCGTTAATGGGCATAATCGCCCCAACAGTTTCTGAGTAATCATTTTGTCATCAACCAATACAGATCCGATCGAATTGAAACTTGGTACCAAGTTGTAGAATACAAATTTGAAGACGTTTGTGAAATTTTGTAAGAATCGTTTTGCTGAAAAATTTTTAAAACATGATTAAAAAATATTATTTACGTCACGATAACGAAAAGGGATAGCGACTTGCAATTTTCACGGTAAGTTGTGAATATGAATTCGACATTCGTGTTTATTTCCTCAATAACTCGAAAAATTCACATCTGATTCGATTCAAACTTTGTTACTAGTCGTAAAATTTTGGCACGGAAGTTCTTGCAACACTTCGCAAGAATCGTATAATTACAAAATTTTAAAAAAATAGTTGTTTATCATTGAAAAAAATTCTATATATCAGAATCTATTCGCCCGACATCAATGAAATTTTACGAGAGCCTTCAAAACCTAACTTTACTACTTAATTCCAAGTTTGAACACGATCGAATGTAAATTTTTGAAAATCCGAGCAGCCTTGGATAAGTTCAGTAGTTGAATGGGTAACCGTTGCCTCGATAACTTTCGAACGAAAAGAGGTAGGTAGTTGAAATTTTCAGGCTTGTTTGGGCATAAATCGGCCCAGCAGTTTCGGAGTTATAACCATCTGGAATATAATTTTCTCGATAACTCAAATAATACAGACTCGATCCGATTGAAACTTGGTATCTAGTTGTAGAATATCGACATAAAGACGTGAGTGGAATTTTGTGAGGATTGTACTGCTAGTGAATTAAAAAAAAATTAGGAACAAATATTATGTATCTAACAATAACTTGAAAACAGCAAGAGATAGCGATTCGCAATTTTCAGGGTAGGGTCGCAGCCGAATGCGACATCGGAATCTGTTTATAGTCATAATCGACCAAACGTATTTGGAGTTACATCTATCTGAAATTTGGTTGTTATTTCCTCAATAACTCGAAAAATAGAAAACCAATCCAATTCAAACATGGTAATTAGTTGTAGATTGCCAACGCGAAAATTCTTGTGAAATTTCACGAGGATCGTTCCACTAGAAATAGGAGATAGGGACTTACAATTTTCAGGGTAGGTTGCGCATCCAAATGAGAGGGTCAAGTTCGATTTTGGGCATAATCGGTCCATCGGTTTCGGAGTTATGCCCACCTGGATTATTATTTCCTTGATAACTCAAAAATAATATATACTAGATTGAATTGAAGCTTGGTAACTATTTGTAGAATATCGACATAAAGACGTGTGTGAAATTTTGTAAGAACCGTACACGTACGAAAAAAAAAAATTGTTTAAGCACTGTCGTGAAGTCAGGAGCTTTTGCGCGTATGTTCTATTGTCCATTCGCGTGTAATGGACACTCTTAATTCGAATTTACCATGGTAAATTCGAATTTTGTGTCCTATACAGGAGAATTGTCTAGTCTGAGAGCACGAAACGATCGAGAAATATATTAAAAAATTGGTTCAACCCCTATGGACAGGAGCTTGGCGCTCTTGTTCAAACTTTGACAAATCATATCAACGAAATTATTGGTCTCTGGGAATGGTATAAATGGATTCTTACCATAGAACTGCATCATGAAAGAAATTAAATTCAAACTGACCGATTCTTCCCAATAACGAACTTATCCGAGACATTCGTTCCTCAAATCTACTCTGAAAATTATGCTATTTTAATTAGACAATATTGCAGTTTTGTTTTTACTGGAGATATTCTGAACAAAATTCAATTATGTATCTTACCAAAGAGTGTATTTCCATCATCATATGGATTATCCATGGGCATTATATTATCACCTATAATATCATATCATCCTCATAATTCTACGATAGCTGAATAACGAACCAGAAATAAATTTGACATTTATCTCTCATAGGAAAATGAGATGACTTGTAAGAACACAGATCATATTATAATTCATAGCTAGAATAATCAAGTATAGCATTCTGTGAAAACATAGAACTACGATTCATTATTGATATTACGAAAAATCATATCTTCGAAAGGAGGCGTCCATAAATTACGTGAGATGTTTAAGGGGGGGAGGGACTCGAGTCAAATCTCATCTAATCTTACGTTGAAGAGAGGGGGGGTCTCGGCAAATATCACGCAATTTTTTTTTCTGATTGAAACAAAAAAAAATTATAATATTTTGGTCCATTTAATCCAGATTATACATGCTTGAGATTTAATCTTAAGCTTATATCGCAATACGATTAAGATCATTCACTAATTCGTTGGAAAGAAAATAATTTCATTCATACTTTGACGTTATACATCTACTGACTGTCAAAGCAACGCGTTTACGTAAGAAACCCACATTTTGAAAAATCTCACGTGAGATTGGGGGATGGGGAGGGGGTTGAATGAAATCTCACGACATCTCATCAGAGGGGGAGGGAGGGTCAGAAAATTAAAAAAAACACCTCACGTAATTTATGGACGGCCCCAAAGTATTAGCTTGCTAGAGTTCAAAATTATATAATTGGATTTTTATGATGAAACGGCATCTTGAATTTGAAATTTGTACATAACAAATTTCAAATTCAATTTCTTTCAAAATGCCGTTTCAAGATATCTATCTCCCAAATCTACTCTGAAAATTTCAGTTCCCAAGCTCATTCTGTTCGAGAGTTATTATGGAAACAAAATTTTGATATTTTTAAACCAAATTTTTTACACTTTTTGGCAACTTTATCAATACAAAAGTTCGCATGCATATTAAGGTCATTATTCTACAATTTGATGCTAAATTTAGATAGACCGACTGTTCGGTTTCATCAAATATATTTTCACTGACGTGAGGTCAGTGCTCTTTGGCGCGCGCGTTCACGATGGCAAATTTGAATTGAATGATGAGTGTTTCAAGCTCAGTGGATAGAGCGGGTTGGAAATCTACTCAGAGGGTAGTGGATACCATTTACTGTACAATGAAAACTTAACAGTGGTGTGTCTAAGCTGGCATGAGAATAGAGTTGCAAAGTTCACAAAGAACACAACTGCCTCTCCTTCGTCAAACATACCCCTAGGAGCTTCTGAGAGATCTCCTTTGGAAAGTCCTAGGAGGGTCAGTATAATCATTATCATGTCTAGCATGCGCTCCAAAGCAGATTGCCGCACGTCAATGCTTTTTTAGCGGTTTTTATAGTGGAACACGACTATTTACCAATTGTCAATTCGATCGGACTTGTACGGGTATTTGTTGAAATATTGGGAAAATTTCAAATGTCTTTACTGCGAAACCGTTTATACCCATTAACAAACTAAAGCATTGCATTCAGATGCATCACCTAACTTGAAAATTGCTAGTCGCTATTTGTCTGCGTGCGAAAGTTATTCTGGTAACGAACAGTCAACCAGAGAGAATTGAATTCGATCTCAAATTCCTCAACAGTGAATAGAACCTAATCGATCGTGACCATTTTCGACAGTATACTTAATATAAATATTTCTGAAACAGTGCCACCCAACGCCGCAACAGCCGGTTATTTGTACCAGAGTATAACAATTTTGTCACTATCCATACAGAACATATTTCCAAACAAGGAACAAAATATTGCTGAAATTTATAGCTGAATATACTAGGGTATGAAGCGTTTATGATGGGATAATGGTATATTCGGAGAGCTCTCAGACAATTTTCAGATTTATTCACATGACTTTTTGACTGATTTAATGAAGTAATATGACGTGATGAAGTTAGCCTATTGGCTCGCGAATTTGAAGTCCTGAGTTCGAGCCCTGAGCCGGTATAGGAATAGTCTAGTAATTAGGTCTCTTCTAGTAAGTATTAATTAAACTCCAATAATATTCAAATTACACTTTTCAAGATGTTGGGGAGATGCGATAGGCGGAGTCAAAGTCTAATCTTACACTCAACGTTCTCTTCCTATGAAACCTCCGACCCTAACACCCTACAAAAAATAAAGACTAATAGGAAGGTGAAATGAATCCTGCAAAAATTGGTTCAAACAATGACGTGAAGTCAGGAGCTTTTGCGCGTATGTTCTATTGTCCATTCTCCTGTATTGGACACCTTTATTCTAATTTACCATGGTAAATTATGTTGTCCATTCTCCTGTATTGGACACTCTTACTTTGAATTTACCATGGTAAATTCTCGTATTTATGTTGATTTTCTACAACTAGTAAGCAAGCTTCAATTCGATCGAATCTTTATGTGAGCGTTGTCTCGATAACTTTCGAGAGAAAGGAGATAGGGAGATCAGGGTACGTTGCGTATCCGAATGAAAGAGTTAAGTTCGTTTTTGGGCATAATCGTTCCAACGGTTTTTGAGTTACACCCACGTGTAATATTACTTCCTCGATAACTCAATCGAGGAAATAATATTAGAGGTGGGTATAAATCAGAAACCGTTAAACCGATTATGCCCAAAAACGAACTTAACTCTTCCATTCGGATACGTAACCTACCCTGAAAATTACAAGTCCCTATGTCCTTTCGTTCGAAAGTTATCGAGGCAACGGTCACCCATCTACTGAACTCACACAAGGCTGCTCGAATCTCCAACAATATTTAACCGATCGTGTTAAAACTCAAAACATGGCTGTACAGTTAGGTTCTGAAGCCTCTTGCAAAATTTCATCAATATCAGACGAATATTTACTGATATATATAACTTTTTTTTATTTTCAATGATTTCTCAAAAATTTTCTGCAAATACTATCCTCACGAAATTTTGCAAGAATTTTCGCGTTGGCATTCTACAACTAATAACCATTTTTCAATTCAATTGGTTTAGTATTTTTCGAGTTAAAGAGGAGAAAAAACAACCAAATTTCAGATGGCTATAACTCTAAAACCGCTTGGCCGATTATGCTTATAAACGAACTCAAATGTCGCGTTCGGATGCACAACCTATCCTGAAAACTGCAAACCGCTTTCTCTTTCCGTTCTCAAGTTATCGTGACAAAAAAATATTTTTTAATAATTTTCTAGCCATACGATTCTCACAAAATTTTACAAACGTGCTTAGGTTCATATTCTACAACTACTCACCAAGTTTCAATTTGATCGGATACATATTGGTTGAAAACATTATTGGCCGATTATGCCCATTAATGTCCGTCGTATTGGGATGCGCCACCTACCTTGAAAATTTCGCTGAAAAGTCGCTAGCTCTTTCCGTTCTCAAGTTATCGTGGCAACGGCCGGACGGCCGGACAGAATCAAATTTGACCTCGAATTCTTCATTGGGGAGTCGAACCAAATCGTTTGAGACCATTTTCGTAAAAAAATTCGCAAGTTACAGACATTTGGGCAAAATGATAACGCGATGTTCCACAGAACATACGCGCAAAAACAGGAAGAACACAAAAAAGCACTGACGTGAAGTCAGTTCTCTTTGGCTTGCTTATTCACGATGACCAATTTGAATTGAATGATGAGTGCTTCAAGTTCAGTGGATATCATGCGACTCGGGATTCAGGAGGGTCGGCATAATCATACAGAGCTTCCGAAAAGTAACGAATAAATTCATTATTGCTGAAACTGAGAGGTTTTCTGAAAAATCGTCAGACACTTCCATACTTTCCAATAGACACTTCCATACGACCCATATTTACGACGTAATCATTATTGGAGATATGACGTCATCGTCAATTTTTTTTAATATCAATACCCAATTTCGACTCTGCCAACTGAAAGTGCCTGTCATTTTACGTACACATTGTGAAAAATTATGGTTGTCTGGCAGTTGCCTTAGCGACTGAGGACGGTTTTTATTACTGTCAGATCAAAAGTTGAAATCGTACTTGTTGGCGCTCTAGTTCCTCAGAACTGAGTGCTTATCAATTTGCCCAAATGTCTGTAATTTTCGAATATTTCGATGAAAATGGTCTTGAACGATTTGGTTCGACTCACTGATCAAGAATCCGTGGTCGAAATTCATTCTGTCCGGCCGGTCCGGCCGGCCGGACAGAGTAGGTTTGGGGGATGAATATCTCGGCTAAGTTCGTTACTGGGTAAAATCGGACAGAAGGTTTCGGAGTAATAAAAATAAATTTTTTTTTTACAGAACAAATCCCAAATTAAATTTTTTTTAATAATCAGTTTCATCATAAGAATCCATTCATATCATTTTTAACTCTAACAAGCTAATACTTTCGGAGATATGATTTTTCAAAATTTCAATGTAAATCGTATTTCACAGGTTGATATAATTATTCTATGTATATTCTATGTATGAATTTTCATAAAGTCAACTTGACAGAAGGGAATATTGTAACTTCAAGAATATTGGGGTTGAAATACTCGTATTTTAGCGATGCAACGGGGACCTCACCCGAAAATGTTTGAAAATATTACGTAAATTTGAAAGCATAATTCCAAAGTTCGAGAGAGGAGAAAATTTTGTGAACGTAGATCAGGAAATTTTTGATCGATTACAAGGTAATTTATTATTTTATACATGTTTTATGGAATACCTACTATTTGTAGGTACTTTCAACCTGTTTTGGGCAATTGTCATACGAAACTTGTTTTTTTGGCGCTCTAGTTCCTCGGAACAGAATGCTTATCAATTTGCCCAAGTGTCTGTAATTTTGGAATTTTTGGCTGAAAATGGTCTCAAATGATTTGGTTCGACTCACTGATCAAGAATCCGAGTGCGAAATCGATTCTGTCCGGCCGGCCGACCGGCCGTAGGCACGATAACTCCGAACGAAAGGAGTTAGCGGATTGAAAATTGCAAGGTGGTTTTGGAGCGTAAATATCTCGGACAAGTTCGTTAAAGGGCGTTAACCATCAAGGGGTTTCGGAGTTATGGCCGATTATAGTAAAAATATTTTTTATGAATATTTCCGAAACTATTTCGATCTATCTGAAATTTAGCACCAGACTGTAGAAGACAGTAGAATCATGACCTTTATACGCATGTGAAGTTTTGTATTGACCAGATTACCGCAAAGTGTCAAAAAAAAAATTTGAAAATGTGGTGCAGTTCTCATTCTCATGATTGCTCATTTAATCTTCATAAATAAACTATTATTTGAATTGAATTTCCTTTTTGATGCAGTTCTATCATATTAATACATTGATATAATTCCCAACTCTGAGAAACCAATACCAGATATAATTTGTCTGTTTGAACTAGGGCGCCAGAAAGCTCCTGTCCACAGGGCTTGAACCCATTTTTTTTTATATTTTATTGACCATGTTCAGCAAGAATTTATTAATAGCCTTGGTTACCTTCAGGTAGCCAGCGGTGCACACTTTCAACATCTACTTTAAACATTACCATTAAATTTAGTTAAAAAAAAGCTAATAATCATATTTTTGACGGAGTGAACGCAAAATGACAGGCTCTTTCAATTGGCATGGTTTAAATTGGGTGCTGCCAATTAAAAAAAAATTGATGAAGTCATATCTCGACTAAAGATTAACTCACAAATATGGGTCACCGTCAAAAAGTGCCTTTGTTTTTAACAAAATCGCTTATCAGAGGATTTTTTGGAAGAACTCTTAGTTCAAGAAATATTGAATTAATTCGTAACTTTTCGAAAGCACTCTAGGCATAATCATAATCATCTCATTAGCAGGTCCACCAAATTAGACTGGTTACTCCTCAGTGTTTTGTTAACACTTTTACTTTTTTTTATACTGAAGTCAATTTGCTTTGGCGCGCTTTCTATAGACATGATTATGATTTTATGACTAGAGTGACCCTCTTAGGTTACGAGTCACACGTTCTATCTACTGAGCTAGAAGTCCGGATTATTGAAAATAATTCATCCGAAATATTTCAATATATTCAAATCAGTAGTTTCGGAAATATTCGAAAAAATAACTTTGAATTTAAAATGGCATACAATTCTCACAAAATTTTGCATAAGTCTTCATGTCGGTATGTTTGAACTATTTTGTTCGGAAATACCGTTGGTATTCACCAAGTTTCGATTCGATTTAAGCTGTATTTTTCGAGTTATTATAAAGAATCAAATTTCAAAAGTTTTTTCACTTTGTTTCTTGCTCCGAGCTCTTTTGAAATTTTAGCATTTTTAAAACAAAGCACCCAAGATATAACCGAAACCTCTGCAACATTCTCAACCAACCCAGTTCTAATTCAAATCAAATCATTCAAAACACATAGGTACCGAAACTTATCGTTAAGTTAAAGAGCTGAAGGGACATTTTTTACGATTCACTAAAATTTTTGGATGTTTAGTATTTTAGTCTTGCATTTTCACACAGCATCCAGGGAAATTATCGAAATAAAAAGTTATTCCTCCAAGAACATTCACGAACTCGACGAAATATTCCGTATTCAACTTTCAATGCCGGCAAAACACAAACAGACAGACGGACAGAATTGAATTTGACCAATAATTGTTCAGCATTAAGACTGAACTGTTTGTTATAGATTATTTTCGGCCAAAATTTGGAAATTGCCGGAAGGAAAAATACCAATTTATATCATAAGTCGAAGTACCCTTCGAAAACAGTTCTGAGAACAACCTTCAGTTCGAACCACAAGAAAGACTGTAGAAGTTTTGTGTTTCAAATATGTTGTTGCAATAGCAACAAAATAAGAGACACTTTGCGAAATTATTCAAAAGTAATAAATGTAATAATCCACCTATAATTCCAAACCAAACAATCGTAGGTACCTACCGTAAAAAATTACTGAATTGTATTTAAGAAATAATTCAATCAAAAATATAAATAATTCAATTTTGGGAGTTACTAAAATCCAGGAAATTATTCTCAAAAAATAATCTGAATCCGAATCTTAGTAATCAAGAAACCTGTTACGTTTAGTCCTATATTTCAATACATAAAAATATAATTCCGTCATTGGTGAGTAGAGTACCAGACAATTTGACTTGATGAATTTTAAAAATTCATTCGTGATATTATACTGCGTGTACCAGTGCCAAATCGACAGTATTAAGCGTAACGATCAAAAGTAATCAATATAAGGGTGATTCAGATCGATGACTATTAGACGTTTATGGAGAACTAATCAGAATTTTGAGCTGAAAATTGACATTGGTCTTCCTTCCCAAAATATTTTTAAACCTCTACAACTTCCAGTTATACCGGAAAAAGACTACTACATTTGATGGCAATTTCAGTAATGTGCATAACTTTCTCAGTGGAAGTAGTCTGTGACTTTCCGGAAACATAGAAAGAAACTAAAACTCGATGTTTCGAAAACTTAATTGGACATCCCATGAATTTTAATTAATTTTTCATTGGATTGTTGAGAATCCAAAACCCAATTAAAAGTATCTATTTTCAATGAAAACTACATAAATGGAAATATTCTATTTCGGTCTATAAATACTGGTAGAAAAAAAGAGAATAATGTTTTAAAATAATCAACAATCGCAACAAACAATTAATTTAATATCGGGAAATGTCAAATTAAGTTTTCGAAACATCGGATTTTAGTTTCTTCCTATGTTTTCCGAAAGTCACAGACCACTTCCCCTAAGAAATTGCGCTTTTTCCTGATTTCAAGTTTTTCGTCGTTAACTCTCCAAGTCCTCATTTTAGGTATAGGGTTTGCTTAAGTAACCCCCCCTCTTTTTAGGCGTAGAATCGACTGAAAGAACAAAAAATGTGAGTGGCAATTTGAAAATCTTGAGTTTTGATGAATTTGAGTTGTCCAAGTTCATGGCCTTCTCGTAAACACCCTGTACATTTTTGGTGTGAACTGCCACCAGTCTGTTATACTACGTATTGGAAAAATCAAGATCGAAAAAGATTATCTCGAAAAAAACTTCTCCTGAAGAAATATTCAAAGAAAAGTGAGGCCCAGATCACTGAAATTGCTATCGAATAAGCTATCCGATGAAAAAATAATATACTGGGTGTGCTATTTAAATCAAGAAAGTAGTAGTCTGTTTTCGGTATAACCGGAAGTGGGAGAGGTTTGAAATTATTTTAGGGAGGAAGATCAATATCTCAAACCCCATTATGCAAATTTCCATTTTCAGCGCCTCACTTTCACCCATCCTGTATACGTGGTTCGACCTTCCGATCGAACGGCGAACTTGATCTTCCATAGCGCCATAATGTTTTCCATCACATGGATGATGTTAGGGTGGACTTTGAGCATCTCTAGCAGCTGTATTATCAAGCTGTGCGATGATGTGTCAAATGCTTTCGCGTAATCCAGCCATGATGTATGTAGATCGCGCTTGTAGTGTTTCGCATCTTGACAAATGCACTTGTCTATGAGAAGGTTCTCCTTGCACCCCTGTACTCCTTTCCGTGCCCCTCTCAGCTCGTAGATTTGGTTCCACACCTCCAGAATCCGGTTTTGAAGGACACTTGTGAGAATCTTATACAAAGTGTTGAGACACGTGATAGGGCAGTAATTCTAGGGCTGTCCTAGATCGCCAGATTTCAGTATCAGTACAGTTCTGTCCTCTACCAACCATGATGGAATTGGCTCAAGGTGAATTATTATTCCACTGAGTAATCTGGCTTCGTGTTGATGAGTAGCTGGAAAGTTCTTCCACAGTAGTTCTGGATCCCATCCAGTCCAGGTGCCGTGAAATCATTTTTGTTCTTCAGGGCATGTCTAATTTCTTCGGTTGTTATTTCAGTTGGTTGCACACTTTGATTGATCGTATAATATCTGGAATCTGTGAAGTGCTGGAGTATCTCGGGTTTCCGCTGGTCGCTCGTACAATTTCTTCCAGAACCGTTCGACTTCTTCTGGTGATGGCGGGTTTTCTGCCTCTACTTGTTTGTGGCAACTTGCAATAGCTTTGAGGGCTCTGCGGTGAACGTGTTGTTGTCCTCTATCCATTTCTGCTTCACAATCAGCTTCTTCCTTGCTGCCGCAAGTGATCTTATTCAATCGACAGCTTTTTGCTTCAGTAGATTGATGGTGGGCAAGATTATCGTACGGAGTAACGCACGCAGCTCCCCCATCATGATATATCAATTATTATTATTATTATTATTATTAATATAGGTACACCTCGCAGAAAAATATCTTTGGTTGCCATTTTTATTATCCGTTTCTATCGTGAATATATTTTCTTCGCGTCAACTGAAAAACATAGACAGGAATATATATATATATATATATATATATATATATATATATATATCGCGATGGCGTGAAGGAGTGTATGATGTTTATAATGGTTCATATGGTTCGCGTACGATATGGCTTCCGATAATTTATTCATCGGTTGGAGAGTAGACTGCCAGATGTTCCCTTATCTTAGATGTAACAGATAAGACAAATGAATTCGACGTTTTTTCAAGCTCTGTTTTCAGGCGGAATTATATTTTTGTGTATTGAAATATAGGACTAAACGTAACAGGTTTCTTGATTACTAAGATTCGGATTCAGATTATTTTTTGAGAATAATTTCCTGCTAGCAGAAACACGTGTCGGCAGGTACCAGAAGAATTATTTTTTAATCTGCTTCTTTTGCGGAATTACCCGTTAAACTTTTCCACTTATTGATATTACTCCACATGATCCATATTTTGTACTTGCCAGAGTATCCTAATCGGATGTTTTCCAGCGTGCAGACAAGAACAGCATATATTTCTGCCTGTATTATCGAGCAGTTCTTCCCGAGAGGGATGGACATGCTCACTCGAAGTCCCACAATGCCTGCACCTGTCCCTGTAGTCGTTACAGAGCCATCTGTGAACCATGTGGGCCCCTCTGGTTTAAGGAGATCACTCCTTGTATCCCATTGGTCTCTATCAGGAACAATCACCCTATAGGGTTCGTTAAAGCAGAATAAGGAGCCCGCACGGTCACTCCTCCGGAGGAGAGATGCATCATCGTCCTCCACCTAGTTATACGATACTTTGAATATTATTTATGTCAGACTCCTCTAATTCTTCCATTGATTCTTTCATAGAAAACGATTGTGAATTAGAGTCAGTTTTATTGAATTCCTTCAATAACCCTTCCATTTCATCAAGAAATACGTTACTAAATAATATAGAATTAAATAATTCAATTAATAATTTATACATGCCAAATACAATCCCAGTTTTTGACATTAAAATTTTGAGTATTGTTCCCGATTTCGATGGGAACCCTAATAAACTACACAGATTCATTCAATCTGCGGAAGCACTTTTGCTTCACTATTTTGATACAAATAATTTAGCTAATTTTCAGAAAACTCTTCTGCTAAATGGCATATTAAATAAGCTCCATGGAAGAGCTGAAGAAATTGTGGCTATTCACGGAGCCACTTCTAATTGGCATGACATAAAGAATGCCCTTTTATTACACTTAGTCGATCAAAGAGATGAGAATTGTCTAAATCAAGATTTAGTTAATTTAAGACAGAATAATGGTGAAACTCCAAAAGAGTTTCACGAAAAAATCATGTCACTATTAAATAATATTTGCAAGTATATTTATTTGAAATGTGATGCGGCATTGAGACCAAGTAAGAGGGTTTTTTTTACAAAGCAAGCTCTTAAAACTTTTTTGGCTGGGTCAAAGGAACCTTTAGGTCCAATCATTAGGGCGATGCGACCCCAATCTTTAGCTCGAGCGTTACAGTTTATTATCGAAGAAGATAATATTAAGCATAATCAAAAATCAGGTACGATTGTTAATGATGTAAAAAAGAGTACTGTAGAAAATAGGCCTTTTAACAATAGTCACGCAAACGCTTCACGTTTTCAAAATCAAAATAACATTTTCCAAAATCAATTACTAAACCATAATCAATTTCCGAGTGCCCCAATACACCTAAATCGATATTCTAATTATAGAGAAATTCACAAGTATTCGTTAGACCTCAAGCGTCTAGACCCACACCTATGAGTATTTCAACTAACCAAACTAGCCAAAGAACCACCCCTATGAGTATTTCGACCAATAACACTGTTCCAAAATTTCAATCCTCAAATATTAGAAACATCAATAGAAATTATTTTCCAAATAAAAAAGTTCAACCGAGACAAAATTTTGTGAGTGAAGAATTGTTCAATACAGAAAATTACGAAGAGGAAATTCCTCCAGAATTCTCCGAAAATTAAGGCGACCCTTTTCCAACTGAATATTTGTTAGAAGATAATGAAGAAAATTTTCAATCGGATCGTTTACAAGACCAGAACACATAGAGTATCATTTGTCAAGCAAAAAAAAAAAGAATTACCCCATATTACTATAAAATACCCTCCCCTAAAATTACTTATTGATACTGGATCAACTAAATCGTTCATAAATCCTGATCTTGCAAACAAGTATTATTCGAAATTTATCTTCGAAGAACCATTCACTGTTTCGACTGTTTTTCAAAGTTCTTCACATAATTATTGTGCGGAAATACCGTTATTTTCAGAATTCAAGTACGATGATCAATTCAAATTTTACCTCTTTAAATTCCACAATGTTTATGATGGCCTTATAGGACTTGATAATTTAAAACTTTCGAAAGCAATCTTGAATTTCGGTGAATCAACATTAGTTACACCTCCTGCAATAATTCTCATTAAATATCAACCATCTCTAAAGAAAATTCCATTCAGAATCAAAATTGATGCCAACACTAAAATAATAACAAAAATTCCTGTAAAATTAAAAAAACGGTGATATTCTTGTTCCGAAACAAATTATTCAGAAATGTGAAATTCCAGAAATATTAACTGTGTTTAATAATGGATTAGCCTATGTCAAAATTTTAAACAAAACTAATAACAATTTAATCCTTATGCTTGATGATCCGATAGAATCATTTCCATTTAATGATAACAATTACGAAATTTTTTATATAGAGTCTGAAACTGTCACAAAAAATGCAGACATAAAAAAATTAATTAGAACCTCTCACATGAACAATGAAGAAAAACATCATATTTTGAATTTATGCAAAAAATATTCTGACATCTTCCAATTAGAGAATCAACCTCTTTCATTTACTAGTCAAGTTAAACATTCAATCAATACTAAAGATGAAACACCCGTATATACAAAATCATACAGATATCCATTTGTCCATAAAGAAGAAGTTCAAAAACAAATTAATTCCATGTTAGACCAAGGAACTATCAGACCGAGTCAATCACCCTGGTCCTCACCGATTAGGGTAGTTCCAAAAAAATCTGATGCATCAGGCAAAAAGAAGTGGAGAATAGTAGTTGATTATCGAAAATATTATTATTATTATTATTATTATTATACTGATCCTCCTGGGTCTTCCACAAGGAGACCCCTCATAAGCTCTAAGAGCTTGCCCTGAGTTAGGAGAACCAGTTCTGTTCTGTGTAGGCTTTGTTACTGTGTCCTTACGCCACCTTAGGCTCAGCACTGTTAATTTTTGACCCAACAGCGAATGGTGGCGATTACCGTGACCAGAAAATTTCTTTCCTAGCCTCGGAATTGAACTTGGGGCTTCCGCTCCCAAGTCAATTACTCTACCACTGAGCCAATCAAACGACAATCAATATGAATTGAATGATATCATAATATTTTCACATCCCTTCAGGAACACATAATCAACTTGAGAACAGTTTTTCAAAGGCTTAGAGACGCAAATTTAAAAATTCAACTAGACAAATCTGAATTTTTAAGGAAAGAAGTAGCATATTTAGGGCACATAGCGACCCCCGAGGGAGTGAAGCCCAACCCAGACAAAATTGTAGCAATAAAAAAATATCCATTACCAAAAACAAGCAAAGATATAAAAGGATTTTTAGAACTTTTGGGCTATTACAGAAAATTTATCAAGGACTTTGCCAAAATCACTAAAACATTAACCACTTGTCTAAAGAAAGGAGCCAAAATTGAACATACTCCCCAATTCAAAAATTGTTTTGAATATTGTAAAAATTTATTAGTCAATGAACCTATTCTTCAATACCCCGACTTTTCAAAGGAATTTATCCTCACAACGGATGCTAGTAATTTTGCTATAGGTGCTGTTTTATCCCAAGGAAAAATTGGTAGCGATAAACCCATTTCCTACGCATCTAGGACTTTAAATGACATGGAACAAAATTATAGTACAAAGGAAAAGGAACTTCTGGCAATGGTATGGGCAACAAAATATTTTCGACCTTATATCTACCGCAGAAAATTCAAAATTATCACAGACCACCGACCCTTACAATGGGTTATGTCCCTCAAGGAAACCGGCAGTCGACTTTTGAGATGGAGGCTGAAACTTGAAGAATATGACTTCGAAATTGTTTATAAAAAAGGAAGTTTCAATACCAATGCTGACGCTCTTTCTCGAATCGAAATTCATAACAAAGAATTATTAGACAACATAGAAAAGTTAAACGAGTCACTCTCTAAAACAAATTTGAATAACGATAATGAAGCCAGACTATGAAACGCTTTTCAAAACACTAATAAATCTCAAGTCATTGTGTGAACAAAATGACAAAAAATACCTAGCCATGCCAAGAAATTCATGTGGAGCAAAATTTTTTCCATGATTAAATACATTTTTGGAAATTGTGATATACAAGAAGTCATATATTATGTAACCGATCCAAAATTAAAGATATTAGAATATTCTGAAGACATCTCCGAAGGTAATACTATACATACATTCAAACCATGAAAATCCTATACAAGAAATTCCGATTTCTGATAAAGTCCTCAACACTTTTGATAATCAAGTAATCTTTGAATTCGTGCATCACTCCCCAGCAGAGGTGAAAGTAGAAAGAATATTTCCAAATAAACAGAGAACTTTTGTCCAAATCGCCACAAATAATTTTAGTAACGATGTTGTACAATTTTTCAAAACTTATATGCGTCCAAAAATCTTGTATGCATTGCATTTCAAGCAAGGATAATTATTACCAAGAAATGTGTGAGATTCTCAGGAAAACCTTCAAACAATTGGCTTTCAAAATAGTAAAATGCAATAATATTTTGGAAGATATTATCGATAAAGATCAACAAACCTTGACCATTCAATTTATTCATGAGACAAAAACGAATCATAGAGGAATTGCCGAAACAATTTCCAGAATGAAATGGACCTATTATTGGCCCAGTATTCAAATTGATGTTACTGAATATATAAATAATTGCGAACTATGCCAAATTAATAAATATGACAGAGCCCCTTCGAAACAAAAACTAATGTTAACTCCCACACCTTGTAAACCATTCGAAATTATTCACGTAGATACATTTCAAGCTCAAAATAAAAAATTCCTCACAATAATAGATTCATTTTCTAAGTACGCCCAAGCTTATCCCTTAATTTCATCTACGGGAATTGAAATCGACAAATCGCTCTTAATATTCATGACACATTATGAATCACTGTCAACGATCGTAATGGACAACGGAACGGAGTTCAAAAACGGTGTCGTTATAGAATTTTTGAAAGTCCATCAAATAACACCCCATTTTGTTACAACCAATAGTTCTCAATCGAACGGTTTAATTGAGCGATTACATTAGATCTTAATAGAACATTTACGTATAATCAGGAACATAGATAAGCAAAACCTCAGTATTGAAAATATCATGCCTTATGCAATTTTCGGCTACAATTATTCAATTCATTCTTCAACAAAACAAAAGCCATTCGATGTTATAAACAGTCATCTAAATTCACAAGATCCAATGAATATTGATTTAAATGAAAAACTTACCAATAATTATATCGAAGAACATCGGGGAAAAAACAAAGAACTTTATAAACGCCTAAACGAAGAAATGGTAAAACGGAAACAATCAATTACCAACAAAATTAATGAAACAAGGGAAGAACCCCTTCCATATAAATCATTCTACCGCTTACCGCAAAGTGAAATCGAACAACCGTAATAAACTTTCTCCGAAATTTTCTAAAGAAAAAGTTGTTAGTGACAATAATATCAAAATTTCAAGCGAAAATAAAACCTTACATAAGCAAAATATAAAAAAGACTAAAGCTAAAACGAGAAAACTTTCACAGGATGCTCCTACTGCCGCTAGCTGTAACTCAGGAGATAAAAATAACTGACCTCCAGGACAACCCAGGCATTCTTTCGATTCATCTAGGCAATGCAAGAGTCAGATCAAAATTTCACGACTTTATTCATTTTTTCGATTTATTACCGATTAATGACGTTTTGAAATCTCTGCGTCACCTATATCTTCATGCATCGAAAACATTTCTCAACAAACCAAACAGCACTTTTTTAAAGAATTAGAAACTCACAAAAAATACTATCAGCATCAATTAGATTTGGCCGAACAAAAATTTAAAGGGCTAATTCCTACAATACGATCTAAACGTGGCTTGATAGATGGGCTCGGAACCGTTATCAAAAGCATTTCAGGTAATTTAGATGCAAATGATACAATCCATTATGAAACAGCAATAATGCAACTGCAGTCTAATCAGAAGGATATTATGAAAAATCTAAATAGTGACATATCCCTTACTGGAGATATTATAGAAAAAATTCAATGAAACTGTGTCAGTTCTTCAACAAAATATACATCTTATTAAAGAAAAAAAGATAATGCGGATGAGTATATTTATATAGAAAAGTATAACGGGTGATTCCGCAAAAGAAGCACCTCCGTTTACCTCCGAATTGGAGGTCCTAGAGCTGAAGGCACAAATTGGTTGCTCGCTCCTGATGTGGTGCCACCTGTTTTCAGTTATCTTTTCACCTTTTTTTGGTTTCTTGGTTGCCCTGTCCTGAAGAAGCCAACTAGCAGAAACACGTGTCGGCAGGTACCAGCAGAATTGTTTTCTCTGCTTCTTTTGCGGAATCACCCGTTATACTTTTCTATATAAATATACTCATCCGCATTATCTTTTTTTCTTTAATACATATCCTCGGGTTAAGGTCGCATCGCACAGGTAGCTTATGCTTCCTCTGTGCCGATGCCATAGTTTACCTCCGAATTGGAGGTCCTAGAGCTGAAGGCACAAATTGGTTGCTCGCTCCTGATGTGGTGCCACCTGTTTTCAGTTATCTTTTCACCTTTTTTTGGTTTCTTGGTTGCCCTGTCCTGAAGAAGCCAACTAGCAGAAACACGTGTCGGCAGGTACCAGCAGAATTGTTTTCTCTGCTTCTTTTGCGGAATCACCCGTTATACTTTTCTATATAAATATACTCATCCGCATTATCTTTTTTTCTTTAATACATATCCTCGGGTTAAGGTCGCATCGCACAGGTAGCTTATGCTTCCTCTGTGCCGATGCCATAGTTTACCTCCGAATTGGAGGTCCTAGAGCTGAAGGCACAAATTGGTTGCTCGCTCCTGATGTGGTGCCACCTGTTTTCAGTTATCTTTTCACCTTTTTTTGGTTTCTTGGTTGCCCTGTCCTGAAGAAGCCAACTAGCAGAAACACGTGTCGGCAGGTACCAGCAGAATTGTTTTCTCTGCTTCTTTTGCGGAATCACCCGTTATACTTTTCTATATACATCTTATTGTTTCCCAGTTTCAAGGAATGGTTGGAAATTCACTAAACTATATGATAACTTTTACTTTTATTTGAGAATTAAAAATATTATCGAGCAAATGGATACATCCATAAACATCGTAATGGAGTTCATCAACGAAATCAAAAATGCCTTAAGTTTCTCAAAATTAGGAACGTCGCATCATAGTGTAATGAAATTTTTTTTTTTGTATCAGTATACCTCTTCACCTTGTGTGAATTTGCATACGATCTTTTACTGCGAAATCAATGATTTGATTGAAGGATCAAAAACCAACGATTGTATATTCCAACTACTTCAACTAAAAAAAGCTTCGGGAACATGTCAGCGATACGCAGTATCAACCAATAAAAATTTCATCCAGCAAATAGATAATAGCAAATTCATTGACATATTTTCGAATGGAATCAAAATACGAACATTCTGCAAAATAAGTGATTTCACTGAATTGAAAGGAAATTATTTGATAACTGTACCCAAGGGATGCTTTTTCGAAACAAAAGAAGAAAAATATTATAACAACAAAGAAATAATTAAGAGCCAACCAATGTTCCTGCCAAAAATTTCTGATGGTTCCAACACTTCAACTCTCAGTATATTCAAAATTCAAATTCAAGATGTTTCTCTAGATCAGATCCACATCCTCAAACGACAACAAGAAAAAATTCATCCGTTAATTGCTGACCATTACAAAACGAAGCCCGTGTGGGGTTGCTAGTCCT
The DNA here is from genome assembly GCA_937662695.2 of Halyzia sedecimguttata. Lineage (NCBI taxonomy): Eukaryota > Metazoa > Arthropoda > Insecta > Coleoptera > Coccinellidae > Halyzia > Halyzia sedecimguttata. The sequence goes on along the minus strand of OW569414.2, from coordinate 54,097,604 downwards.
CCATCGGGCGCCTTCCCAGGTGGCGGATAGGGGAATGCCCACCAGATTTGGTGGGTGCCGAGGAAATCAAATACTCGGGGCGGACCAAAACTAGCACCGTAGTGTCTGTTTTCAAATTGAGCGGCTACAAACAGCGTCTGACCCAGATTGGGCGGCTGAAAACCACACTCGCCAACACGCTCGGCAAGCGAGGCGTTTTATATGCCAAAAACCCTTCATGAAATTTCTATGCCGAAATGTCGAATTCAAAGAAAATACCCCAGGTGAGTAGTGCCGATCGCACGAAATCTCACACTGATTACAAATCAGTCTGCCTCAATTCGGATTCTGGGGGAGGCAAAAATTCGATAGATCCTGGTAGAAAACAAGAAGCGAAAACAACAAAGATCTATGTTGCCACATATAATATAAGAACGATGAGAAATACGGAACACCTCGCTAGATTAGAAGAAGAACTTGAGCACATAAAGTGGGACATTCTGGGATTATGTGAAACCCGCCTTCCGGAAGAGAAAGCCACAGTTCTGAAGACAGGTCACTTGTTGTATCAGAGAAATTCTGTCGAGCCTGGGCAGGGAGGAGTAGCTTTTTTGGTTAATAAAAGACTGAGACACCTGATAACCGAAATGAATTCGATCTCAGACAGGGTGGTCTACATGATACTTAAACTGAATAAGAGATACAACATTCAATTCATCCACGGATACGCCCCGACAAGCCAGGCAGACAACGTAGAGATGGAAACATTCCTTGAAGATATTTCTACGGCCATGGAGTTACGAAAAACACACTTCAAAATAATAAGTGGTGACTTCAATGCAAAAATCGGCCAGAGGTGTTCAACTGATTCTCACTATATTGGGAACTTTGGCCTTGGTACTAGGAATGATAGAGGAGAATCTCTGGTAGACTACCTAAACAAGGAACGTTTATATTGTTTGAATACGTTTTTTAAAAAACCCAAGCAGAGAAAATGGACTTGGAAAGTCCAGACGGAAAAACAAAAAATGAGATTGATTTCATATTAACGAACAACAGGAAAATCTGCACAGACATTTCGGTTCTGAACCAGTTTGATACGAACAGTGATCATAGATTGGTAAGAGCATCCTTTACCTTCAAGCTGAAAATAGAAAGAAACAAGCTTATCCATGCCTGCAGATTCCCAACCTCTAAAGAACTACAACTGAGTAAAGGCGAATATCAGAGAGAACTGGAGAAAAAACTTGAATCAACTAGTGAGTTAGAAGAAATGAACATCAATGATCTTAATCACAAGGTGACCACTGATATATACACCGCAACCAAAAAAGTATGCATGAGAGCAAAAACAAAAAACAACCCTAAAATACACCCAGATACGCTCAAACTGATAGAAGAGAGAAAAAGAACCCCAAGAGATGCATCAGGCTATGGAGAACTAAATAGGAAGATCCAAAAACAAGCCAGAAAAGAAATTCGCAACTACAACACCAGAATAATCGAAGACGCAATTGAGGACAATGCGAATATGAAAGCTTAAGATCGAAACTGTCCACGGGTAGACACAGAATATCGCAGATGAAAGATCAGAGAGGAAATGTGGTGTCAGACACCAACATAATTACTGAACACATAAGAGATTTCTACACCCGTCTTTATACTTCTACCAGGCCTAGTCCAGGAACTACAAAATCCGTTGTGTGCAATGTAGGATCCGAAGACATCCCAGAGATAACAAGAGAAGAAATAAGAGCCGCTCTCAAGCAAATGAAAAATGGGAAATGCAGTGGAGAAGACAAGATCACCTGTGAAATGCTAAGAGAGGGAGGAGACGTCATAGAACAATCGTTGCGGATCCTTTTGAATAAATGCTTGGAGGAGGGTATAATTCCAGAAACTTGGAAGAATGCAGAAGTTATTTTGCTATTTAAGAAAGGAGATAAGTTCGAATTGGAGAATTATCGCCCTATCAGCCTCCTCTCTCACCTATATAAACTTTTCACTAAAATAATTACGAAGAGACTCACACATAAATTTGACTCATACCAACCAGTGGAGCAAGCAGGATTTCGTAGAGGTTTTGGGACAGTGGACCATCTTCAAAGTATAAGAACACTTATAGAGAAAACGTCAGAGTACAACGTTCCCTTACACTTGGCTTTCATAGATTTCCACAAGGCATTCGACTCTATCGAAACATGGGCATTTCTGGAAGCAATGGCCGACGCTAGGATGGATTCTCGATACACGAATCTGCTAAAATATATATACGAAAATGCCACCTTTCACGTCAAGATAAACGAAGAATGGAAAACACAGCAAATCCGATTGAATAGGGGTGTACGTCAGGGCGATACCATATCCCCAAAATTATTCACCCTCACTCTGGAGAACATCTTCAAATCGTTGCACTGGGAAACGAAAGGTATTAACATCGATGGATCGTACCTGAACCATCTCCGGTTTGCGGATGATATTGTCCTGATTAGCAGTAATGCTCACGAACTGGTAAATATGCTAAAAGAACTGGCGGACGCTGCGGAAAGGGTTGGCTTAAGAATGAACATCTCGAAGACCAAGATAATGAGTAACATCGAGGAGGACATCTACTTACATTCTACAAAGCTGGAGAATGTTCAGAATATATCTATCTTGGACATGCAATAAGATTGGGTAAAGAGAATCAGAGAGCGGAATTGAGCAGGAGAATAAGACTGACATGGGTGGCTTTTGGAAAACTTAAATATATATTCAGGAACAACAACATCCCCATAAACCTGAAAAAAAGAGTTTTCGATGCCTGTATACTGCCAGTGGCGACATACGGCCTTGAAACAATGGCACTGACATAAAAATCTACAAGTAAATTAAGGGTAATGCAGAGAGCTATGGAACGCGCGATGCTTGGATTGAGTTTGAGAGATAAAGTGAGAAACGAAGAAATACGACAAATAACAAAGGTTGTGGATATAATACAGCGCGTGGCAGATCTGAAATGGCAATGGGTTGGACACGTGGCTCGTCAAGATTCTAACAGGTGGACAAATAAACTTACACACTGGCGACCAAGACAAACAAAACGCAGTGTGGGAAGACCGCAACGGAGATGGTTGGACGACATTAAGGCTCGGGCGGGAAATGGATGGCATCGGGTGGCACAGGACAGGTCGGAATGGAGTCATTTGAAGGAGGCCTACATCCAGGAGTGGATGAAGAATGGCTGAGGGAGAGAGAGAGAGAGACAAAACGAAGAATTATCTGCATGGAAGCCTCATTGGCCTTGTCTATGTTATACTAATAATTATTGTCATTTATTTCTGTCACATTAAACTGAAACAATCCTTGGAAACCAGAAACCCATCTAGGGGTGTGGAACGTGAAGATGGTACCGAGCCAAACCAAGTGTCATTTTTCTCCCCGTAATGACTCTTCTGTGGATGGAGGAGTTACATATTACTGACCGTTGCATTCCTGACCGTTGCAGCACATCGTCTTCCCGTGGGAACCTATGACTAGGCAAACCTCAGGATGCAACACAGTGCAGCGTTGACAATATTATATATATATGCTCATTATTAATTTTTCCTCAGTCTTGACTTGAAATCAAATTGTAAAACATCTATAAATTACTTTGGTTTATGTATCAATAAAAACCAATTTTTAAAAACTTGTTTTGCCTTGCACAAAACATAATTCGCGTCTTCTTGGCATAATGGATAGTGTTGATCATTATTCATTTCCTTTAATTTCGAGTTATTCTGATGAACGATGCTTAAATAATTTGAGGTGATTTGTAATGAAAAATTAGAGTTTAGTTACCATTTTTTATTTTAAAAAAGCAGTTTTTCAGATATTATCATAATACTTTTCCTAATCAATAATTCCAGCTATTCGAAGTTAATCGGCCAAATATTGTATTCGTTCGAAAGTATCTACAGTGCATTTTCAGCATGCAGTAAGCATAGCTCGTCAACTATATTACTGATATCAAACCATTATCATTAAGAAGAGGAATAACAATCTTAGAACTTCAAGTTTTATTGGAACCTTAATTCAATTATCCGGTGACATGTTTCGGCAGTTCTACTATACTGCCATTCTCAAACCAAGAATCTGAAAAAACTCTAATTGAAAAATTTCACAGACAACTAAGTTCGACTAAAAGCCAAAACATTAGAAACTGAAGGAATGAAATTTATCTTAAACAGTTGTGAGGTTATGTGAAAATGTAAAAATAAACAATAAACAAACCAAATTGAAATTGAATTTTAAACTTACAATTGCCGGTTCCTTAGTCATATAATAAATAAAAATCATTAAGTCATTAAGGTAAAAGATTGAGAGGTCAATAGTTAAAATTGCAAACAACGGAATAAAAACTACATATTAAAAACATTCTCCGGATGATCGAGATCGGAAAACCATCATTAATAAGTAGTGACAACTCAAACACAAACAACTAAACACAGATGAACTACTCCAAATCATGTTCTTCTTTCCCTTTGTGGAGTAATAGGCCGAATTGCCAAATTTGAAAATCTGCTTCTAGTGGGTGCCAATAATTTATAGGTGTCTTTTATATTGTTCGTCAACATAGCATTCAGAGTTTTGAGCCCACTGTCACTCATATGTTTGAATATTTCGACTTCTTCTAAGATTTCCTGTTTGAACCCAAAATCACAATGATGGATCACTCTTGTATTGGTGTCAATATCAAATTTGTGATCTTCTTCTCTGAGGTGGCAACCAAAAATAGATTTGTTGTTATCGGGGTTTCTGACGCTCGCTAGGTGTTCTTTGGTCCTTGTTCTAATAGACCTTCCACTTCTACCCACATACACAACATTGCAGTCCTGTTCACCGCATTCCAGTCTGTAAATTCCTGGTTTGTCGAGACTATCGATAGGGCTTTTGTTTCTGACGAGGGACCTCTGTAGTGTATTCTGTGATACGAATGCTATCTTTGTGTTTTCAACCTGACGCAGAACATTTGCAATCTTATATGAGACATTTCCATAGAACGGAATCTTGCAGAACTTTTTGGTTGGAATAGTCGCATCATTCTCAAGGGCTGATTGGACCGGTGGTGGTTTTTCTTCATTTTTCTTTTTTATGAGATGTTCAATCATGTCAGCGTTTTTACGAAATCATCATTATCATTAACTTTATGAAGACTTTGTGTTGGATACCTTTCCTGTGTATCTCTTATATATGTTGGTGTGCAGACTCTTTGCATAGTTTTCCCTAATGTGATCAACACTCATATGGTCATGCAATTTATCATGTTTCTTGATTGTGTGTTTCTTTAAGGCATCGTTTCGTATATTCATGTGTCTGCCCAAATGATTGGGTTGGTTGTATTGTTTTTCACAAATGCTGTAGGTATAAATTCTGTTGATATATGAAAATGAGACTGATAAGTATACGCGTTAAATACTCTTTATATCCACTATATACATTTTTATAGCTGTTTTATATACGTTTTGCATTCACTTTATAACTGAATATGTATCCATTCATGAATCTGAGAACGCACTTCATATCAGCTTTGCATAATGACAAAGTAATATATTCATGAAATTCTACGGTCGTAATAGATCAGTCCAAGCACAATCATAACAATCTATACACATTCTTTATAGAAATTCAATAGAACACAGGAACAAAATTTGCCATATTTATTTGTGTATTTTCGTAGACATTCGAGTATCTTCATATATATTCGTACATCTTCGTATACAGTCATGAATCAATCAATTTTGCTGAGGAGTATCAAGACATGTTTTCGCTTTATAGTTTGGATATATGTATACACTCATGCATTTTTGTCGTACTTCATATGAATTCATCACGAACAAGATGGAAGAACATGCGAATTTGATGATGATTTAGGATGAATATACAACCTACATACATACGTAACCAAGAAAAGGATGGAAAAACATGCGTCAAGCGTGTAGCCATTATCATTAACTTTATGAAGGATAGCTTTCTTCATGCAGCATCTCAAGCTTACTTTATATATGTTTTGCAACCACTTTATGTACAGTTAAAATCAGTTTTGTGTATTTTCGTAGACATTCCAGTATCTTCGTATACCTTCATGAATCTATCAGTTTAGCATAGGCGTATCAAGACATGTATTCGTTTTATAGTTTGGATATATGTATACACTCATGCATTCTTGTCGTACCTCCTAAGATTTCATCACGAAAAAGATGGAAAAACATGCGTCAAGCGAGTAGCCATTATCATTAACTTTATGAGATATAGCTTTCTTCATGCAGCATCTCAAGCGTACTTTATATATGTTTTGCAACCGCTTTATACACAGTTTATATCAGTTTTGTGTATTTTCGTAGACATTCGAGTATCTTTGTATACATTCGTACATCTTCGTATACATTCAAATCAACCAATTTTGCATAAGAGTATCAAGGCTTGTTGTTTATATCAATTTTGTGTATTTTTCCTAGACATTCGAGCATCTTCGTATACATTCGTGCACCTTCGTATACCTTCATGAATCTATCAGTTTAGCGTAGGAGTATCAAGACATATATTCTTATTATAGTTTGGATATATGTATACAATCATGCATTTTTGTCATACTTCATATGAATTAATCACGAAAAAGATGGAAGAACATACGAATTTGATGATGATGTAGGATGAATTACAACCTACATACATACGTAACCAAGAAAAAGATGGAAAAACATGCGTCAAGCGTGTAGCCATTATCATTAACTTTATGAGGGATAGCTTTCTTCATGCAGCATCTCAAGTTTACTTTATATATGATTTGCAACCACTTTATGTACAGTTTATATCAGTTTTGTGTATTTTCATAGACATTCGAGTTTTCATATGAATTAATCACGAAAAAGATGGAAGAACATGCGAATTTGATGATGATGTAGGATGAATATAGAAATATAATAACAACTTGAAAACACTTTTTTTTAAAATATGGAGAACTATCGAAAGCAGTTCTAATGAAAAACTACAACGATCTAATCGATACGATGGTTATCTACAGACTTGCCTTATCCTACGAGGTATCTACCTTACGTGAACTACTATACTGAATAAGCATTCTGGTGGTCAAGGCTACCACTCGCAACTATGCAATATTGCAATATGTTTCCTTTGAGGAATGTACGGGATCAGCTTACATATTACCTCCCCCTTTTAAAGAACTGAGTTCAATCTAAATGGTTGAACTCTGTTTTTCGATCAGTTTTGAAAATTTAATAATGAATATCTTATATAATATAATGAAAATTCCAATTAAACAGATTATTAGGAAAATGAAATAAAGAGAGGAAATATAATTCCACTTATACAAGTTGGATTCTGCAAAATATGATACATTCAAAGGTTATATGATAAAATCCTGAATATGTGAGAAATTCATATTATTCAATTGAAATTGATGGTACACATGATTAGTTGTTGATGGATGAAATGTCTTGTGACCAATGGATATGTGACATTTACTCTCTACTAAAAGAATTTTTCTTGGTTCATGTTCATATGATAGATGTCCTGAACAATTTTCTTTCAACAAATCATTAAATACCGATAGATAATTTCCATCAGGTAATAATATCAAATCGTTCACTTCCTGAGCACTTTGTCTGGAACAGTTTTCTCTTTTTTCTTTCACAAACTCACCATAACATAACGGTGGTTTCACTAGTTTATTCTGCGGGCACAACATCCATTCTTCTACATGTTGACAATCTTCATATAGGGACCACTTGATTTCTTCTTGTTGGATCAATAGATACTTCGGTTGATCTATAGGGTAGGTATTTAGGAAGGGAATACATTTAAGTTCATAGGTTTCGAAAGGTACCAAAGGTACTCTAATCACAAATAATATTTGTTCGTTTGAATTTAAACTGATGTGAAACATACTGAGTAGAAATCTTTCAAGTATATCAAATGCCTAAGTAAATCATTATTTTGGACATAGTTTCTGAAATAATTTAAAGGTAATATTGATTCATGCAACAAATATAGTCTAGCAAAACTAACGGCTGTATTGATTTCTGCGAATATCCTAGATATTTTAATTTGTTCGAATTGTAAAAGAATAATTTTGTCTAGAATCTATTGAAATTTCATGAACTTATTCATTTCTTGTACCATGATATTCGTTTGATTTTTGAATCTATTGGATATAGAATTTATTACACTTATAACTTGATTTTGACTTGTTTCTATGGTACCTACATTATTTTGTAATTTTTGAAAATACCCTTGATTCATCCTTAAACAAATGATGTTTATTTTTTTCGTTGCTTGATTCTATTTTTATGATAGATATGGCCTTTATCAGGCTCTTTTATCAGAATATTATCCAAAATTTTTATTTTTGATTCTTTAAATCGAGGTTTCATTTTGCAACTGCTCGTAATTTTAAATACATTTTTCTATTTTCGTCAAGAACAACATTTCTGTTCGGTGCTGATTTTCCTTCTGCCTTCTGATTTCGTTTTTCTTATTGTTATTCGTTAGAACTTCAGAAATGTTTTTTAAATTTAGATTATATTGTTCCGGATAAAGAATTTCCAGAATAGGATTTTCCTCGTTTGAATGAATAGTTCCTGTATCTGACATATCGTCATCATTAATTTCTAATAGCTCTTTGAAGTCTTCTTCTCTTAACTCCAAATCTTCATTCGTTAATATTCAATTCTTCTGGTTTAATTCTAGAAAGGGCATCAGCATCATTGTTAACACCTTTTCTATATTTTATTTCAAAATTAAATTCGTCTAACTTAATTCTCCAACGCATTAGTCTCGATGAAGTTTCTTTTAAAGAAAACAGCCAAGTGGTCGATGATCAGTGTATATTGTGAATTTTCTGCCGAAAAGATATGGTCGAAAATGTTTCGTAGCCCACAGTAATTCTTTTTCAATGGTTGAATAATTAATTTCTGCCTTATTTAGGGTTCTACTTGCAAACGATAGGGGTAAATCATTAGGGGGGTTGCCTTGTGACAAAATTGCACCTACTGCATATTTCGAAGCATCAGTTGTTAGTATGAAGGGTTGATTAAAATCTGGGAATTGTAAAATTGGGTGATTCATCAACTAATTCTTACTTGTATTGAAAGCCTGCTGGTACTCTTGGTCATCTATATTGATTTTCGAGTCCTTTTTTAAGCATTGAGTTAGGGGTTTTGTGAGTTTAGAAAAATTTGGAATAAACTTCCGATAGTAACCTATCATGCCTAAATATGATTTTATCTCCTTAGGGGTTTTTGGAATTGGAAAATTCTTAACTGCTTCTACTTTTTCAGGATTAGGTTCTGTTCCTTTGTCAGAAATTTTAAATCCTAAGATTCTGAAAAACTATGATTTGTCCAGTTGTATTTTCAAATTCTCGTTTTTTAGTAATTCTGAAACCGTTTGGATATCAGCTAAATGTTTGTCCGGATCTTTCGAAACTATCAGAATGTCGTCCATTTAAACTACGCAAATTTTTCCGAGAAGCGGTTGCAAAATTGTATTCATAACTCTTTGAAAAGTTGAAGGGGCATTTTTTAATCCGAAAGGCATTCTCAAGAATTCGAAATGTCCATCATCTGTGGCAAAAGCTGTTTTTTCTATTGACTCTTTATCTAATTCTATTTGATGATATCCTGAAGCCAGATCTGTGGTGCTGAAATGTTTCGCATCTTTCAACTCATCCAAAATTTCATCAATATTTGGAATTGGAAATTTATCGTGTTTTTTCATTGAGCTTTCGGTAATAGATTGCGATTCGCCATTTCTGTTTTCCTGATTTATCCGCTTTTTTAGGAATGATTACTATTGGAAATGACCAAGAGGAAATACTGGGTCTAATTATATTTTTACTTAAAAGATCTTCAATTTGGTTTTTTACTTCTTCTTTATGAATTTCCGGATATCTATAGCGTTTTATATAAACTGGATAGTCATCGATAGTTCTAATGTTGTGTTTGATTTTATTGGTAAAAGTAAGAGGTTGTCCTGGTAATTGCAAAACCGATTCATTACTCTGTAAATTCTTGGTGACTTGGTTTTTCATATTTTCATCTAAGTGATCTAAATCTACTGATAATTTCTCTCGAGGTTTTACTTGTTGTAAATGGAGTTCATGGGAAACGATTCCATTAGTCAGTATTTTATTTTAAGTTTCATCAAATTATATCCTATAACGCCGTCATAATGTGGATGAAATTTATAAACTACGAATGGGTACGTTGTGTCACAACCAAACATATCAAGAGGAAATAGAGGTTTATTTTTACTGAAGTCTTTTCCTGTAGCTGTTGTGAAATTCGTCATTTCTTCATAGATTGAGTTAGGAAAATAATTATACGCAATCATTGGATCAATAATGGAAATGGAGCTACCTGAATCTACTAACAATTTACAAGGAGGGTCTTCTAACCTTAAATATGGGAGACTAGCGATTCTTTCATGGTTGAAATTTAGGTCATGTGTGAATGGTAGGCAGTTTCTTGAAACTTTTGATCTACATCTACATTATATGATCGAGCTTGTTCCGAATTTTGATAATCCGTATCGTGGTTTTGATCGAAATCTACGTCATATTGTTCGTTTTCAAATGATTCATTTTGTTGTTCCGTGTTATACAATTCTTCTGAAATGAAATTTGGTGGTGCATTGGGCCTAAAATGATTTTCTTTAGGTTGATAATTCGGTTTTTTCCGTCTTATGCTTGTTGACTCATTTGGTCGTTTAGTTGGCAAAATTCTTGTTCTTACGGACATTGGTTCCGGTCTGTTATTTAGTGTCCGACCGAAACTGGTTTTTCAGCCGAAACCGAAACCGAAACCGAACTTTCGGCCAGGCTGTCAGTTTCGGCCGAAACCGAAACCGAAACCGAAACTTACATACACATATTAAAATTTATATCTTATACTGAAATCTTGTTTATTTTTTACAAGTTCATTTGCATATATGTACATAGAAACAGTTAAGGAGTATAAGTAAAATAAAAAGACAAATTTTTTGAGATCTTTATCGATTTTGGCATTATCCAGTTATCAAAATAATCTATTTAAATAAAAAAACATTGAAATGACATAAAAAACGAACGAAATATTTTACTAATATTAAATGCATAAAAAACAAACGAAATATGTATGTTACTAATTTCAAATTAGTATTTTAGTAATCAAAATTTAAAAGTCTTATATTGTACGCTAAGAAAAGCAGTTTTTCCGCGTTCTCGCCCAGTAGATTATGCCGACGATCTGAATATATTTGTCCTGCAGCACTGAAAAGTTGCTCACTTGGAACACTAGTAGGTGGAGCGGAAAGGTATTTTAAAACTGCGTTTCTCAGGGTAGGATATGGACTGCTGTTCCAATAACAGTATATGTCGGCATTGCGTTGCAATAGTGGCTCCGACAGATAAGATTGAATTGTTTCCTTCAAAATTGTTTCTTCATTTTCGGATCCGGATACCACACTCGGATTCGAAGTATCATCGTGGACATCCCAAAGACTCTCCTTTTCTTGGTGCATTCTAGAGGATTGCGGGAATATTCCAGATGAAGTTGAAACTGAGGGACTCTCTCCGTCATGGAATTGGGAGTCGTTGTTATTACGCTCAGTCAAAAAAGTTATTATTTCTGTGACTGCAACATCCACTTCATTGGAATTGAGGTATTTGGATTTAAACCTTGGATCAAGCAGTGTTGCAACCATCAACGAAGTATTTTTTTTTTAAAAAGAGAATTTGATGTTCAAAGATTCGCACAATGAGATTTTCATATTTATCATAATCTCATCATCGATTGAGCATAACACTTGTAATTTGCGGTTTAATAATGATATTAAAGGTATTACTATCGATAAACAAGCATCACCATATGATAGTTCAAGCGTGGCTTCATAAAAAAACTTCAAAACAGATGTGATGTTCTTTATAACTTTTGAATTCTATCTTTCAAGTTAAGGATCACGTTCACTTTCACTTTCCAATCATGATTTGATCGATAATGGATGTATCTGCCTGAGTTAGTTGATTTTCTATACCAGTTTAATCGTGAGGTGTTGTCTGGGGCTCTGATAACTCTTGTGTCCAAGAAGGGAACCGAATTCTCATTTTCCTCCTCCACTGTGAACTGGATGTGTTCATCATAGGAGTTAAACACCCTCAGGAGCTCCTGTAATCCATCTGCAGGTATTGCCGTGATAATGTCGTCCACATACAGATATAAAAGGGCTGGTTCATATGGAAGGCTTAGGAGACAGACGTTTATTAATTCTGTCATGACGATGAACGCCAGAATGGGGCTGAGGTTACTTCCCATGGGGCAGCCGAAGATCTGTGAGAAATATTGTCCCTTATAAACGAAATAATTGGCATCAAACAGGAATTTGAGGATCCTCAAAAAGCATTCTTGTGATATATTCGTGACTGAGGCAATTCTTGCCCAATGTATCCTTATGATCCTTTCTGTGATATCCCACGATATGTTGGTGAACAGACTAACCACATCTAATGAAACTATATCACATAATTTGGAGGCAATTGGAGGTTGTTCACCTTTTGTGCAAACTCGTAAGAATCCTTCATAGAATAGTTGCTAAAGTTCTCCTTGAAAGCAGTTGAGAGAAGGTCAGCCATAAATTTGCTGAGATTTGAGGTGGGAGAATTCAACGTTGAAACGATTGGCCTCAATGGTATATCTTGTTTATGAATTTTCGGTAGTCCATAAATGCCTGGTGGGGTGCCCTTGTAATTGTTGAGCTTGGTTGCAGTGGGTGAATCAATCCAGCCCTTATCTTTAAGTTCTTTGATGAATTTGTTGCTAGAGGTTTGGTATTTATTCGTTGGATCAGAAGGGATTCTTCTATAGACAGTGTCATCGTCAATCAGTGCAGCCATTTTTTCATCATATTGTGCAGATGAGATAGCCACGGTGACATTTCCTTTGTCAGCCCTTGTAATCTTTACGTCTTCGTGGTCCTTTAAGAAGTACCTGGATTTCATGAATATGCGGTGATGAAGAGTTTCTTGATTCCATCCCGATTGTAGGAAATTAGTGATTGCATTGGTGGTTCTGGCTCTCAGCAAGTCTTGAGTCTCTGGGGGTGACATCCTCACTATGTACTCAGTATCAGAAAGTATGGACTTAATAGGTACAAATTTGGTGGGAAATTTATGGGCAAATTTTGGGCCCAAACTAAGTAGGTGCTTAATGTCTGGAGGAAAGACATGATTAGTCAGATTCACGAACCATGAATCCTTAGAATTTATAGATTTAATATTAGAATTAATGAGAGTGTTGAATTAAATATTTAAATTGGTGGAGGATCTAGAATAAATTCTACTGTAGGTTCTGTTCTGAGAGGCAATGAATCTTGTAAAAACCTGAGAGGGCATAATTCTAGACAAAGTGGCCGAAATGACATCAAGATGTTTGTTCATGTGCTTGATTTTTTTAATCGTGACAGATATTTCAAGATTAAGAATTCTAGTGGAAGTCTTCTCTTGTAAATTAAGTGCCTTTCTGCTATCATTAGGGTTCTCACCCACCAAATTATCCAAACATCTGAGGTTCTGTTTTATGTGTCTGGGAATTATGCCTGATGAACGGCATTGTAATAGAAAATTCCTGTTGCAATTTGCTCTAGCTATTCTGGTGTTAAGGTTCGCCCATTTCTTGAGATTAAGTGCTGTTAGTTCTCCATAGTTGGTCTTGATGGAACTGTAGAAACCCATTCTTAAATGTCAATATTGTAGGAGAGTAGCCGTGGAATAATTAATACTGTGAAAGTTATTTGGGTTCTTGGCTATAAGGGGCTATTTATAATCAAACAACCATTGTTACATACACCTATATTTCGGAACTATATTGGTTCCTCCATCAGGATGCTGAAAAATATACAACATTACACAAAAACTGCTTTATCTGGGTATGGGGATAACAATCTTAACAATAAAAGCACCTCTTCAAGGCAAGTGTAAAAAAAGGAATCATCAACAACTAAAATACAATATTACTCACATGCGTCAGTTGCTATAGAGAACAGAGGCAAACTGAACGGAAAACATTCCTCAGAATTTAACTACGTGGCCATGATATCAATTCATCAAAATTGGAAACATGCAGAAACCGATAGATTTAAAAACGAATACAAACAGTCTTTTTTGGTTAGGAGAGACCACAGACGAGAGCAGAGAAAGCAAGAGAGATCGAGTATAATTCTATGACGAGGCGGTGGCTGTCATCGAGGTACAGGGGCCATCCTTTAAGTCTAGATGCAGGAGATAACTATAAATGTTACTAAGACCTTTTATGTCTGTTCTCTTATTAACACTATTGTTGTTTTCGTTAATAAAGCACATTTCCTGGAATATTCTTTTATGATAATTTTTGCAAAAAGAGAGGACCTTCGCTTGTTCAAAATTAAACGAGTGAAGGTTTTTAACTGCATGATTTGATAGCGCGCAATTTTCGGATAAAGACCTGATGTTACTTCGATGGCCAGAAAAACGACGTTTCAAGGACTGAGATGTTTGTCCTATATAGATGCTGGGGCAATCATTACAAGGGACTGAATACACACAGTCAGATTGGTCTAAAAGAGGAATTTTCTCTTTTAATTTGGAAAACAGAGCTCCATTTGAGAAAACGTTATACTTGGCAATCTTTAAGTTTCCGATGTTGGACAGAATGTGAATCAACTTATTGGTGAGACCAGGAAGATAGGGCAGGGAGGCAAATTTTGGGGTATCTAACAGTGAGTTGGTGGTAACATCAATTATTCTTCCTTCATTGTTGTGGGGTGCAATGGAAGGTTCCTCTTGTGTTGTTGGGGTACAGTAAATGAGTTTATTAAGAAAGCCCTTGGGGTAGCCATTCTCTCTGAGGACGTTGTACAATTCTCTGAAGGCTGTCCTTTGATAATCCTGATGTGCAATCTTCTGAATTCTATCTTTCAAGTTAAGGATCACGTTCACTTTCACTTTCCAATCATGATTTGATCGATAATGGATGTATCTGCCTGAGTTAGTTGGTTTTCTTTACCAGTTTAATCGTAAGGTATTGTCTGGGGCTCTGATAACTCTTGTGTCCAAGAAGGGAACCGAATTCTCATTTTCCTCCTCCACTGTGAACTGGATGTGTTCATCATAGGAGTTAAACACCCTCAGGAGCTCCTGTAATCCATCTGCAGGTATTGCCGTGATAATGTCGTCCACATACAGATATAAAAGGCCTGGTTCATATGGAAGGCTTAGGAGACAGACGTTTATTAATTCTGTCATGACGATGAACGCCAGAATGGGGCTGAGGTTACTTCCCATGGGGCAGCCGAAGATCTGTGAGAAATATTGTCCCTTATAAACGAAATAATTGGCATCAAACAGGAATTTGAGGATCCTCAAAAAGCATTCTTGTGATATATTGGTGACTGAGGCAATTCTTGCCCAATGTATCCTTATGATCCTTTCTGTGATATCCCACGATATGTTGGTGAACAGACTAACCACATCTAATGAAACTATCACATAATTTGGAGGCAATTGGAGGTTGTTCACCTTTTGTGCAAACTCGTAAGAATCCTTCATAGAATAGTTGCTAAAGTTCTCCTTGAAAGCAGTTGAGAGAAGGTCAGCCATAAATTTGCTGAGATTTGAGGTGGGAGAATTCAACGTTGAAACGATTGGCCTCAATGGTATATCTTGTTTATGAATTTTCGGTAGTCCATAAATGCCTGGTGGGGTGCCCTTGTAATTGTTGAGCTTGGTTGCAGTGGGTGAATCAATCCAGCCCTTATCTTTAAGTTCTTTGATGAATTTGTTGCTAGAGGTTTGGTATTTATTCGTTGGATCAGAAGGGATTCTTCTATAGACAGTGTCATCGTCAATCAGTGCAGCCATTTTTTCATCATATTGTGCAGATGAGATAGCCACGGTGACATTTCCTTTGTCAGCCCTTGTAATCTTTACGTCTTCGTGGTCCTTTAAGAAGTACCTGGATTTCATGAATATGCGGTGATGAAGAGTTTCTTCATTCCATCCCGATTGTAGGAAATTAGTGATTGCATTGGTGGTTCTGGCTCTCAGCAAGTCTTGAGTCTCTGGGGGTGACATCCTCACTATGTACTCAGTATCAGAAAGTATGGACTTAATAGGTACAAATTTGGTGGGAAATTTATGGGCAAATTTTGGGCCCAAACTAAGTAGGTGCTTAATGTCTGGAGGAAAGACATGATTAGTCAGATTCACGAACCATGAATCCTTAGAATTTATAGATTTAATATTAGAATTAATGAGTTTGTTGAATTTAATATTTAAATTGGTGGAGGATCTAGAATAAATTCTACTGTAGGTTCTGTTCTGAGTGGCAATGAATCTTGTAAAAACCTGAGAGGGCATAAGTCTAGACAAAGTGGCCGAAATGACATCAAGTTGTTTGTGCATGTGCTTGATTTTTTTAATCGTGACAGATATTTCAAGATTAAGAATTCTAGTGGAAGTCTTTTCTTGTAAATTAAGTGCCTTTCTGCTATCATTAGGGTTCTCACCCACCAAATTATCCAAACATCTGAGGTTCTGTTTTATGTGTCTGGGAATTATGCCTGATGAACGGCATTGTAATAGAAAATTCCTGTTGCAATTTGCTCTAGCTATTCTGGTGTTAAGGTTCGCCCATTTCTTGAGATTAAGTGCTGTTAGTTCTCCATAGTTGGTCTTGATGGAACTGTAGAAACCCATTCTTAAATGTCAATATTGTAGGAGAGTAGCCGTGGAATAATTAATACTGTGAAAGTTATTTGGGTTCTTGGCTATAAGGGGCTATTTATAATCAAACAACCATTGTTACATACACCTATATTTCGGAACTATATTGGTTCCTTCATCAGGATGCTGAAAAATATACAACATTACACAAAAACTGCTTTATCTGGGTATGGGGATAACAATCTTAACAATAAAAGCACCTCTTCAAGGCAAGTGTAAAAAAAGGAATCATCAACAACTAAAATACAATATTACTCACATGCGTCAGTTGCTATAGAGAACAGAGGCAAACTGAACGGAAAACATTCCTCAGAATTTAACTACGTGGCCATGATATCAATTCATCAAAATTGGAAACATGCAGAAACCGATAGATTTAAAAACGAATACAAACAGTCTTTTTTGGTTAGGAGAGACCACAGACGAGAGCAGAGAAAGCAAGAGAGATCGAGTATAATTCTATGACGAGGCGGTGGCTGTCATCGAGGTACAGGGGCCATCCTTTAAGTCTAGATGCAGGAGATAACTATAAATGTTACTAAGACCTTTTATGTCTGTTCTCTTATTAACACTATTGTTGTTTTCGTTAATAAAGCACATTTCCTGGAATATTCTTTTATGATAATTTTTGCAAAAAGAGAGGACCTTCGCTTGTTCAAAATTAAACGAGTGAAGGTTTTTAACTGCATGATTTGATAGCGCGCAATTTTCGGATAAAGACCTGATGTTACTTCGATGGCCAGAAAAACGACGTTTCAAGGACTGAGATGTTTGGCCTATATAAATGCTGGGGCAATAATTACAAGGGACTGAATACACACAGTCAGATTGGTCTAAAAGAGGAATTTTCTCTTTTAATTTGGAAAACAGAGCTCCATTTGAGAAAACGTTATACTTGGCAATCTTTAAGTTTCCGATGTTGGACAGAATGTGAATCAACTTATTGGTGAGACCAGGAAGATAGGGCAGGGAGGCAAATTTTGGGGTATCTAACAGTGAGTTGGTGGTAACATCAATAATTCTTCCTTCATTGTTGTGGGGTGCAATGGAAGGTTCCTCTTGTGTTGTTGGGGTACAGTAAATGAGTTTATTAAGAAAGCCCTTGGGGTAGCCATTCTCTCTGAGGACGTTGTACAATTCTCTGAAGGCTGTCCTTTGATAATCCTGATGTGCAATCTTCTGAATTCTATCTTTCAAGTTAAGGATCACGTTCACTTTCACTTTCCAATCATGATTTGATCGATAATGGATGTATCTGCCTGAGTTAGTTGGTTTTCTATACCAGTTTAATCGTAAGGTGTTGTCTGGGGCTCTGATAACTCTTGTGTCCAAGAAGGGAACCGAATTCTCATTTTCCTCCTCCACTGTGAACTGGATGTGTTCATCATAGGAGTTAAACACCCTCAGGAGCTCCTGTAATCCATCTGCAGGTATTGCCGTGATAATTTCGTCCACATACAGATATAAAAGGGCTGGTTCATATGGAAGGCTTAGGAGACAAACGTTTATTAATTCTGTCATGACGATGAACGCCAGAATGGGGCTGAGGTTACTTCTCATGGGGCAGCCGAAGATCTGTGAGAAATATTGTCCCTTATAAACGAAATAATTGGCATCAAACAGGAATTTGAGGATCCTCAAAAAGCATTCTTGTGATATATTCGTGACTGAGGCAATTCTTGCCCAATGTATCCTTATGATCCTTTCTGTGATATCCCACGATATGTTGGTGAACAGACTAACCACATCTAATGAAACTATCACATAATTTGGAGGCAATTGGAGGTTGTTCACCTTTTGTGCAAACTCGTAAGAATCCTTCATAGAATAGTTGCTAAAGTTCTCCTTGAAAGCAGTTGAGAGAAGGTCAGCCATAAATTTGCTGAGATTTGAGGTGGGAGAATTCAACGTTGAAACGATTGGCCTCAATGGTATATCTTGTTTATGAATTTTCGGTAGTCCATAAATGCCTGGTGGGGTGCCCTTGTAATTGTTGAGCTTGGTTGCAGTGGGTGAATCAATCCAGCCCTTATCTTTAAGTTCTTTGATGAATTTGTTGCTAGAGGTTTGGTATTTATTCGTTGGATCAGAAGGGATTCTTCTATAGACAGTGTCATCGTCAATCAGTGCAGCCATTTTTTCATCATATTGTGCAGATGAGATAGCCACGGTGACATTTCCTTTGTCAGCCCTTGTAATCTTTACGTCTTCGTGGTCCTTCAAGAAGTACCTGGATTTCATGAATATGCGGTGATGAAGAGTTTCTTGATTCCATCCCGATTGTAGGAAATTAGTGATTGCATTGGTGGTTCTGGCTCTCAGCAAGTCTTGAGTCTCTTGGGGTGACATCCTCACTATGTACTCAGTATCAGAAAGTATGGACTTAATAGGTACAAATTTGGTGGGAAATTTATGGGCAAATTTTGGGCCCAAACTAAACTTTATAACTTCCCATTCATTAGCGAGAAGAGTATCAATCTTTCCACGCTCCACACTGTACAAGTTAATTGCATTCTTTTGCTCCAGAAGCTTTTGCAACATCAAATTTGTGCTATTCCACCTTACATCCATGTCTTGCACCAAAGCGTGTTCTGGCAGTCCGCATTGTTTTTGACATTCTGCCAGATTTCTGGTTGCTGGCTCACTGTGGTGGAAATGGCCTACGATTTTCCTGCATTTTTTTAACAAGTCTTTGGTTTCTTCCTCTGAAAATAGTGCTTGTTTTATCACCAACTGCAGCGTGTGTGCCACACAACCTATTGATTCATATTTACCACGCATCGCGCAAGCCATGTTTGCTGCATTGTCACGTAGGACCAGAAAAATCTTTCCGTTCAAACCCCATTCGTTCACCATCTTTGTAAATTTTTGATCAATATATTGACCGGTATGATCTTGTTCCAGCACGCATGCACCCAATATAACTTTAAGGCGTTGATTGTTCACTATAAAATGAGCTGTAAAGCTGAGAAGTGAACATGTCTTACATGCATTTGTCTATATATCGGTGGTAGCACTCACTCACACGCTCTTTGCCATTAAAGACTTTACTTTAGATATTATTTTGTCGTATGTTTTCGGCATCAGTGAGGTTCTAAAATATTTTTCGGACTTCATGCGGTATTTGTGAATGGCAAGAGGATCGGTGAAATTAAGTCGCCGAAATGCTTCGCCTTCGACCAATGCATAGGGCAGCATATCCACAATTATTAGGTCCATGATTGCTTTGTCAATCCTTTTTGTGACTTCATGATCATCAGGCCATTGAACAAGTTTGGATTTCGAGGTCAAACTTGGGATCGTAGTCTGAACAAGATTAGGTTGATCTGCATTCGATAATTCTGATGCAATTCTTGAATCGGTTCGCTTTAATTTAGTTTCTATTTTCGAATAATCGTTTTCTGATTGTCGTTTCAACACTTGTCTGTGTTCCGAGTCATGAAACCTTGACAAATGTAGCTTCAATCCATGCAATGTTTGTTTTTTAGGCTCGTGGCTTCCTAATGAATATAACTTTTTACAAAGATTGCAAACAGCTTTTGATGAATCACTAGAACATTTATCGAAAAACTGCCAAATCGGGTGTTTTTGTTTTTGTGACATTTTTCTCTGGAACAAATGAAGTTATTATTACAAGATAAATGAATAATATCTCATAGGTCACATATGAAATAAAATCACTGTAATAAATATTAATAATATTATACGTATATATCGTTAAAAAATGTTGAAATAACGCTACAGAATGTAATCCAAGAACAATTACCAATAAACGAATAATCTAACACGCAAATCTAAGTAAAATCTGTATCTTTTATTGTCCTTCAAAGTGAAAAATAAAACTCAATAATCTCAAGTTCAATACTTCAATAATAATTGAAATAAAATAAATAGCAACAGAAGTTCAATTAAAAAAAAAACAAAAGAAATACTTACCTAATCGTTTATACGTAGAATAAAACCTCAACTGTAAAGTTTACAACGTGCTCGATCACGGACGGCGGGGAACTGTGCCGACGACGCAGATAGGCAGATACGCCGGGCGAGCCGCTGCGAACGTCCAGGATAATTCACGAACAATCGAGTTTCGGCTGGGCCTAAAGTTTCGGCCATTTTTGGCCGAAACCGAAACTAAGGCCGAAACTAGATTTTTTGGCCGAAACCGAAACCGAAACCGAACCTTCGGTCGGTCACTGGTTATTAGGTCTATAATTGGGATTAGGTTTGAACACATCGGGTGGTTTACCAAACACTATATCATTCGTGGAAAATTTTGGTTGGGATATATCTCTACTTGATTGCATTTGTAAGGGATGACTTGGATAGTTACTATACCCTTCGTTATTTGTGAAAAATTTTGATTGAGCTAAATTTCGATTGGGTTGCATTGAAAAGTTTATATTTTGATTATAATTTGTTTGTTGACGTATATTATGATTGGGGAAATTAATTCTTTCATTCTTCATTGG
Organism: Halyzia sedecimguttata; assembly: GCA_937662695.2. Taxonomy (NCBI): domain Eukaryota; kingdom Metazoa; phylum Arthropoda; class Insecta; order Coleoptera; family Coccinellidae; genus Halyzia; species Halyzia sedecimguttata. The sequence goes on along the minus strand of OW569414.2, from coordinate 54,076,382 downwards.
AGGACTATGCGAAAATGACTTGAAATTTGGAATGAAATTTAACTGTTGTCGCTTAATTTCTCGATTTTCCAACATTTTGCAGGTATCATCGAAATTCTTAAAATTTCTATCTAAAAGATTTCTGACATTTTCATCTACGTTTTCATCTACGTTGAATATTTCTATAAATTACGAGTTCATTCATATTAAAGCCTTGCATTTGTAATTGGTAGTCTAATTGTAATTTCGTGTGTTTAATTCTTTCAAGGAAATCTAAAAGGGATTCTTTATGTGTTCTACGCAAATTTTGATATTGATCTTGCAATACATCAAAATTGATTCTAAATCCAAATTTATTGATTAATGCTTGTTTCAATTCTACCCAGGAGTTTGGAATAGGTCCTGAATTTATAATTATTCGAGCTTCATCAATGATTCTAGATTTTATAATGGCAGAACAATATTGATTTATTCTAGAGTTTCCTGTTGAACCAAACTGTTTTATATAATTTTCTATCTCTACTATGAATGATTGTAATTCGTGAGAATTTCCACTAAATTTTGGTAAGAGATCTCCGAATAATTTTAAATCATTAATATCAGTATTTGCGTGACTAATTGTTGGTTGAGTCATTTTTAAATTTTTAAATTGCTCTAATAAATTCTCAATTTTGGAATATGAGTTATACTCAGTTTGATTCTTACAAAATATTAAAAAAAATTAATCTAATATTCCTTTGGTCTAGGGAATAGGAAAACTAGGAAGTCATAGTTCAACTTACTTTCAGTTCTTCCAATCCATGCTCGATCAGTCTAAGGGTGTCTTCGAATGTTGAAAAGTTCGCAAGCAGGTCGGAGAGGGTTCACCTTTCTGTTCGTCAGGGATTCAGCCTTTCTTCTTGATCTCTTGCTCACTCGTGGGTTGGCTGTAGGTTCTTGATCAGTTTCACCGGTATGGGATTGACGTCACAATTTTCTCACAATTTTTTTCTGGATACTGTTCTAAGAAATGATTTTCACGTATTTTTTTCTCAAAAAAAAAACCAACAGCATCCCATCTTCGTCGTCAGAAATATAATAACAACTTGAAAACACTTTTTTTTTAAATATGGAGAACTATTGAAAGCAGTTTATTCTAATGAAAAAATACAACGATCTAATCGATACGATGGTTATCTACAGACTTGCCTTATCCTACGAGGTGAACTACTATGCTGAATAAGCATTCTGGCGGTCAACGCTACCGCTCGCAACTATGCAATATTGCAATATGTTTCCTTTGAGGAATGTACGGGATCAGCTTAGATATTAATATACAACCTACATACATACGTAACCAAGAAAAAGATGGAAAAACATGCGTCAAGCGTGTAGCCATTATCATTAACTTTATGAAGGATAGCTTTCTTCATACAGCATCTCAAGTTCACTTTATATATGATTTGCAACCACTTTATGTACAGTTTATATCAGTTTTGTGTATTTTCATAGACATTCGAGTTTTCATATGAATTAATCACGAAAAAGATGGAAGAACATGCGAATTTGATGATGATGTAGGATGAATATAAAACCTACATACATACGTAACCAAGAAAAAGATGGAAAAACATGCGTCAAGAGTGTAGCCATTATCATTAACTTTATGAAGGATAGCTTTCATTATGCAGCATCTTAAGTTTACTTCATATATGATATGCAACCACTTTATGTACAGCTTATATCAGTTTTGTGTATTTTCATAGACATTCGAGTATCTTCGTATACATTCATACATATTCGTATATAGTCATGAATCAATCAATTTTGCTTGGGAGTATCGAGACTTGTTATTTATATCAATTTTGTGTATTTTTCCTAGACATTCGAGCATCTTCGTTTACATTCGTGCATCTTCGTATACCTTCATGAATCTATCAGTTTAGCATAGGAGTATCAAGACATGTCGTATTATAGTTTGGATATATGTGTATACACTCATGCATTTTTGTCGTACTTCATATGAATTAATCACGAAAAAGATGGAAGAACATGCGAATTTGATGATGACTTAGGATGAATATACAGCCTACAAACATACATAACCAAGAAAGATCGATAAACAAGAGTCAAGCGTTTAGCCATTATCATTAACTTTATGAAGGATAGGTTTCTTCATGCAGCATCTCAAGCTCACTTTATATATGTTTTGCAACCACTTTATGTACAGTTTATATCAGTTTTGTGTATTTTCATAGACATTCGAGTATCTCCGAATACATTGGTACATCTTCGTATACAGTCATGAATCAATCAGTTTTGCATAGGAGTATCAAGGCTTGTTGTTTATATCCATTTTGTGTATTTATTCAAGCATCTTCGTATACCTTCATGAATCTATAAGTTTAGCATAGGAGTAACAAGACATGTATTCGTTTTATAGTTTGGATAGATGTATACACTCATGCATTTTTGTTGTAATTCATATGAATTCATCATGAACAAGATGGAAGACCATGCCGAATTTGATGATGATTTAGAATGAATATAACACCTACATACATACGCAACCAAAGAAAAAGATAGAAAAACTTGCGATTTTACAGATTATTCATGGTCAATATACAGTTGAAGATACGCCAGGTCGATACCATTACAGATGTATCAAGAATATATCTAGACTTGTACAATTTAGTTGAGTAAACACAGGGTGAAGAAATGTATTTGTGATAGATGACTTGGGTACTTCCATTCCAAAGAAAATCTTTCTATTCACGCGTTCGTTTTTATGAATGGTCCAAAGACCCAATATTGAATATTGGGAAGAGATTGACATAAATACGACAATACTTCCGATTATGCTTGGGGGGATAATCCTTATGAAATTACTAGGGTTAACAAAAAATGGTATTAGGGATGATGAAAGTTGAAAATAATGATATTTCGATTATGCAGGGGTCAGATCGAAACTTTACGCAGTGAAAAACTCATCAACAAATGATGAAATTAACATACAGAAGTATTTCAACACCAACGCTAGTGGACGACATTCACTGTCTGGGCAAAAATTAACAGTGCTGTGCCTAAGCTTCCTGAAGGATACAGCAACTATTTTGGCGCGATGAAATTAACATACAGAAGTGTTTCAACACCAACGGTTGTTTTCATAACGCCCACGAAAAGATGTATTCTCAGAGATTTTAGTAAGGATAATTTCGTGTAATGCGCTCCACATCGATGAAGGGTCATTCAAATTGGCAAAAAGTGAGTCCCAGTGGATTTCGGATAATTCAGCATCAACCTCAGAATAGTCGGTGACAGCAAACGTCCGTACGTTTTTCCTACGGTGTAGTAGTAGATTAAACTGGATATGGGCTGTTATAACCCCGTGATCCGATTTACCAATCGGAGATTCGAACTCCAGAGTTGAAATCAGCTGTTCGTCGTTAGTGAGCAAGAGATCTAAAGTAGAGGGTTGATTGTTTACTCGGAGTCGAGTTTGCTACAAAGTTTTTAAACAAGTTGTGAGAGTTTACAGAGTCAGATAACTAGGTAATAGGCCAGGTAATCTCTGGAAAATTGAAGTCGCCTACAATGATAAGATTATCAAGAGATGACAATTCGCCGAGTTTTTCAAAGAATAAGTTGTCCTGGGCGAGTTGTGTGTTAGGAGGACGGTATGTGCATACGAGATTGAGAAAAAATTGAGTTTTAGTTACGGATAAGTGAATAGCGTCTACAGCAGGTATGTCCAATGGTTTGATGTTAACTTTAAAGGTTGCCGTAATAATATCGGATAAGTAGATGCATACGCCTCCACCGACACGATTATCTCTGTCTTTGCGATATAATGTGTATCCCTTAATTCCAACAAGAGAGTCCGGAATTGAGGGTTTGAGCCAGGATTCACTAATAAGGATAATATGTGGCCTAACAAGTTGCACTGTGCATGTGAATTCGACAAATTTAGCAGAGAGTGAGTCTAAGTTCGTGTATAGAAGTTGTCATTGAATGTTGCGGTACGGAGATTACGGGCGAAATTTCATGATTTTAGGGGAGCCATTTACGTATTTTATGGTAAGGTCATGTTCGCCGTTATTCTTGCGAGTTTTCAGTTCGCTACGAAGTTCTTTCAGTCGTAGTTGTTGAGTGGGTGTTTTGTCATCAATGATAGAGAATTTATCCGTTGCTCTGTTCTCCAGAAGTTTGGATTTACCTCTAAGAGCACTTCTGGCGTGGTGCTCCGAGGCCATAACCACCTTAATCATTCGAGGGAATCGTTGGTTCGGTTTGCCGACTCTGTAGAAGGTAATTGGCTTTTCTGGACAGCCAACAGTTTCCAAGACTAGTTTTACTTTGTTGGCATCGTCATCTCTTGTTAAGTGTAAGTCGCCTGATGAGGATTCAGGTACGCCTTTGACCAATACATTTTTAGTACGCGTTATGCGGTCCACCGCTTCATTGGCGATATTGTCCGTGAATTCGGTAGACTTGAGAATTTCAATCTGGGACAGCTTGTTATTTAATTCAGTTAGTTTAACATCAAAATCTCTAATTTGCTTGTTGAAATCCTCTTTGAAACTCTAAAGGAAATCCTTAATCTCGGAGATGTTGAGAACGTTCGAGTTGCAAGAATTGCATAGGACGCATAAGCCGCGTATTTTTTGACGAGTAATGTGGTCCTCCGCGGAGACGCCTGTGCAGGCCATGTGTATGTATCGCTTACAGCCGTCGCACTGATGTGAACGATCAGCTGTGGCCATCGGTCTCAGGCAATTCGAACAGGCATGTGTGTTTGGCATTGTTAAGTTTTTTTTTTTGTTTCACTGATATTAACTTTCCGGGAATGAATTATCGCAAGTATTACTCACGGTTAGTCGGAATTTTTGTGATTCTTCAAAGGAACACCGCCTATTTGGTACAAATCTGGCCAACCTCACTGATCTGCTATCCTGCAAAAAGCCTGTCAACAATTCCTCCAGGAAATATCCACCCTTCGACTAGTTTTCTCGAAATCCAATAGGAGCACAAAATTACGTGTGTCTTCGACTAGCTAGACTCAAACCAATTTTTATTTTTTTTGTATTGATTTTGTTTACAACTGTGTATTTGTAAGGCAAATATTTTCTGATATAAATGATATTATTATTATTATTATAATTAGGGATATGGAATGAGGGAAAATTACTGAAACCAATAAAAGCAACATAATTCACCGATAATAAATTACAAGTTATGTTTAAAAGTATCAAGAATTTAGGCTACTGCTTTTGCTGGCGTAATAGAATCATTTGCTCTGGCTCGCTATTATTTAGATTATATTTACAAAGCAGAGTTATCCAAAGTATCCTATAAACAAATACTAAAAGCTTGCAAAAATATTATCATTTTCATATCATATTATATTGTTGCAACTGAGGAGGCTACTAGGCAGTGCTGACGCTAATGAATTTGGCAGTTTGAAGAATTAAGGATGAAATATGAAAAGTCGGCTGGTGAACTGGGTCAGAATGCCGCCTACAGATTGTTGGCGCCTGAAACGGTTGCTCCACTGTTTCACCATCAGCGCTGGCCCTGCTACTAGGGACCAATCAGTGAATAGCTTTTGTTCAGATTTCAAAACAGTGATACCTTGTGACACCATTTTAGATACTATTATGTATTATGACATTTCATTTTGGTAGTGAGGGAAGTATTTTCTATATACAGAATTTCAAATCACTTTACAGGTGTTTCAAATAATCTGTGGTTAATTGTTTCTGTGTAGAAATACTTGGATAATTAGTTGTGAAACTAATACTTTATTATGTTTCAAATGTGTGGCCACATTACTACTTGACGTAGGAGGAAGCTGAAATTGTTTTAATCTGTTTTACTGTATCATTTCATCTGATCAAAAAAACTTGCTGGGCAAATTAATATAATAAAATAAATGAAATAAAATGTGTATTGTCCGAACTTATGATCTTCTCGTCCTTCTTGGAATAATGATATTCTATACCACCCTTATATACAATATTTTCGGAGGGATAAAGATCATTTTCATCCTCAATTTTGGCAGGTTCTCCTTGAAATACATGAAAGAAAATCGAGCGTTTTCCAAGAATGTTTCAGACAACCATTGTCACAATTTATAAAACTGTTGTTGTATTTCTTTGTTATTTCACCAGTTGGGGTCATAAAGTACCTATTGTGAAAAAATGTCTCTAATATTTGGGCCCGTATTAGATGCTCTATAACGTAGAGTTTCCTAGGTGGTTAGTACATCAAATCTTCTAATTTGTATCCATCTCGCGAACGAACAAAATTGTTTTACATACACGCCACTTTCGTTAATTTTAATGCATAATCTGGTGATATTGTCATGTTTGCATGAAAAACTCTCCATTTGTTGCTTACAATACCAGAAGCATATTCCACTATCCTGCGTGCTCGACTAAGTCTATAATAAAAGACTACGCGTGTGTTATTCAAGTTCTTTCGTGAATAAGGCCTCAGAAAATTTGCATTCAGAGGAGAAGCTCATCTCCTAGAAGAACGTTGAGTGCAACGTGGTTATGGAGTTAGGTAATGTTTTTGGGGCTGGAAAAATGAGGCGGTTTTCGTGAAGCATTTTTCAAAAAACCCATTGATAAAAATACGACTGTCACATTCTCTGCCATATGAACCTTTGTCCACCGCTATGAAACGGTAATCAGTATCGACAACTGATACAATAGAATTGCAATTTTTGGCGCGCTGTTCTGTGAACAGAATGCTTATCAATTTGCCCAAATGTCAAATGTCAATTTGCCAAAATGTCAAATGCGAAAAAAGCCGGCCGTTCTGCCGTAGGCACAATTACGCTCGAACGCAATAAGCTAGATAGTTGAAATTTTCAGAGTAGGTTTGGAGTCCAAATGCGCAGGCTAAGTTCGTTAATGGGTAAAATTCACCGTGTGGTTTCAGAGTTATAGCCATCTGAAATTTTGTTTTGCCAATTACTCGAAGAATACAGATATGATGGAATTAAATTGCGGTAGTTAGGTGAAAAATACTGACACTAAAACTTATGCAAAATTATGTGAGGATCACGCTACTGGAAAATTGAAAAAAAAATATTAAAAAAAAATTCAGTCAGATATAGATGAAATTCAGCGAGAGCCTTCAAAACCTTATTACTCATTACAGTTCTGAATTTGAACTCGATCGGATCAATATTGGTGAAGATATCACGGAAATATCGAAATATTCCTACGATCTGACTGTACTGGTCCAATGTTTTTATATTCGACCAAACAAATAATCAACAGTTTGTTTGATTTTTGACAAAAATCAAAAAAAGGATACAAGCCATAGAAGGATGTAATCATAACGTGTTGACATAGATCTTTATTATTACTGTTCTGTGATCGTATGTCTATATGCTCTATGTTCAAGTTAATGTCGTCATGTCTGACATCTGACATGACAAACAAATCAGTTTGTTTTGAAGATTTGTAGATTATGATATATAACATAACTTGCTATGAAATAGATATCGATTTCAAGATTTCCAAGTTTCAAATATTCCAATATAACCTAACATGGCTGGATACACGGTGCCGACCCCCAGATTTCGATTTATAGGCACTAAATGCTGCCACGGACTGGAAAATTTCGAAAACATCCTTCACACTTGATAGATTATTTAATAGTGACCGAACTGCACGAAGTTCAGGATCCAATAAAGTTATCCATACTCAGAAACATTATTGGTACAGAAGCTGCAAGAATTATGTCCAAATTCGTGATCTCAGAGATAGAACTGAACAAATATGAATATACTATGAAGTCTATTGAGAAATATGTCAACCCAAGAGTTAATGAGTGGTTTGAAAGGTATAATTTCTTGAAAAAGGTGCAAAAAGAAAATGAACAATGTGAACATTTCCTTACTGAATGCAAGTATCTGGTACGAACATATAATTAAAATGAAACCGACTCAAATCAAACTGCAGAAGATAAAGCACTCAAAGACAAAATAGGTATAATACGATCCTCTTGTAACCAGAGAGGCATTACTGAGAGTTGAAAAATTGACAGTGGAGAAAGCAATTGAATTTTGCAGAACCAGCGAGCAGAGCAAGCAATGGAACCTGCAGTGAAGAGTGAATTGAGGATATTAAAGCTGCAGGGAAGTTTAATAAACAAACGAAGAATTTCAAGAGTAGACAAGAAGGTCAGAAGAAGGAAAATTCAAATGAAGGAGATCTCAGTCAGCACATGGTGCACGTGAATGCCCCGCACTTCGTAAAAAGTGTAGGAAGTGCGGTATGTTTAATCATTTTACTATATCTTGTGATGTTAAAAATGTTGAAAATGTCGAGAAAGATGAAGGTAGTTCTGATGAACCAGATATTATTATACAATATTTAAGAGAATGTAGGTACCTGTTATAATACCAATTGTAGGCGTACGAAAGCATGGGATGAACTTATTCAATGATGAACGTAATAATTTCAATGTTGAATTAGATACAGATGTGAACATTAGCATAATTCCTTGAGGAAAATATAATGAAATATAAACACAGATTTTAGTTCGCAAATCCAACTCATCTAAGGATTTGAAGATACACAGGCTAAAGCTACTGGAATTGTTAATTTGCACTGTAGATACAGAAATCAGACTAGTTATGAGGATTTCTGATAGTTGAAGTGGCTACTGAAATTCTTTTGAGTGGTTAGGCATGTGAAAGTTTAGGCATCATAAAGTGAATAAACAATATTAATCAAGGCATCATAAAGTGAATAAACAATATTAAAATAAATTCATAAGAAAAACGCAGAAAGAAATATATACATTGAACAGAACTTGTATATTTTTGCAGGTCCTGGTAGATTCATAGGAGAGCATAAAATAAGTCCCAAAATAGTCTTCGAGTCAGTCCGTCATCTGCCTAGTAAAATCCCATAAGCTATAAAAGCTACATGGAAATGTGAATTAGATAGAGTTTCTACGTTTAAAAAGTAGATATTACCATGAGTATTAACAGTATTGTAATAGTGAAGAAAAATAATGGCAAATTGAGGCTATGTCTAGACCTGTCTCATTTGAATGGACAAATTATTCACAAACTAAGATCAACACATAAGATTGAACATATTTGTTCAAGTATAAGAGGTAAAAAAAATTTCACAATGTTCAATTTATCTGAAGGGTATCTTCATTTGAAATTAAATGAGGAGTCATCTTGGAAATTCTTCTTTGTGACACCATTTGGTATTTATAGGTATTTGGTATTACCTTATGGTTTATCAAATTCCCAGGACTTATTTGAAGAAGCGAGAAGAAAAGAGATTTGGCAAACTTGAAAATATTTTAATATGTCATGACCCTATGGTCGTAACAAAAAATACTAGGGAAGATCTTGATTTAACAGTGAGAAAAGTGTTAAAAAGGGCTAGAAGGATACATTTCAATTTTGTAAAAACAGGGGCAAATTTATAGGTCAAATTTTATCTAGCAGAGGAATGGAGGTAGATCAGGACAGTGCAAAATCAATTTGAGAACTGAAAAAGCCAAATAACAAAGTAGAATTACAAAGAATTCATGTAGAGTGGCAATGGCTACACAAGCATGTTCTAAGGAGTTGAAAAAATTGTATGCAAATTCCCAGTCCTTCTTCCATTCGATCCAAGTAAAAAAATAATTCTTCAGTGTGACGCTTCTAAAAATGGCTAAGGATGTTGTGTATCCCAAGAATATGTGAATAAAGTTTTTAAGCTAGCGGAATGCACATCACGTAACATGAATGACAGTGAGATAAATTAAAGCCAAAGAAAAGAATAATTGCTCGCTATTTATTTTGGTACGCAAAAGTTTCATCCGTTCATTTATAAGTATATAGTAGATGTTCACTGTTATCATAAACAGATAATGCCAATTATGAATAAACCAATATGTAAAATTGGATCGGTGTTATGATTCTGAGATGTTAGAAATGTTACATTCCGTTTCAAAACATTTACCAATGAGCGGAGAGAAAAAATTAGAATTCAGAGAAGCAACGATGAATTATTACTTAAAATTTTCATTAATTATTTTAATGGATGGGCTCAAGAGAAAAATATTCCTCACAGTTGTACACTGTATTATAAAATGAAGGACTCTTATATGTAGAGGCTGGTATCATATTTTTTTACTGCAAATTGATTGTTCCTGAAAATCTGAGAGCTCCAATGATCAAGTTACTTCACAAAGGTCACGTGGACGTGAATAAAACGATTATTAAGGCTAGAAATTTATTTAATTGACCAGAATTAACGACAGATATCGTCAATTATATTAAACGAAGTAGAGCATATCAAAAGTATAGTCCAAGCATCTTTAGAGAACCGTTATTACCGCACTCAGTACCCAGATAAAGATTTAACAAGATAGGTGCAGTTATATTAGAATTTGGAACAAATTCATATTTAGTGACAGTGGATTATTTTTGGCATTGGCTTGAAATTATTTAAATGAAAGACAAAACTTCAAGTTCTGTAATAGGCGCTTAATTTTAAAGGCACGTTCACTAGATTTGGTTACCCAGAACAAATAATTGCTGATAACTTACCATTCCTATCAAGTTAATTTTTGAATTATTATATAAGTAAAGACATTACTATTTCGACATGTAGTCTGCATTATCATCAAAGCAATGGGCCAGCCGTAAAATATGTGAATATAGGCAAACAAATTTTTAAAAAAAGGGTATTGAGGGAAATTTAGATTTTATAGACCTTGTAATGAATTACAATAACATGCCTCTGATCAAAAGAATCACTAGTACAAATCTTACAAATTAGACACCTCGGATATCTTTCACCAATAATAAGCTACAACCTTAAATTAAAAAAAAAATTTAGTTTTAGAAAGAGGATCAATTTGTAATAAAAACATCAAGTGATACATTCTGGAAAAAGGTTATTGTTTGACTTCGACGGAATAAATCCTACGATTGAAGAACCGTGCACGTATGTGGTTCGCTAGTGGACTATATATAAGGAATATAACTGATCCAATATTTGATTTCCAACTATCTCCAGATACTTGCACCAGACTTACCAGGATTTCCCACGTGAGCACCAGCGGGGGGTTGCTGTCCAGGCTTGCTGACGCTAGAGGGGCCCCTCTGAAGAATGGATACTGCGTTGTATGGTCCTAGGCACTAATCTTACACTAAACGTAAAACTATTAAACGGTCCTTTTTCCTTGAATAACGAATATGTCTATTCAAACGGGCGACAGAGGCACTGAATCGACGTATCTAGATTATAGTTTCTTTTGCGACGGAGGCACTTAGATATTATAATCGTAGACAATCTTTTACGTAGGGTTTCGAGTTCAATGTTTTAACTGAACTCATTTAAATCGTCTCTTAGCGATTGATAGAAAGACAAAAAATGTTCTACATATGTGGGCATACCACGCGTAAGATCTGGGCAAGTACGCGGGTTGGTCAAATACGGAACGAACCACATACGCGAATACAGAACATTCTGGCCCGGGAAAAATGCAACATGCATTTTTTAAGAAGAGAAAAAAAAAATAATAATAATAATAATAAACTTAAAAACAAGAGAAAATGTCAATGCTTCACTAATCAGTATTCATTTGGTCCTGATCATGATCAGGCAGAGGACAAATTTTTACTAAAGGGCGCTTTAACTCTCCAGAAGAAGTCTGGAGGGTAGCTACCCGCGATATACCGTCATGTCCAGGATGCAACTCTTTGATCCGAGCTATAACCCACTTGCAGGGAGGGGTATTTTCATCCCTTATCACGACAAGGGAACCAATTTTTGGTGGATGAGAACTGTTGTCCAGCCACTTACTTCTCTGCTGAAGCGTATGCAGATATTCAGATTGCCACCTTTTCCAAAGATCGATCTGAATCTTCTGTAGCATCTGCCATCGTGACAGCCTATGCATGTTTATGCTAGAAAAATCAGGTAACGACAAAGTTGACACAGGCTCTAACATTAAAAAATGGTTTGGAGTCAGCGCATTAATGTCCTGAACATCGTTACTCAGGGTACCTATGGGGCGAGAGTTCAATATCGACTCGACCAGAGTTAAAACCGTATAGAACTCTTCATACGTCAATGTTTGTTGACCTATCACTCGCACTAGATGGGTCTTCACGGATTTAATTCCACTTTCCCACAAAGCTCCAAAATGCGGTGACGCGGGGGGGATCAAGGAGTGCTTGATCGCCTCCTTTGTGGCGGCGTTTTGCAAGAGAGCTGATAACTGCCTGGTGGCACCCACAAAATTGGTACCGTGATCACTATACAGGGTGTCAACACGACCCCGACGAGCGATGAATCGTTGTAATGCGGCTAAGAAAGTTTCCGACGACAAATCACTCGCCAACTCCAAATGCAGCGCTTTAGTCGCGAAACAAACGAATAAACAAACGTAACCTTTGCATGTTCTTATGCCCCGGTGTCGTGTCATGGTTAACATAAAAGGTCCTCCAAAATCAACACCTACGTGACTGAAAGGTTTCACTTGGGAGATCCTGGAAATAGGCAAATTTCCCATAGGTGGTTTGAATGGTTTGGGGTTGGTACGCCAACATTTATGACATTTACTCAACACGCCATTGATGGCGCGTTTTGGAGATAGAACCCAGAATTGTTGTGATACTAAGAATTGAGTTGTTCGAAAACCACAATGTAAATATTTTGTATGAAAATGATCGATAACGAGAGTAGTTAATCTACTTTTGTTGGGTAATAAAAGGGGGTGCTTAATGTCTTGAGGTAAAGTGGAGTATTCTAATCGACCTCCCACACGCAGAAGATCATCAGAATCCAGAAAAACATTAAGTCTTCGTAGCGGCTTTGAATATTTTTTAGATGTAAATTCATGAGCGAAGTGATCATGTTGAGTTTTCTTCACCAAGGGGGTGAGAGCTCTATATAGTTCGGATGTAGTTAATGGTCCAGTGCGCTTTTCCTGGGGATTCCGACAATTGAATATGAACCTTAACATGTGCGCTAATGTTCTCTGCAGAGTTGCCAAAGAAGAGTATCGATTTATCAATTCATCGATAATTGAAAGCGATTGATTTTCCGCAAGAAATACTAATTTTCGTTCCTCTTCGGAAGGTGTTGAACAAGTGGTAAGATTCCCTCGAACGTTCAACCATGGAGTTAGAGATGAATATAAAATATCCGAACCTCGCAACCACGTACTCTCATTAGATAATCCGGAGGGAAAAATTCCTCTTGAACCTACATCCGCCGAGTTGTGTTTGGATTCCACGTAATACCACGAATCGGGTGGAACCTTACTTTGTATGTAAGCGACTCTATTCGATACAAAAGTTTTGAATCGATGTGGGGAGCTTTTTATCCATTGAAGAACAATCTGCGAATCACACCAGGCGCATACTTTACTGATCTCAACTCGTCGACTCAAAATGTTACGAGAGAATGTAAATAATTTAGCCAACAACACCGCACCACACAATTCAAGTCGAGGGATTGTGATTCGCTTCAGTGGAGCAACTTTAGATTTCCCACAAACAAATTGAACATTGATCTGTTCCCGTGAATCTACACAACGCACAAAAACGACGCACGCATAACCCCTCTCACTAGCATCGCAAAATCCATGCAATTCATAGCGAACTGTTTCCGAAGAAAACAAATTGCGTTTGATCTCAATGTTCGAGAGACTCGGAAACTCCGCACTGTATTGAGACCAAATTCGAGCGATTTCAGGAGTTGGTTCGTCATCCCATCCTATGCCCGAGACCCACAATCTTTGAATAAGGTATTTAGCGAAAAATGTTACCGGAGTTAGAAAACCTAGAGGGTCGTAAATTTTTGCTAATTCGGATAAAAGTATTCTTTTTGTACATGATTTGTGAGAGAGTGGTTGAGAGGCAAAATAAAAGTGATCTGAAGTAGGATTCCATTGAAGTCCTAGAACTTTAAGCGGTATATTTTCTTTATTGTCAAAAGACAGAGGTTGAAAAGAAAGATGTGATTCAGGCAGATCTGAAAGAAGTGACGGTTCATTGCTTGACCATTTTCTAAGTTCGAACCCTCCACGATTCATTAAAGCAATCAATTCTTTGATAAGAGTGCGTGCTTCTTCAAAAGTTGAAGCACCACCGACAAAATCATCTACATATGATGAGTTACGAATATTTTGAGCGGCTAATGGAAACGATTCCCCTTCGTCTTCTGCCAACTGCAGAAGGACTCGCAACGCCAAGTATGGTGAGCTTGAAAGTCCATAAACCACGGTCAACAAACTATAATCTCGAACGGGTTCATCTGGTGAAAACCTCCAGAGAATTCTTTGATATTTTCTATCAGTGGAGTTCATAACAATCATACGATACATACTTTTAATGTCAGAACATATCACAAACGAATGACAACGAAAATCCATTAAAATTTTAACTATGTCCTGTTGTAGTTTTGGACCTGTGTACAGACAATCGTTTAAGGATTTTTGACCCGGAAGTTTAGCAGAGGCATTGAAGACAACTCGCAATTTAGTTGTTAAGCTTGACGGTTTTAAGACGCAATGGTGAGGAATGTAATATGCATCATCCTGAATTTCATCATCGGGTACTAAAGCCATATGATTTTGGTCGAGATATTCTTGCATGAAATCCAGATATTGCGAGCGAATCTCGGGATTTTTCAATAATCGCCGTTCTAACGAATAAAAGTGACCGAGAGCTAGATCTCTTATACCGGGAAAGACTGGATTTAGTTCACGAAACGGAAGAGAGACAGTGTATCTCCCATTTTCATCCCGAAAATGGGAAGATTTGAAATGATTTTCGCAGAAATCGTCATCAGGAGATGTGTTACAACTTTCTGGAACTTCCTCAACCTCCCAAAAGGCTCTCAAAGTTTTTTCGACATCTAGCGGTTCCGAAGCTTGAATAAAAAATGATGAAACAGACGGATGCGTGAATTCCATGTTTCCCATCAGAATATAACCCAGCACTGTATTAACAGCATCTGGTTCATTTATATTTCCCGATATTTTACCGTTCAACAAAATCTTCGGATAGATATCAGCTCCGAGCAACAAATCGATGCCACCCGGAATATCGAAATGAGGATCCGCCAACTGAATGTTGGTTATATGGGACCAAGAGTCATGGTTAATCCTGGATGCAGGTAAGTTGTCACAAATTTTCGAAAGGATGACCGCATCTGTAATGAAGATTGGGGAAGTTCTCGCAAACGGTTTGATAGAAATGACCACTCGACCGTTGCTGTGACTCGACTTCATTGAATTTAAGCCCTGAATTTCAACAGAATAACTGGATTTTGATAAGCCTAACTTATTAACAGCTTTCTGTGTTATAAATGACGTCATACTTCCTGAATCAAGAAGGCAACGGAAAGGTTTAAAATTTCCTTGATTATCTGAAAGTTCGATCATGGCTGTAGATAATAATACGCTTTTAGGATTATTTGGCAACTCGGCAGAGGAGGATAAAGCAGATAAAACAGGCTGCTTGGTGGTTGTATCAGAAGAAATATTGTTCTGATCGGTTTTTGAATTACCGTCTTGTGTAGGTGATTTCACTTGTTTATCAACATGTAATAATGTGTGATGAGATTTCGATGAGCACTTTTTACATTTATGAATTGAGGGACACGAACGGGCGTCGTGAGAACTACTGAGACAACTAAAACATAAACGCGATGAACGGCAAAAATTATATTTTTCACTGACCGACTGGGCAGCGAAAAAATGACAACGATAGATTGAATGATGGCCATGACAAAGTATGCAGTTACTGGATGATGACTCATTCACAAAAAAGGCGGCAGTTCGAGAATTGGAAGGCTTGTTATTATTTGCGATATTTTTATGAACATTACTACTGTTATGAGAGTTTCGGGTTCTAGTTGATTCCAGCGATGGAGAAAATGTTAAAGTATCTAACGCCAAGCAATGCTTCTCCAAGAAATCAACCAAATCCAAGTAAGTTGGAATGGCGGAGGAGCCATGATTTAATTCAAATCGCGTAACAATTGCGTGATCTAGACGCTTGAGTAACATCATGAGCAAAACAAAATCCCAACTCTCAGTAGGAAAATTCATATTATGAAGGGCTGCTAAATTTTCGGAAAAGGTATCTAATAATTGTCTGAGCTGTCCTACGTTATCCGAATTCACTTTAAGTGCGTTTTCCAGTTCCGCCCAATGAGCTTGAGCACGTAAACGTGGGCTTGAATAGCGCTTTACCAAAGTTTCATAAGCTACAATATAGTTATCGCCAGTCAATGAAAGAGTTCTCACTAAGGATGATGGCGCACCGTGTAGAGAAGATATTAAGTAATTGAATTTCTCGACAGCACTCAACGACGAATTGTTGTGAACTAGTGCGTCATATAAATCAATGTATGATGGAAAGGATTTGTTGGTAATTTGATGTGTGAACTCGAAGTGACGGAAGTTTTCAACATAGAACCGTTTGTATTCACATTTCTTGACTCGAATAAATCGACATAAATACTGCTTATGAGGTAATAATCACTCAAAAAACCTTCTCGAACTACATTCGCATCGCTTATATCCGATTCGGAATCGGTAGCAAGGTGGCTAATTATATTAGCGTGCGTTCGAAAAAATTCTTCCTTTACTTCATCAAGTTGAGCGAATCGGACTTTAAATAACGATCGAGCACTCCTTTCTTTCACAGCTCTTTCGGCTAGCGCTTTAATGACATTCATATCAGAAAGGCAAACATTTCTTAGAGCTTGAAGTTTTTTAAATTTATTGTCCATTTTTGTAAACAAACGACAAGTGGTGGAAAATGGAAATAAACAATAGAATTGTGAAGACAATTGACAATTAGTTGACGTGTGACAATCTGATACTGATGACCACGCAGATTTCAAATAACGCCCCCCTACGTGACCTGACTATGCGCCGGAGAGAGAACTCAAAGATGTCCGACAAGATGGGAAATAATTTCTTTGAATTTTCTCAGGCAGAATAAATTGCAATCTCCAGAGAATCTCTGAAGGAATTTCTCCAAAAATTCTACCGAAATTACAGAAATTCCGGAATTTTTTAAATCCAAGCAATATCCTGGCAACCTAATGAAGCATTGACTTTTCACTCAAAAAAAATCGGAAAACCAAAAAAAAAAGAAAACTCAGATATTATAGTTCACTACTGAGTCATCTTTTTAAGTGAGAATACTTGGCAAAATTGAATCAATTTTAACCGGAACATCCGGCAACGATGGACCAATGTTTGACTTCGACGGAATAAATCCTACGATTGAAGAACCGTGCACGTATGTGGTTCGCTAGTGGACTATATATAAGGAATATAACTGATCCAATATTTGATTTCCAACTATCTCCAGATACTTGCACCAGACTTACCAGGATTTCCCACGTGAGCACCAGCGGGGGGTTGCTGTCCAGGCTTGCTGACGCTAGAGGGGCCCCTCTGAAGAATGGATACTGCGTTGTATGGTCCTAGGCACTAATCTTACACTAAACGTAAAACTATTAAACGGTCCTTTTTCCTTGAATAACGAATATGTCTATTCAAACGGGCGACAGAGGCACTGAATCGACGTATCTAGATTATAGTTTCTTTTGCGACGGAGGCACTTAGATATTATAATCGTAGACAATCTTTTACGTAGGGTTTCGAGTTCAATGTTTTAACTGAACTCATTTAAATCGTCTCTTAGCGATTGATAGAAAGACAAAAAATGTTCTACATATGTGGGCATACCACGCGTAAGATCTGGGCAAGTACGCGGGTTGGTCAAATACGGAACGAACCACATACGCGAATACAGAACAGTTATTGTCTTGGGAAAGGCAAAAGAACCTAGTTCTTATCTGGTGAAAAGCAAGTAAATGGTCAATTAATATGACGTAATACTCGACAGATAAAATTGTCATATACCAGACCCCGTAGTAATGAATATACATTAGAAACTGAATAAGACCCAAACCAATTATCACCAAATGATTGTAAGGAAAACAATAGTAGAAATAGTTCGAACAAGACAAATTTTATCATGTTCTAAGTGAAACCGAGATAATGACTAGAAATAAAAAAGCAATATAATCCGTTGTGGAAAAATTTTAAAACTCCTGGGCGTTTAAACCTTTGAGGGGAAGGTGTTCAACATAATAATATAATAATAATTCTATGGTCTAACCTCAATGGACATATACCTAATGTACCTATATCGTATAGCGTTGTTGTTTCAGATTATTACGGTCTGTAAGAATGACAGACATTTAATAAACATAAATTAAGTATATGTCTTTAAATATTAATCACCAAGTATCAAACAATGAACATATTGATTCTGGAACCAGTCTCGCAATTTACAAACAATGAGTGGAAAATAGTTAGCAATGCATTAAAGTCTTTCTCATGAAAAAAACTGTCACTTTCTCATTTTGTTAAATTCTCAAACAAAGTATTCTGCATTTTTTCTGGAGCTAATCAGCTTTAGGCGAGTTCGGTATCTGGATGGGTGACAGCTCTGGGTATGAATTTGGACAGCGCGCCAAAGCTCCTGTCCACAGGGCTTTCCCACATTTATAATTGTAATGAGTGGAGCCATTGAAATGTGGTGAAATCAGCCTTATGTGTTTACCATCAACAGCACCTACACAATTGGGAAAATTAGTTCTTTTATTTTCTATTCACGCCTCATACAAAATCGATCGAGCAGAAACTCGGTATACGTTTGCAAAATGGCGACTCGAAGGTACGTGCAGAAGAATAATAATAGTACTTTATTGCCATAAAAAGTAATACATCAGTAATTTATACAATAGTGCAACAGGTGGATATACCTCTAAAGCGATATCTTCCTGCCTACCAGGAAAATTGTAAAAAAAACGCAAGACACGACAACAATTTTTAGTTGGCGATACTTAATAAATAATATAAACAGATTACACACGATTAGGAATACAGGGATATAAAGAATAGGGAATGGAATAGTAAAAAAGCAGCATATACTCATTCCTCGATACGTGCGAAAATCTCGACCAATCCTGGACAAGCGCTGTGTTTAATCCTGTGTTTAATCAGCAATTTTGATTGCTCTCTAAAGTGTATCTGTATTCCTAAGTTTTCAAGAAACATATTATTCAACATGGATGAAGTTAAGTAAGTGTTCATTCATTGACTGTATTCTTTCAGTTTTATTAAAAGTATCAATTTTCAGCCAAAATTTGATTTGTAAAGTTTGCCGAAAGAAATATTCGGGTGTTTCGGAAAAAAATCGTCATTTGAAAGATGTTCATCATGAACAACCAGTTAAAACATCGACAGTTCATATTAAGTGTCCCATTTGTTCTGAAGAAGAAAAAACTGCTCTTGATTCTCATGATATGTTGATTCATCATTTGGAACAAATTCATTCTCTGAGTATCCAAACTTCATTGTTCACTTTTGAGAATGAGAAAGAATTTGAGGCTTGGCGAGCACTAGATAACCGGAATATCGAGTATGTAAAACGATCAACGGTGAAAACTAAAGATGGAAAATTGGTTCATTACGAATGCAATAGGAGTTCTTATTCAGGTTATTACCTACTGATTATTCACCATGATGAATTGATAAATTTCTGCAATTCATCAGAAATGGATTTTATATTAACAACCCAGTTTTATTAGGGTATACTAGCCAGTGTAGCAAACGCAGCATGAAAACTGAAGGAAGTATCAAAATCTGTGGCTTATGCCCTTCTAGAATTCATGTGAAAATTTGTAGTACAGGTAACTATTGTAATTAATATGTTATATGCAGAGATTTGAATCTTCTATTTTAGCCATAAATGTTAAATTTTTCGAGACACATGTGGGCCATCAGGATGAACCACGATCTAAACGTTTAACAAAGGATCAACAGGAAATTATTGCAAATAAATTACAACTGGTATATCAAAGGAAATGATTTTAGAGGATTCCAGAATTATAGCAAACCATAAAGTAGAAAGAATTAATGTGCTTACAAAGACCGATATCTCTAATATTATCAGAAAATTCAATATAGATAAAAAGATACATGACATGGTTGCTACAGCGTTGGAAGTGAAAGAATGGAACAGCCAAGGAAAAGATTCTGTTTTTTTGTTCAAGCAAATAGGTACATAGGTCCTTCAAATCTATGCATGTAATTCAATTTGTGTATTTATCAGGAGAAACCTACCCTGGATTGAAGGATGAAGATTTTGCGCTAGGGTATATGAACAGTGACATGGAGAGAAAGCTGAAACAATTAAAAATAATTATATGTATGGATGGAACGCATGGCACCAATGTGAGAAATTTCGATCTTACGATAGTTTTGGTTTCTTACTGTCAAATGTGTTGGATCAAACTATCCAAAACATTTTTTTTTAATGAATTGAGAATTAAGGTAGGAGAGCCAATAGATGCGGAATATATTATGACAGATGATGATGTAAAATATTATAACGCATGGTGTCAGGTAATAAAGAATTTATAATGACTGATGATCTGATATGTGTTTAATTGATATGTCTAGGTAATGGTAACAGAAAGTAAGCCAAAGAGACTTCTTTGCACTTGGCCTGTTATAAAAAACTGGAATCAGCAGGGAAGAAGTAAATTGAAAAAGATTGAAAATAAAAAGGAAATGAAGAACAGAATGCGGAAGGAGACTGACATACCAACATTTTTCAAGATGAAAGAGGAATATTTTAAAAATTTGGAAGAAGAACAGGAAGATGAATTTCTGAAATATTTGAAGAAGTGAGTTGTGTATGTAGGAAAGGAAGCATAATAGAGAACTTATATAATATTTTTCAGGTATCATTTCCAAAGTGATGAGAGAATCAGGATGTGGTCTCACTGCCACAGGGTGAATGCTGGAATTAACACCAACTTGGCTATGGAAAGCCTAAATAAAGTTTTAAAACATAATAAAATGTGAGGAATTCAGAATATACGGTACCTATATCTATGCCGATTAAACCACAACCTATATCTTAAAAATTGTAGGGTAGAGAAACTACTGCACACTCTAGAGGAATTAGTGAATGAAAAAATGTGGAAAAAAATTATTATTACTGAAAGACCTTCTGCAAATCAGTACAATTCTAGAGTGAACTTAAGAGCTGAAAATGGAGTAGCAGAAAAGGTAGTTTGTTTAGACTCTGGTGAATTTGAAGTTCCATCTGCTTTAGTTAGTGATAAATTTTATATTGTCTCATATAATGAAATGTGTGATAAAGATTGCAGAACTTTGTACTGTGATAAGTGTAAAATCTGCATCCACAGATTTCAATGTCAATGTGCAGAGTTTACTATAAAGACTGCTATGCGTAAACATATACATGCAGTTGCTTTTATCGGAAAGATAAGCGATTCTGTTTTAGGTGATGATGATAATGATAATAATCTACACATATGTGAAATATCAATAAGTAGATCTGCTTACGAAATGGATGTATAAAATTTTATAGATGAAACCAGTGAAGTTTCCAATGATTCTGTAGACTTTAATACAAAACTTGAGGTAAGACTTCAATATGATGCATGAATTTGGTTTCACGTAGTTGATTATAGATTCTATTAGAACAAACAAAAATGAAACTACAGTTATTGGATGAGGATTACATTCGTAATGTGGCTAAAATTGTAGATAAAGCTTATAACTTGAAATATAATGAAGCTTTTATCAATAGGAAAAGGAAGATAGAGAAACAGTCATATTTCCCATGTAAAAAGTAGTTGCATGTCATGCAGGTGTGAGGTTAGAAGATTTAATATCCATGAAATGAACATATGCTTTCATTCGCACTATTAACTGATGTATAAATGTAGCTTATTTTAAGTGTTCCAGATCGATATATGGTGGATTTAATTAATTGCATCCCCTATGCTTCAATTCAGTCTCTCACGTAAAGAAATTGAGTGTCTTTGGGAACACTGCATGTTATTGCTTAGAAATAAAGTCAGCTACCAAGGTGGTGTTTCTCAGGTTATTTATAAATAAAGCATGTGTTTTAACAACAGATAGAAGTTTCAAGGAAACATGGCTAAGGTGGAGGGTAAGAAATTAACCCAAAAGAAGTATGTTTTCAGTAATATCTAAAAGGTTGATACAAATGTGAGTGTTCAAGGTGGCAGTTCTGGAAACATCAATAAGTAAGCTAGACTTCAAAATGTTACACAGTTAAATTGTTTGATAATTGATGTTCTTTGGTTACTGTTTATTAGGCAATATTGTTCCAAAAATATGCTTCTGACAATTGTGCAGTGATATAAAGAACACTCCGTAATAATGGTTTATTTTTAATGATGTATGCCTCGAAAGTATATATTTAACACAATTGAATGAAATTGTACGATTGGCGTGGAAAACAGCAAGCTGCAATTGACGTTAAAATAAAAACACCCCCTGTATGAAAATTTCGGTCAAATACATTCTGAGAATCCATCCAAGGTACCAATTCAGCTAATGCTTTGTTTGTAGCACAAATCACTTCAATCGCGTACAATTGTGCCGTGATATAAAGAACACCCTGTATAGTATTGGTTTATTTTCATTGATGTATGCCTCGGAAGTATAAGTTTTAATACAATTGAATGAAATTGTACGGTTGGCGCGAAAAACAGCAAGTTGCAATTGACGTTAAAAGAAAAACACCCTGTATAAAAATTTCGGAAAAATACGACGTTAAAAGAAAAACACCCTGTAGGAAAATTTAAGACAAATACATTATGAGAATCCATCCAAGGTACCTTATTTAGTTAATACTTTGTGGCACAAATCACTTCAATCGCTTAAAATTGCGCCGTGAGAAAGAGAACGTTTTGTATAGTAATGGTTTATTTTCAATGACGAATTCCTCGAAAGTATATTTTTCAGCACAATTGAATGAAATTGTACTACTATGGCGTGAAAAAGAGCAAGTTGCGATATGACGTTAAAAAAAAACACCCTGTGAACGTTTTTATATGTATTCACCTTCTAAACCTTCCCTGGACTTCCACAAATAATTCAAGACCAAAATCAGCCAAATCGGTCCAGCCGTTCTCGAGATTTAGCGAGACTTACGAACAGCAAATCATTTTTATATAATATTGTGACTGTCAATTAATTATAGACAAATAATCTGCAATAAAATAAAATTGCGACTATAATTAAAGATCTAAGCTATCCTATCTCTCAAGTTGGAACAGACTGCTCACGGTGTGCCAATTTAATTTAAAATCGGTTTAGTAGTTTAGGAATCCATCGCGGACAAACATCGTGACAGGAGATTTATACATATTAGATATCAATTAGTTATTCAGCAAGATTTCTTCTAGTTTTGAGGTCCTGGAAATTGCTGTATTTCATAAAATAATAAAATGAAACATTTGGATGAACTTTGAGATTTACTAAACCCCATAGTGAATATAGAAAAATTGACATCCATGCATAATGTGCTATATAGGTTCACCTTCTTAACCTTCCCTGGACTTCCACAAATAATTCAAGACCAAAATCAGCCAAATCGGTCCAGCCGTTCTCGAGATTTAGCGAGACTCACGAACAGCAATTCATTTTTATATAATATTGTGACTGTCAATTAATTATAGACAAATAATCTGCAATAAAATAAAATTGCGACTATAATTAAAGATCTAAGCTATCCTATCTCTCAAGTTGGAACAGACTGCTCACGGTGTGCCAATTTAATTTAAAATCGGTTTAGTAGTTTAGGAATCCATCGCGGACAAACATCGTGACAGGAGATTTATACATATTAGATATCAATTAGTTATTCAGCAAGATTTCTTCTAGTTTTGAGGTCCTGGAAATTGCTGTATTTCATAAAATAATAAAATGAAACATTTGGATGAACTTTGAGATTTACTAAACCCCATAGTGAATATAGAAAAATTGACATCCATGCATAATGTGCTATATAGGTTCACCGTTAAACTGAATGATTTTTTGTTGAAATTATATAATTATCAGAGTGAATTGGTACATACGATATCGAGTTTTTCCATAATATCCTATGTGTATTCAATGTAAAAATTGTTGAATATAATGAGTAACCCACTTGGTCCCATTTTCAAATATTTCTACATAGTCACCAAAAATATAGTTACTCAATATAAGAGTAATATATCAATTACAAAAAGTCACACAAAAGATTCATCCTCGTCTAGAATGTTCCATGTGTCAAGTTGGGCACCAAGCTATACTCTATGAAAAACTATATGCTTAAAAAATAATTGAGGAAATGGGTTGGTGTAGTAGTTCACCAAAAATTCAAATATTGGAAACTTTTCATTAGCACTGAATTGAAGGATATTCAAGCCGATTTGAGCAAATTGAATTTAATTGCTTTTCATCTCATATATAAACAAATCTTTATGAATTTCATTTATTTGATAATCCTAAATTGCAGCTTTCTCCAAGAGTTCAGTATGAAGAACATGCAGATGCAAAGACAATTTCTGGCATTGTTGAATCTTTGTTTTTTTCTCTCCGTTATATTAACAATATTTGGAATCAAATAATAGTCACTTAAAGTTAAACTTCGAACATAAAAATCCTATCTCAAAATGTGATACTGGTGATCCTTACTTCTTATTAATAAGTTTTGTTGATTATTATGTAGGATCTGTATATTCAAGAAAACTACATTAGTTTAGCCAACGTTTTGACAATTTATTACTTCATCTAAAAATTATAGACAGAAAATTTACAGATGCTGAAACATTGATCTTCAGAAAGTTGAACAAATCTATAATGAACTGAAAAAAAAACAGGTTCGTATGTTGCTTAACAGTGAAAGAAATGCAACTAAAAACATCATACAGACAAAAAAACAGTCAAAAAATCAAACTTACTGTGCTAAATTTAGTTTTCCAATCGTCAAATTATACAAATTTGATTTCGAAACCGGTACAATGTATTCATCATTTACCTTGCATTTGATCATCAGGAAATAAAAGAAAATTCTGATTTCGACCGCTCGATGAATTATCAAACATGTGGTGTTGGGACTACAAAGTAACGAGGAAAACACAATATTGACACAATCTCATTTCTTTGATTTTGGGAGATTTCCAAGGAATCCTTGATTCAGATTTCTGTTCAGTAATTATCTGAGACACGTGTTATAATGAGACACATTTCATGAAACTGCCTTTTTTGTAGGAAATTTTGGAGACTTATGATCTTAGTTTCTTCAAAGTTAAAATTGTGTTCAGATGTTGTGGCGTCAACGGCTAATGCAGTTTTAGGGTTGGTGATAGGGGTTCTTACTGATCTTTTGTGTTAATCGATGCGATTTTTTAAATATCTTCCGGTCTGCCCTATGATGAACAACCCCTGATTCTTGACTTTATTTCGTGTGAATTCGTTTTCCTATTGTGTTTTCGGATGCTATTTTTAAGTTTTCTAATTTCAAGATATCGGACAATTGTTCAGAGGGGCCCCTCACATATACAAGTGATACATTATTTTATCCTGTTGCCACCGCAGTGACAGCACCCATCCTCTCATTGTCATTGTCAAGTTCTAGTTGAGCCCATAGATAGTTCAAGGCATTAGGGAGAAAGCTGTAAAAGATAGGTTACTACGTTCAAAAGAATTGACTTTGAATAAAGCTATTGAAATCTGTAAAGCTGCAGAAACGACACAGCAACAATTGGAACACCTTAGCGGTGAAAAGCATACAAGATGTGAAACAGTCAACGAAGTTTTCAATGTAAACAATCAACAGCAGAGATTCATTCCATCTCAACATCGAGACAGAGGATCTAGGCACTCTGGAATAAGGACAAATAATTTCAACGATCAACATAATCAGAACGTAAATAAGAAGAAACCAGGTGAAAGAAGAGTATTTTATGGACAGGGCTCAGAACGTCAAAAGTTTAATAATGGTAATAATTATGGTAACAATTGTTCAAGATGTGGGTATCGACACAGTGCGAACAAATGCATGGCTTCAGGTAAAATGTGCAATTATTGCGGAAAACTAAATCATTTTGAGAAAATGTGTAAGTACAAAAACAATTTATCTGTTCGAACACTTGATGCCGAACAAGATAGTGAAACAAGTGAATTTTATATTGGAGTAATTAAAGACTCATCTGATTCAAGAAAAAAATCTTGGTCTGTAGATTTGTATGTAGAAGATAAAAAAATATCATTCAAAATCGATACAGGTGCACAGGCTAATTGTTTACCATTATACATTTACAAGAAACTATTTCCTCATAAACATTAGAAAAAGTATCAAATTGTAAACTGACGACATACTCGGGGGAATCTTTAGTGATAACTGGTAGAATTGATTTAAAATGTATTTATAAAAGCATATCATATAATTTACCATTTTATGTAACAGAATGTAGAGGACCTGCCATACTAGGATTGGATGCAATTGAGGAATTGGAAGTTGTAAAAATGGTGGCTGGTGTGGAGATGGTGGATATCATGAAAGAATATGAGGATGTTTTTAAAGGAATAGGCAAAATGCCAGGTAAATATTCTATAAAAGTTGACAAGAGCATTCAGCCAACAATTCATGCTGCTAGAAAATTCCCTCATAGTATAATAATGAATAAATTAAAATGTAAATTACAAAAGCTAGAACAAGAAAATATTATAAAAAGAGAAATTGGTCCTACTGAATGGGTGAATTCTTTGGTAATAGTAGCAAAAAAAGGGGGTGATGATTTCAGAATTTGTGTGGACCCTTCAGAACTAAATAAAGCAATTCTTAGGGAGCATTATCATATTCCAACTTTTGATGATATTACAACTAAACTAAAAGGTTCTAAATACTTTTCGGTATTAGATGTAGCAAATGGGTTCTGGAGCATAGAATTAGACGAACGTAGCTCAAAATTATGTACTTTTAACACACCATTTGGCCGGTATCGATATTTAAGGTTACCTTTCGGTATTAAAAGTGCCACTGAAATATATCAAAGAAAAATGAATGAAATTTTTGAAAATCTAGACGGAGTTCAAATATATGTTGATGATTTGTTAATTTTCGGACGAACTAAAGAAGAACATGATGAGAGGGTGAAAATGGTGCTACAAAAAGCCAGAGAAGTAAATTTAAAATTCAATAATAGTAAATGTAAATTGGGACTCAGTAAAATTAATTACATGGGACATCTAATAAGTTCAGATGGTATACAGCCAGATCCTGACAAAGTTCAATGTATCAAACAGTATCCTATCCCAAAAAATGTTAAAGAATTACAAAGTTTCTTAGGTATTATTAATTTCTTACATAAGTATATCCCAAACGTAGCTAAAATAACCGCTCCACTGAGGCAACTCTTGAAAAAAGAAAATATCTTCATGTGGGATTTAAAACAACAAGAAGCATTTGACAAACTGAAAGAAATGTTGAGTATTCC
The DNA here is from genome assembly GCA_937662695.2 of Halyzia sedecimguttata. Taxonomy (NCBI): domain Eukaryota; kingdom Metazoa; phylum Arthropoda; class Insecta; order Coleoptera; family Coccinellidae; genus Halyzia; species Halyzia sedecimguttata. The sequence goes on along the minus strand of OW569414.2, from coordinate 54,049,008 downwards.
TCCAGTCTTAAACTTTTATAATCCTAATGAAGAACTAATTTTAACTGTAGATGCTTCTAAATTCAGTTGTGGTGCTGCTCTTATTCAAAATTTCAAACCAGTAGCGTATGCGTCAAAATCGTTAAATAATTCTCAACAAAGATACGCCCAAATTGAAAAAGAATTACTCCCAATTGTTCATGGTTGTAAAATATTTCATCAGTATATTTATGGTAGACTAGTTATAATTGAGACAGATCACAAACCATTATTGGGAATCTTTAAAAAATCTTTACATGAATGTCCAATGCGTATGTGAAGAATGTTGCTTGATCTTAAATTATATGATTTAAAATTAGTGTTCAAACCCGGTCGTGAGATGTATATAGCAGATGCACTGTCTAGAATAGCAATTCCCATTTCTTGCGAAAGTGATATTAATCTTGAATATGAATTCCAAATTGATTTTGTAAAAAAGAATTTACCTGTGAGTCGTGAAATGCAGAGTAAATTCAAAATTGAAAGCTCAAATGATGAAGAGATGAAGTCTCTTAGTAATTATGTGAAGAATGGATGGCCTTCTGAAAAACGTAAATGCAGTCTGTTGGCCAGACCATATTGGAATTACAGAAATGAATTGGTATCGATAGATAATATTTTGTTTAAATCTGACGCAATAGTAGTACCCAAAAAGTTCAGAAATATAGTTCTTCAGAAGTTGGATATAAGTCACCTAGGCATAACTAAAACAAAATTAAGAGCTAAGGGATCAGTATTTTGGGCCAATATTAACAATGATATTGAGAATTTAGTTTCGTCATGTGCAGTTTGCATCAGATATTCCCGAAGTAATCCCAAACAACCACTTACTCCACACCAGGTTCCAGCATATCCATGGGAAAAAATAGGTACTGATCTGTTTGAACTGAAAGGTAAATTATTCCTTATTGTCATAGACTATTTTTCGAAATTTTTTGAAGTTTTTGAGATACCTTCTCTGAAATCAGAAGCAGTAATAAAAATAATGAAGAATTTATTCTCGAAATATGGTATTCCCAATGTTGTTTTTAGTGACAATGGTGTTCAGTATAAAAGTGAATTGTTCAAAAGTGTTTCTCAATCTTATGGATTCATACATGAAACATCGAGTCCTTTGTATGCTCAATCAAATGGCTTGGTTGAACGGAACATCCAAACGGTAAAAAGTACAATGAAAAAATGCATTTATAGTAATAGCGACATAAATCTGGCATTACTTGAACTAAGAAATTTTCCAATAGACAACAATGTTCTATCTCCATCAGAATTATTTTTTGGAAGAAAATTGAGATCAGTTTTACCAATTGAAAGCAATAATTTGAGACAAAGTAAAATCAATTATAAAGAACAAAGGAGTTATTTAATTGAAAGGCAAAATATACAAAAAAATTATTTTGACAAAAGAACTAGAAATTTGAAACCACTCTCAGTTAACCAAAAAGTATTCATACAAGATGGCAAAGTATGGATACCAGGCATTGTTTTAAGAAGGTATAATGAACAATCATATCTGGTTAAAAAAGAAACTAACAATAATGTAATTCGAAGGAATAGAATATTTTTGAAACCTGTTGGACAATTTTACTCTGAAAATGTACCTGATTATATAGATGTTACTGATGATGAAGATGAACGTGAAAATGTAAAAGAGGAATTTTCTGCATCAGCATCAGTAAATTGTGATCAACAAATTGCAAGGTCTAATCAACATAATTTATCAGTTGATTCCGAAAATTCTTCTTATGACCAATCTCTGAATGAGGAAGATATAGCAAATTTTCCAAATTCAAATAAAAGGAGAACTATTTACCAAACTCGTTTTGGAAGAAAAATTAGACCACCAGAAAAATATTAAAATGATTATGGCTAACATTATTGCACAGATTTTGTTGGCATCTATCAATAACTGCTTGGGTAGAATATTATTTTTTTTTTGATTATCAGAAAATGTATTGTATATATATTGTGCATTCTTTTGTGAAAGGGTGAGATGTAAGGTACTTGCCACGCATGTCATGTCTTCAACATGCGAGAGTGGGGAACATCAGTATGTAGAGGAGAGCGATGTAAGCAGATGTACCTGACGAATATTAAAGACAAAATAAGAAGTCGAAGTGAATTTATTTTTATAATACCAAGAAATATGACAGATATCATTAATTACATATGCCAAATTCCTCTTTATTCAGTAGCATTTTGTGTTTACTATTAATTTGGTGATAATTCGTATTAAGTTATAAAATCGATCACTATGCCTAATTAACACGCTTTTTTTTATTATTAGCTTGGGTTGTATCTGACTATGTATGTAACGGAATCTTTGAACTTAATTTTCACCAGTTTCCAGAAGTCTGATTAATTTGACACTTTGCATACGTATCAAGAACCGATGACAATGCAATAATTTGATAACAGTTTCCCATTATCCTTATTATCCACAAAAATTGATAATTATTTATAGCATATTATCTCATACCGGGCACCTCCGCCAATTTGCAACGTGATGTTTCAGGTCCAGTTCATACTGATGCGATATCGCATGAGCGACAAGCGCAGACAGATACTCCGCCGTATTCACAAAGCATTCAATCTCCGTTAAGTCCTAACTGAGGTCCTCAGTTAAGAATAAATTTGAATCGCAACCTCAGTTAAAGTATTTAACGGTGGTGGAACTGGCCTGTTTCACGTTGATTTTCACTTTAGGTAACTGAGGTTCCGATTCAAATTTATCCTTAACTGAGTACCTCAGTTAGGACTTAACGGAGATTGAATGATTTGTGAATACGGCGGACTATCTGTATCTCATGTACAAAATCTCACTATCGCAAGGCGATTTGTCGCATGCGATATATCATTTTGGGCTCATATTCTAACAGTTCTAACATGTTCTAACAGTTTTCCATTATCCTTATTGGGACCGCCAGGATTAATAAAATTTTGAATGAAATGATGAGATTGCGAAATAATTTGTGAGACATTTCAATACCACATGTCAACAAATAACTAATTGATAAATCGAACTAAAAAATGAAAAATAAATAATAGTTAAAAAAAACTAAAAAAACACGCTTTTATAGCTAACCGAACTAAAAATTAGAAAATAATTTTTAATTTCAGAGAGTTTATAATACAGTAGTAGAAGATCGAACAATCAATCAGAATTTATCACCTCAAAATAAAATTATAATAAAGTTTAAGTTATTAACAAAAGAATTCAATTCAGAGTAAAAAGCGTGGGGTGCATTTTACTACTTTTCATAACTCTCTTCTCATAGATAGTTGCCAATAGAATGGTTGCTACATTTACTTTATCAAGCACCCCACGCTGTTTACTCTGAATTGAATTCTTTTGTTAATAACTTAAACTTTATTATAATTTTATTTTGAGGTGATAAATTCTGATTGATTGTTCGATCTTCTACTGCTGTATTATAAACTCTCTGAAATTAAAAATTATTTTCTAATTTTTAGTTCGGTTAGCTATAAAAGCGTGTTTTTTTAGTTTTTTTAAACTATTATTTTTTTACCAATGAAGATTATTTAAATCTCATTCTACTTCATGGAGAATGTAATAAAGTTGTAGATAGAACGATTCGACTGTTCATTGAGAGGTTTCCTGACCGACCCAGACCAACGAGAGATACCATTAACAGAACCATGACAAACTTGAGAAATGTCGGATCTTTCGTTAACAAAACTATACACAGAGAAAAAAGTGTAGTAGAAGATGAGAACAACGAAATTACAGTTCTTGCATATTTTCGTGTGAATCCTCAAAATTCTCTCAAAGATGCCGAGATTGATCTGGGATTATCTCAATCGAGTGTTTGGAGAATATTAAAAAAAAAAAAAATGCACCCATATAAATTCAATAGGGTACAGCATTTGAAGGAAACTGATTTCGTCAGGAGAACAGAGTTTTGCGAAGCTATGATGATTCGATTTCAAGAGAATGAAAACTTTTCGGACTGTATAATTTGGACAGATGAATCTAAATTCACAAAGAATGGTTCTTTCAATAGGCATAACAGTCACTATTGGGATGAAGAGAACAACCACCACTTCAGACAATGGAACTTTCAAGAGACCTGGAGTTTCAATGTTTTTTGCGCCATCAAAAATAATGCAATTCTCGATGTTCACATTTATGATGGGACTTTAACTGGTAAGATAGAACACTACACATGTTTGCATTATTTAAACAATGTTCTCCCTTAGGAGATAGATATTCTGACATATTGACTCAAATAATTGAGCCACTAGTACAGAACCATAATGACTTATGGTATCAACAAGATGGCGCGCCTCCACACAATTCACTCAATTTGTGAAATATCCTCTACAGGCTATTTGAAGATCGATGGTTGGCGATCAATGGTCCACATCTTTGGCCACCACGTTCTCCCGATTTAACTCCTTTAGACTATTATGTTTGGGGTAGAATAAAAAATATTGTCTACTCAACTCCCCTGACTGATAAAGAGGACTGCAGAAATGCGTTCAGGTTTGTTTAGATTTTTAGATTCATAGTTTTGAAACTCAATTTGGTTTTTAAACACTTTTGCAGATCTCTTTCTCCCGATGAAATAAGAAGAGCAACGCACGAAGCATTCCTGAGACGAAAAATAAATGTCTAGAAATTAACGGTCAAAACTTTGAGCATCTTCTCTAGTTATAACTGCGAGAGTTTGTCATGGTTCTCCTAATAGTAACTTGAAGTCGGTTTCAAGAAGGGGTGAAAAATTTACAGCATGGTTCAAATAACAGTTCCTGAAAATTTCATCTTTTTGGCGTGAAGGGAAAAGAAATAGCTGAAAATTCAAGACGAGAAACAGTTTTTTGTGAATAACTCAGAAAATATCCATTTTAGGGCAAGGGTGTGATGCATACACTCACATTATTTTTTAACGTAGATTCAATATCTGCCATAAAAAAATGGGGTTCTGATTTGAAAAAATTGATTTTTCACGATTTTGTCATCCCTAACTTTGAAAGCGATTTTTTCACCCCCTGTATCATGAATCGCGATTTCGATTCTCAAAGTGGATACATCAATCTTGAAAAATCCGAAAAATGAAAATTTTCCATTCAAAAACCTCGAAGTTATTCTTGTTTCAGCGGAGCTCTATTTTCGATTTTATTTTCGAATTTTCCCGCTCAGAGAGAATTTTCCAACAAAAACTGAAAAATTTTACATCAAAATCACTTGAAATTTTCTAAGGAATCTATTTCTGCAATAAAAAAATGGTGTTCTAATTTAAAAAAACGGAAGTTGACGTCATTTCCGGAAAAATCGGAGGTGCTCATGCCTTGTAAATATTTTAGATTTCATCAGCATCGTGAAATACTTATAAGTGCTGAATTTCATGAAAATACGTTCAGTAGTTTCCCGTATAAATATGGGTGAGGTTCCTCGTGAAAGACCCTGTATAGTAATGGTTTATTTTCAACGATGTAGGTCCCGAAAGATTATCTTTTATCATAATTGAATACAATAGTACGATTTGTCGTGAAAAGCAACAAGTTGCAATTGACGTTAAAAGAAAAACACCCTGTATAGAGATTTCTCAAGAATACATTATAAGAATCCATCCAAGATTCCTATTTAGATAACGGTTTGTTTGTGGCACGAATCAATTCAATCGTGTGAAATTGTGCCGTGAAAAAAAGAACACCCCGTATAGTATTGGTTTATTTTCATCGATATACACAACACAACAAAACACAAAGTTTCATCGAAATTGGTCGAGCCGTTTTTGAGTAACCATAAATCGATCGGGGTGCCCCCTACAGTATGCAATTGTGAATCAGAGACGCGCCGAATCAAAAACACAAAGTTTCACCAAAATGGGTTCAGCCATTTCTCAGTTTCTGTTGACCGTATATTGTGGACCTGAGACCTAGACAGACACAAAAATTCATTGAAATCGGTTGAGCCGTTTTCGATTTCCTATACATCGATTGGTCGCCCCCTTCCTGATGCTATTTTGAACCAGAGACCCACCGAAACACATACACAAAGTTTCATCAACATTGGTCCAGCTGTTTTTGCGTTCCTACAAATTGATTACAGCGCCACCTCTTGCATCCTATCGTGAACCTTAGGCCCACTAAATCTCATTCAAAAAGTTTTGTTAAAATCGGTCCATCCGTTTTTGAGTTCCAATAGACCGATAGTGGTGCCACCTACCGGATCGTATTGTGATAACCTGGCCTCTGAAACACTTCATCAAAATCGGTATTACAGATTAATCTGTATCGGTATAGCCGTTTCTGAGTTCCTGAAAATCGATTGTATCGCCACCTACCGGACCCAATTGCGAATATTAACCTCTTCGAGATATACCGAAACACACACACAAAGTTCCATCACAATCGTTCATGCCGTTTCGGACAATTTCCGAAAAACACCCCTCGAGATTCCCGCCAAATCCCTCTCCTAACATCCAAAAAAACACACGAACGACATTTCCAAAATGTTTCCCTTAATCTTCTTCACGTGGGTATTATTTAGTTTGAAACAGCAGAACTACTATAGCTATAGATCAATATTTTCGCAGTGTAGAACAATCGAAAAAAATTTAAAAATAATGTATGACTCTTCCGGGATTCGACCCGAGGTTTTTGACTCAGAAAGCTAGCCTCCTGACCTATACCTTATTTTACGTTCTTCACTTCTTCCGGCCCGTTTCATCAAAAATTTCCTCGAAGATAGGTAGGTACCTACCCAGTCATTTCAACTTAGAATTAGATAGAACACATTATTTCTCGAATATCACAAATTCTGTCATGCGATCGCTCAAAACTCGTTCATATTTCTAGACATTTATCTTCGCCAATCCAAGATTATCGACAAATTCCGTTCGAAATTCGAGTTCTATTTGACATTTAACGCCGCTCATTCGGAAAGAAAACATCGTTAGTTCAAGCTGACAAAAGTTTCTATCATCTGTGGCCGAAACAAATCATCCACATTTTGCCTTAATAGCGGACCCGAAGTCAGTCGAGCGAAGCCGAACCGGTCTAAATGTCACATTTGACCGAGGTTTTCAAATATGTCAGAGTTTGCGATCTTTTTACGGAAAAAGAGAAGGTTTTATCAAAAATCGAGATACGTTACGGACTACCTACGAATCTCGTCTTTCGGACCCCGACGAAATACCTTTTCGAGCGTCGCATCCTCGCCAGATCTCTCCCATACCGATTTGCACCTTTAGCCCAAAAGGGCGATTTCGCCCGAATTTCCGATTTATTAAAAAATGCCCCCCTAGTTTTCTCTCGTCAAAGACGGATACCCGGAGAAAATTTCGTCTTTTCTCGTTCCCTTTTCCACCTCGAATCCCCCCTCGCCCCTCGAATAACCGACGAAAAAATCAAAAATATCGACCTCCTCGAGGAAAAAATCTTTTTTGACTTCTCTCTATGATCCCGAGATCTTGGCGTTAGTAGAATGAACTAGTGGGCCCGCAGATCTACCTAGCCAGTAGATCTACATTTTCCGGCAGATCTTCATTTTTCCGGTAGATCTACATTTTTCCAGTAGATTTACATTTTTCGAACTTGAAAGTTCGAAATCGTTCGAGCCATATCTGAATTTCTATAGACCTACTGCAACCTGACACATACTCACATATACACATCAAATTTCATCGAAATCGGTGCAGCCGTTCTTGAGTTTCTATAAACCGAATACAGCGCCACCTACCGGTCACCTATTGTGACCCTGAGACACACTCAAACACGCACACAATGTTTCATTAAAATCGGCCAAGACATTTCTGAGTTTCTATAGACCCATTGCAGCGCTACCTGCCGGGGTATATAGCAGACCTGACACACCTACTCAGATACACACTCAAACTTTCATCAAAATCGGTCGAGCCATTTCACCTACCGGATGCTATTGTGAAGCCATTTCGGAAAACAGCCTGTATTACAGCGGTTATCCTTTCGCCTCAATTTTACAATGTTGAAAATACTGTTCATGTTAAATTGTTATCTTGAGGTGGCAACTGGGCCAATTTGCCTATCAGAGAATTATGGAACACTACTCACGATTCCAGGATTTTTACCAATTCCGTTGGAAGCTCGAAATCTATTTGACAATTCGACCCTCATTCGGACTGAAAACCATGACGTTGAAAGAATCGCGAAAAGATTTCGTACAGAAATACGACACGATTTCTTCAAAATTCGACAGAAAGATTAAATTCAGTCGATATCCCATCATACTTCATACAACCAACTGTCAACAACTGAAAAATGTTTCCATAGAATACATTCGATAGGATTTCGAATTGGTATATAAATGCCTGCAAGTGAAAATCGGTAATATCGTCAAAAGTATAGATCGATAATTACCTTATTTTACGTTCTCCACTTGAGGCCTGTTTCATCAAAAATCTTTCCTCGAAGATGGGTACCTACCAGTCAATTCAACTTAGAATTTGATAGAACACATTATTTCTCAAATATCACAAATTCTGCCATGCGATCGCTCCAAATCGGCGACTCTATCATATTTCTTCGTATTTCTAGCAATGTATCTTCACGATTCAAGGTTTTCGACAAATTCCGTTCGAAATTCTAATTCTATTTGACATTTATCGCAACTCATTCGCGATAAATTCAAACTGACAGAAGTTTCTTTCATCTGTGATCGAAGTAAATCATCCACGTTTTATCTTCTATAGCAGAACCCGAAGTCGTTCGAGCGAAGCCGAACCGGTCTAAACGTCACATTTCACCGAGGTTTTCAAAATATGTCAAAGTTTGCGATCTTTTTACGGAGAAAGAGAAGGTTTTATCGAAAATCGAGATCCGTTATGGACTACCTACGAATCTCGTCTCTCGGGCCCCGAAGAAATACCTTTTCGAGCGTCGCATCCTCGTCAGATCTCTCCCATACCGATTCGCACCATTAGCCAAAAAGGGCGTTTTTGCCCGAATTTACGATTTATTTAAGAATTCTTCCCACGTTTTCTCTCGTAAAGTCGGATACCCGGAGAAAATTTCGTCTTTTCTCGTTCCCTTTTCCACCTCGAATCCCCCCTCGCCCCTCGAATAACCGACGAAAAAATCGAAAATATCGACCTCCTCGAGTAAAAAATCTTTTTTGACTTCTCTCTGTGATCCCGAGATCTTGGCGTTAGTAGAATAGAGTAACTAGTAGCCAGCAGTCCATATTTTGGGATTCAGATGAGCCAGCAGATCTACCTAGCAATAGATCAACATTTTTCTGGTAGATCTACATTTTTACGGTAGATCTACATTTTTCTGGTAGAACTACATTTTTCCGGTAGATCTAAATTTTTTGCGGTAGATCTACATTTTTCCGGTAGATCTACATTTTTCCGTTTCATCTGCATTTTCCAGTAGATCTACATTTTTTCGGTAGATCAATTGAATCGGTAGGTCAATGGAACCTGTAGTTCAATGCCATCTAACGGCTCCTGTTGTGATTCTGAGAATCAATCACACACGAAAGTCCCACCGAAATATGTCAGGAGTTGTTGAGCTGCTGAAAACCGAATATATATAGCGCTTCCTACCGAATCGTATTGTGAACCTAAGGCATTCCGAAACACAATCACAAATATTCATCAAAATCGGTATAGCCATTTTTGAGTTCCTGTGAACTGATTATAGTGCCACCTACCGGGGAATATTGTGGATCTGCAAATTAGTCAGATACAAACACAAAGTTTCATCGAAATCGGTCCAGTCGTTCTTGAGTTGTTATATACCGAATGCAGCGCCACCGAACGGGTTTCTATTGTGACAATGAGAGCCACTCAAACACGCACACAATGTTCTATCAAAATCGGTCGAGCCATTTCTGAGTTCCTATAGAGCATTATCAGTGCCACCTATCGGATACTATTGTGAACCAAGGACACACCGAAACACACACACAAAGTTTAATCAAAATCGGTCAAGGCGTTTCGGAGTTGACATTTTGTATTAAACACCCCGTATAGCAGCGGTTATCTTTTCGTAGCAGTTTTACAGTGTTGAGAATTCTCTTTACGATACATCTCTAGGGATGACATTTTACTAGAAACCCTGTATAGTTATTTTTCTGCTTAATGTTTGAATAATTCGAGTAATTTTAATGCAAAAATCCGTCCGATGGAACGGATATTCATTATAGATTTCGAAACTTAACGAATAGATCCAAATCCGAAGATACGTTTACCGGAGTACGCTCCTTTGAGTTTTGCATCGGGTAAAAATGAAATAAAAACTTAGAAAAAGCTATTTCGGACGCAAGGAGATTCGATCCCGCCGCTCCGCGAGGCTCGGGAGGTATGAATCCAAGCCTTAGTCCGCTCGGCCATGGCAGCTTCGTGAATCAGCGCTTATTTTCTGGCATATAAAGATTTTATAGTACTGGGGCGATTTCCGTCTTTCGATTTTCACAATATCGTCAACCCTGTCAAGCGATCGATCGAAATCGGTTACTCGTTCATATTTCTTGCGGTTTTTCTAGACGATTCCAAGATTTTTGAGTGATTCCGTTGGAAATTCAAATTCGATTTGACATTTGTCGTGCCTCGTTCGGACCGAAAACGTCGACTTCGATGGAGCCGCGTTAAAATTCGCAACAGAAATACGTGGAACTTCAGAATTTCGTCGATTTTCGCGAAAAGTCACATTTTCCTATCATTCTTCCGGGAAAACGAAAGAGAGGATCGAAAAAAGGGCTCAGCTACGGACTAATTTCGAATCTCGTCTATGCGTTCCCGCGAATACCGTCGTTCCGAACGCCACCCGTCCTCCGATTTCTTTTCCTTCATTTCGCACCTTTCGCCAAAATCGGCGTTTTTTCGCCTTTTCGCGATTTTTTTTAAAATACGCCCCCGACTTTTTGCTCCGAAAACGCGAAACCCTACGAAACTTCCATCGTTTTCCTCGCGAAATTCCTTGGAAATTTCTCCCCTCCCCCCTCCTAACGTCCGAAAAATCGTCACGTTTATAGTAACATTTTCCGAAAAAAATTTTTTTATCCCCTTTTATGAATCACATCTTCACTTAAGTATAGTATACTAGTAGCCAGCAGTCCATATTTTGGGATTCAGATGAGCCAGCAGATCTACCTAGCAATACATCCACATTTTTCTGGTAGATCTACATTTTTCCGATAGATCTACATTTTTCCGGTAGATCTATATCCGGTAGATCAATATATTATCGGTAGATCAATTGAACCGGTTGTTCAATGCCATATAACGGATCCTGTTGTGATTCTGAGAATCATTCACACACGAAAGTCCCATCGGAATATGTTAGGAGTTTTTGTATTACTTAGAACCGAATATAGCACCACCTACCGAATCGTATTGTGAACCTAAGGCCTTCCTAAACACAATCACAAAGATTCATCAAAATTGGTATAGCCAATTTTGGGTTCCTGTAAACCGATTGTAGCACCACCTACCGGGGAATATTGTGGATCCGAAACCTACTCAGATACACACACAACAAAGTTCCATTGAAATCAGTCCAATCGTTCTTGAGTTGTGATAAACCGAATGCAGCGCCACCTAACGGGTTCCTATTGTGACCCTTAGAGCCACTCTAACACGCACACAATGTTTCATCAAAATCGTTAGAGTCATTTCTAAGTTTATAAAGACCGATTGCAGCGCCACCTTCCGGGGTATATTGCGGACCTGACACATACTCAGATACATACACAAAGTTTTATCGAAATCGGTTCAGCCATTCTTGAGTTTCTATAAACCGAATACAGCGCCATCTACCGGTTATCTATTGTGACCCTGAGACACACTCAAACACGCACACAATGTTTTGTCAAAATCGGTCGAGCCATTTCGGAGTTCCTATAGAGCATTATCAGCGCCACCTACTGGATGCTATTGTGAAGCAATGACCCACGGAAACATACAAACAAAATTTCATCAAAATCGGTCAAGCCGTTTCGGAGTTGACATTTTTCTAAAAACACCCTGTATAGCAGCGGTTATCCTTATCCTTATCCTTTCGCAATGGTTTAACGATATTGAGAATTCTCTTCACGATAGACATCTCGAGGTGACATTTAACTTAAAAGGCTTACATTCGAAAATAATCGATGCCGTTGGAAAAGGAACGCCATGTATAGTAATGGTTTATTTTCAACGATGTATGCCTCGAAAGAATATTTTCTAACACAAAAGAATGAAGAATAAAGTTTCATCAAAATCGGTATTGCCATTTTTGAGTTCCTGTGAACCGATTGTTACGCCACCAACCGGGCCCAATTGTGAATGTGAATCACTTTTAGATCGGCCGAAATACCCACACACAAAGTTTCATCACAAACGGACAAGCCGTTTCGGAGTTGACATTTTTCGAAAAACACCCTGTATAGAAGCGGTAATCCTTTCGCAACGGTTTTACTATGTTGAGAATCTCTTGAGGTGACATTTTACTTAAAACACCCTATATAGCAGTGGTTTTTCATTTTCGACCGTTAATTTTCTGCTTTATGTGAGAATTTTTTGAGTAATTTTAATGCAAAAATCCGTCTGATCGAACATGGATATTCATTATAGATTTCGTGACTTAACGAAAAGATCCAAATCCCAAAATACGTTTCAGTGGAGAACGATCCTTTAAGTTTTTCATTGGGTAAAAATGAAAAAATCTAATGAGAAATCTATTTCGGACGCTCCGAGATTCGATCCCGCCGCCCTGCGAGGCTCGGGAGCTATAAATCCGGTGCCTTAGTCCGCTCGGCCACGATGTGTACGTAAGTCGACCCCGATTATGTACGACATAAAGATTTTAAGTACTCGGATGATTTCCGTCTTTCAATTTTCGATATATCGTCAATCCACACAAGCGATCGATCGAAATTGGCAACTCGTTCATATTTCTCGCAATTTTTCTTGACGATTTCGAGATTTTCGACTAATTCCGTTCTAAATTCAAATTCGATTTGACATTTCTAATCGCTCGTTCTGACCGAAATCGTCGACCTTGAAGGAGCCGCGTTAAAATTCGCCACAGAAATACGTGAAACGTATCTACATTTTTACGGTAGATCTACATTTTTCTAGTAGAACTACATTTTTCCGGTAGATCTACATTGTTTTCGGTAGATCTACATTTTTCCGGTAGATCTTCATTTTTCCGTTTCATCTGCATTTTTCCAGTAGATCTACATTTTTTTGGGTAGATCAATTGAATCGGTAGGTCAATTGAACCCGTAGTTCAATGCCATCTAACGGATCCTGTTGTGATTCTGAGAATCAATCACACACGAAAGTCCCATCGAAATATGTCAGGAGTTGTTGAGCTGCTGAGAACCGAATATAGCGCTTCCTACCGAATCGTATTGTGAACCTAAGGCCTTCCGAAACACAAACACAAAGATTCATCAAAATCGGTATAGCCATTTTTGAGATCCTGTAAACTGATTATAGTGCCACCTACCGGTGAATATTGTGGATCTACAAATTAGTCAGATACAAACACAAAGTTTCATCGAAATCAGTCCAGTCGTTCTTGAGTTGTTATATACCGAATGCAGCGCCACCTAACGGGTTTCTATTGTGACAATGAGAGCCATTCAAACACGCGCACAATGTTCTATCAAAATCGGTCGAGCCATTTCTGAGTTCCTATAGAGCATTATCAGCGCCACCTATCGGATACTATTGTGAAGCAAGGACACACCGAAACACACACACAAAGTTTAATCAAAATCGGTCAAGGCGTTTCGGAGTTGACATTTTTTATTAAACACCCCGTATAGCAGCGGTTATCTTTTCGTAACGGTTTTACAGTGTTGAGAATTCTCTTTACGATACATCTCTAGGGATGACATTTTACTAGAAACACCCTGTATAGTTATTTTTCTGCTTAATGTTTGAATATTTTGAGTAATTTTAATGCAAAAATCCGTCCGATCGAACGGATATTCATTATAGATTTCGTAACTTAAAGAAAAGATCCAAATCCCAAGATACGTTTACCGGAGTTAGCTCCTTTAAGTTTCGCATCGGGTAAAAATGAAATAAAAACTTAGTAAAAGCTATTTCGGACGCTCGGAGATTCGATCCCGCCGCCCTGCGAGGCTCGGGAGGTATGAATCCAAGCCTTAGTCCGCTCGGCCATGGCAGCTTCGTGAATCAGCGCCGATTTTCTGGCATTTAAAGATTTTATAGTACTGGGGCGATTTCCGTCTTTCGATTTTCACAATATCGTCAATCCTGTCAAGCGATCGATCGAAATCGGTTACTCGTTCATATTTTTTGCGGTATTTCTAGACGATTCCAAGATTTTTGAGTGATTCCGTTGGAAATTCAAATTCGATTTGACATTTGTCGTGCCTCGTTCGGACCGAAATCGTCAACTGCGAAGGAGCCGCGTTAAAATTCGCCACAGAAATACGTGAAACGTCAGAATTTCGTCGATTTTTGCGAAAAGTCACATTTTCCTATCGTTCTTCCGGGAAAACGAAAGAGAGGATCGAAAAAAGGGCTCAGCTACGGACTAATTTCGAATCTCGTCTATGCGTTCCCGCGAATACCGTCGTTCCGAACGCCACCCGTCCTCCGATTTCTTTTCCTTCATTTTGCACCTTTCGCCAAAATCGACGTTTTTTCGCCTTTTCGCGATTTTTTGTAAAATACGCCCCCGTCTGTTCGCTCCGAAAACGCGAAACCCTACGAAACTTCCGTCGTTTTCCTCGCGAAATTCCTCGGAAATTTCCCCTCTCCCCCAATCCTAACGTCCAAAAAATAGTCACGTTTATAGTAACATTTTCCGAAAAAATGTTTTTGATCCCCTTCTATGAATCACATCCTCACTTTAGTATAGTATACTAGTAGCCAGCAGTCCATATTTTGGGATTCAGATGAGCCAGCAGATCTACCTAGCAATAGATCCACATTTTTCTGGTAGATCTACATTTTTCCGATAGATCTACATTTTTCCGGTAGATCTATATCCAGTAGATCAATATATAGATCAATGTATTATCGGTAGATCAATTGAACCGGTTGTTCAATGCCATATAACGGATCCTGTTGTGATTCTGAGAATCATTTACACAAGAAAGTCCCATCGGAATATGTTAGGATTTTTTGTATTACTTAGAACCGAATATAGCACCACCTACCGAATCGTATTGTGAACCTAAGGCCTTCCTAAACACAATCACAAAGATTCATCAAAATCGGTATAGCCAATTTTGGGTTCCTGTTGACCGATTGTAGCGCCAACTACCGAGGAATATTGTGGATCCGAAACCTACTCAGATACACACACACACAAAGTTCCATCGAAATCGGTCCAATCGTTCTTGAGATGTGATAAACCGAATGCAGCGCCACCTAACGGGTTCCTATTGTGACCCTTAGAGCCACTCAAACACCCACACAATGTTTCATCAAAATCGTTAGAGTCATTTCTAAGTTTATAAAGACCGATTGCAGCGCTACCTTCCGAGGTATATACCTGACACATACTCAGATACATACACAAAGTTTTATCTAAATCGGTTCAGCCGTTCTTGAGTTTCTATAAACCGAATACAGCGCCACCTACCGGTTATCTATTGTGACCCTGAGACACACTCAAACACGCACACAATGTTTTGTCAAAATCGGTCGAGCCATTTCTGATTTCCTATAGAGCATTATCAGCGCCACCTACCGGATGCTATTGTGAAGCAATGACCCACGGAAACATACAAACAAAATTTCATCAAAATCGGTCGAGCCGTTTCGGAGTTGACTTTTTTTTTAAAAACACCCTGTATAGCAGCGGTTATCCTTATCCTTATCCTTTCGCAATGGTTTAACGATATTGAGAATTCTCTTCACGATAGACATCTCGAGGTGACATTTAACTTAAAAGGCTTACATTCGAAAATAATCGATGCCGTTGGAAAAGGAACACCATGTATAGTAATGGTTTATTTTCAATGATGTATGCCTCGAAAGTATATTTTCTAACACAAACGAATGAAGAATAAAGTTTCATCAAAATCGGTATTGCCATTTTTGAGTTCCTGTGAACCGATTGTTCCGCCATAAACCGGGCCCAATTGTGAATGTGAATCACTTTTAGATCGGCCGAAATACCCACACACAAAGTTTGATCAAAAACGGTCAAGCCGTTTCGGAGTTGACATTTTTCGAAAAACACCCTGTATAGAAGCGGTGATCCTTTCGCAACGGTTTTACTATGTTGAGAATATCTTGAGGTGACATTTTACGTAAAACACCCTATATAGCAGTGGTTTTTCATTTTCGACCGTTAATTTTCTGCTTAATGTGTGAATTTTTTGA
The DNA here is from genome assembly GCA_937662695.2 of Halyzia sedecimguttata. NCBI lineage: Eukaryota > Metazoa > Arthropoda > Insecta > Coleoptera > Coccinellidae > Halyzia > Halyzia sedecimguttata. The sequence continues at coordinate 54,032,683 of OW569414.2, read as the reverse complement.
GTAATTTTAATGCAAAAATCCGTCTGATCGAACATGGATATTCATTATAGATTTAGTGACTTAACGAAAAGTTCCAAATCCCAAAATACGTTTCAGTGGAGAACGCTCCTTTAAGTTTTTTGGGTAAAAATGAAAAAATCTAATGAGAAATCTATTTCGGACGCTCCGAGATTCGATCCCGCCGCCCTGCGAGGCTCGGGAGCTATAAATCCGGTGCCTTAGTCCGCTCGGCCACGATGTGTACGTAAGTCGACCTCGATTATGTACGACATAAAGATTTTAAGTACTCGGATGATTTCCGTCTTTCGATTTTCGATATATCGTCAATCCTGTCAAGCGATCGATCGAAATTGGCGACTCGTTCATATTTCTCGCAATTTTTCTTGACGATTTCGAGATTTTCGACTAATTCCGTTCTAAATTCAAATTCGATTTGACATTTCTAATCGCTCGTTCTGATCGAAATCATCGACCTTGAAGGAGCCACGTTAAAATTCGCCACAGAAATACGTGAAACGTCAGAATATTTTCGATTTTCGCGAAAAGTCACATTTTCCTATCGTTCTTCCGGGAAAACGAAAGAGAGGATCAAAAAAAAGGCTCAGCTACGGACTAATTTCGAATCTCGTCAACGCGTTCCCGCGAATACCGTCGCGCCGAACGCCACCCGTCCTCCGATCTCGTTTCCTTCATTTTGAACCTTTTGCAAAAATCGGCGTTTTTTCGCCTTTTCGCGATTTTTTTTAAAATACACCTCCGTCTTTTCGCTCCGAAAATGCGAAACTCTACGAATCTTCCGTCTTTTTCCTCGCGAAACCCATCGAAAATTACCCCCCTTTCCCCCCTCCTAACGTCCGAAAAATCGTCACGTTTATAGTAACATTTAAAAAAAAAATTTTTTGATCCCATTTTATGAATTGCATCTTCACTTTAGTATTGGGACTAGTGACCAGCAGTCTTTTGTACTGGGACTCAGATGAGCCAGTAGTTTTAATTCAATGGGTATACATTTATCAAACCGGTAATTCAATTGTTTCGTGAGAAAAAGAACATCTTGTATAGTAATGATTTACTTTCAACTATGTAGGTCTTGAAAGTATGAAACGCATGAAATTGTACGATTTAGGCAGCAAGTTGCAATTGACGTTGAAAGAAAAACACCCTGTATGAAGCTTTCCAACAAAAACATTATGAGAATCCGTCCTAGGTACTTATTCAGTTAATGCTTGGTTTTTGGCACAAACCTCTTCAATCGCGTATGATTGTGACTTGAAAAAAGAACACCCTATATAGTAATGGTTTATTTTCGACGATGTTTCCCTCAAAAGTATATTTTTTATATGTATAACGATCAGCCAGTGGATGAATTTATTGGGTAGATACATTGAATCTGTAGACTAATTGAACTAGTAAATTAATCGAAACTGTAGTTATGATGAACCGTTTACTGAAATGTACTGTATGTAATCAAGGTACTCGAAATCAAATGCATACATTCAAAAATAATCAATGATGTGGTATCGTAAAGTCCCTAATCAAATACATATATTCAAAGTTGGATCGAAAATAATCTGCAGTTGCGAAAGGTCCCTATTCAAATACGTACTTTCACAGTTAAGCCGAAAATAATCAATGCTGTGTCTGTGGTTGCATAAGGTCCCTATTCAAATACATACATTCACAATTGGATCAAAAATAGACAATGTAATGGACGCCATGGCGTAGGTTCTTATCATAATAAATACGTTCACAAGTGATCAATTGGATCAAAAATAAACAATGCTGTGTCTGTGGTTGAGTAACGTCGTTTTTGAAATACATACATTCAAAGGTTCATCACAAATATTCAACGCTGTGAACTCGGTCGCGTAAGATCCCTATCGAATACGTTCATTCACTGTTATTTAGGTAAAGCTTTGTTTGCAGCGGCGTATGAGCACAAATCATTTCAATCGTTCAATTGTGCCTTGAGATAAAGAATACCCTGTATAGTTTTCAATAATGTATTCCGATAGTTATTTCTATACCACAAATCAGTCGAAGCAAAATATGTCGATCCATTCTTGAGTTTCTATAAACCGAATAGAGCGTCACCTATCGGGTTCCTAATGTGACCCTGAGACCAATTCGAACACTCACATAATGTTTGATCGAAATCAGTCAAGCTATTTCTAAGTTCCTATGGATAGACTGTAGCGCCACCTATCGGCGCACATTGTTAACCTTCGGCCTACTCAGGCACACATACACAGTTTAATCGGAACCAGTCGAGCCGTCTTTGAGTTGCCATAAACTGAATACAGCATCACAAACCGGTTTCCTATTAATTGTGGCCCTGAAACCCACTCAAACATGCACGCAATGCTATCAACGCCACCTACCGGATGATATTGTAAAGCAATGATCCACTGAAACACACACACACAAAGTTCCATCAAAATCGGTCAAGCCGTTTCGGACTTGACATTGTTTGAAAATCACCCTGTATAGCAGAGGATATCCTTTCACAACAATTTTACAATGTTGAAAATACTATTCATGTTAAATTGGTACCTTGAGGTGATATTGTATTGAAAACACCCTGTATAGCAATGGTTTTTCATTTCCTATAGTTAATTTTCTGCTTTGAGTAATTTTAATCGAAAAATTCGAACGGAATTTCATTATAGATTTCGTAATTTGACGAAAGAACCATATCGAAAGATACGTCTATGGAAGTAACGTTCCTTGAAGTATTTCATTCGGTAGAAATGAATAAAATTGAAAAGAAACGTACTGAGGACGCTCTAGGCTCGCGTGGACCAGAGCCCACAGCCACAATTTCCCCAACTGGGCCAATTTGCCTATAGAGAATTAGGGATCTCTCCCCACGATTCCAAGATTTTTGACCAATTCCGTTGGGAACTCGAATTCTATTTGACAATTCAACTCTCATTCGGACTGAGAACCTTGACGTTAGAAGAATCGCGAAAAGATTTCGCACAGAAATACGATACGATTTCTACAACGATATCATTCGAAAATACTCACGTTTCGTTAAAGATTCCAAATTTCGACAAAAGATTAAATTCAGTCGATATCCCATCATACTTCATACACCTGTCAACAACTATAAATGTTTCCTTAGGATACGTTCGATTGAATTTCGAATTCGTATATAAATGCCTGTAGGTGAAAATCGGTAATATCGTCGAAAGTATAGATCGATAATTACCCTATTTTACGTTCTCCACTTCAGGCCCATTTCATAAAAAATCTTTCCTCGAAGATGGGTACCTACCAGCCAATTCAACTTAGAATTTGATAGAACACATTATTTCTCAAATATCACAAATTCTGCCATGCGATCGCTTGAAATCGGCGACTCTATCATAGTTCTTCTTATTTCTAGCAATGTATCTTCACGATTCAAGATTTTCGATAAATTCCGTTCGAAATCCTAATTCTATTTGACATTTATCGCGACTCATTCGTGATAAATTCAAACTGACAGAATTTTCTTTCATCTGTGACGGAAGTAAATCATCCACGTTTTATCTTCTATAGCAGGACCCGAAGTCAGTCGAGCGAAGCCGAACTGGTCTAAATGTCACATTTCACCGAGGTTTTTAAAATATGTCAAAGTTTGCGATCCTTTTACGGAAAAAGTGAAGGTTTTATCAAAAATCCGGCTGCGTTACAAATTTCCTACGAATCTCGTTTTCCAGCCCCCGACGAAATACCTTTCCGAGCGTCGCATTCTCGCCAGATTTCTATCGTTACCGATTTGCGCCTTTAGCCAAAAACTACGTTTTCACCGATTTCACGATTTTTTTTAAATACTCCTCACGTTTTCTCTCGTCAAAGACAGATACCCGGAGAAAATTTCGTTTTGTCTCGTTCCCTTTTCCACCTCGAATCCCCCCTCACCCCTCGAATAACCGACAAAAAAATCGAAAATATCGACCTCCTAGAGAAAAAAATGTCTTTTGACATCTCTCTGTGATCCCGAGATCTTTATGTTAGTAGAATAAACTAGTAGCCAGCAGTCCATATTTTGGGATTCAGATGAGCCAGCAGATCTACCTAGCAATAGATTCATATTTTTCTGGTAGATCTACATTATACGGTAGATCTACATTTTTCCGGTAGATCTACATTTTTCCAGTAGATCTACAGTTTTTTCGGTAGATCTACATTTTTCCGGTAGATCTAAATTTTTCCGGTAGATCTACATTTTTCCAGTAGATCTGCATTTTTTCAGTAGATCTAAATTTTTTTGGTAGATCAATATAATCGGTAGGTCAATTGAACCCGTAGTTCAATGCCATCTAACGGGTCCTGTTGTGATTCTGAGAATCATTCACACACGAAAGTCCCATCGAAATATGTCAGGAGTTTTTGAGTTGATCGAAATCGGTTACTCGTTCATATTTCTCACGGTTTTCCTAGACGATTCCCAGATTTTCGAGTGATTTAATTCGAAATTCAAATTCGATTTGACATTTATCGTGGCTCGTTCGGACCGAAAACGTCGACTTTGAAGGAGCCGCGTTGAAATTCGCCACCGAAATACGCGAAACGTCAGAATTGTGTCGATTTTCGCAAAATGTCACATTTTCCTATCGTTCTTTCGGGAAAACGAAAGAGAGAATCAAAAAAAGGGCCGTGTTACGGACTTATGTCGAATCTCTTCTTTGCATTCCCGCAAATACCTTAGTTCCGAACGCCACCATTCCTCCGGATGCCTACACACAATTTTGCACCTTTTGCCAAAATCGGCGTTTTTGCGAAATTTTTTTAAATGCACCCCCGTCTTTTCACTCCGAAAACGTGAAACCCTACGAAACTTCCGTATTTTTCCTCGATAAAACCTCTGGAAATTTCCCCCTAAACCCCCTCCTAACATCCAAAAAAACGTCACGTTTATAGTGACATTTTCAAAAAAGTTTTTTTGTTCCTTTTCTATGAAACCCATCTTCAATTTAGTATTGGGACTAGTAGCCAGCAGTCCATATTTTGGGATTCAGATGAGACAGTAGATCAATATAATTGACAGATGAATTTAATCGGTAGTTTAGTTTTCGTTAATCGAAAGTAATCAGTATGTCATCATGGTACACGAAATCGAATGTATACATTCAGTTTTGGATCGAAAATAATTGATGCTGTGTCTGCGGTTGCGTAAGGTGCCTATTCAAATAGATACATTCACAGTGGAATTGAAAATAGTCAATGATGTATCTGTGTTTGCGTAAGGTTCCTGTTGAAATACATACATTCACAGTTGGATCTAAAATTATTATTGCTGTGAACGTGATCGCGTAAGATCCCAATGGAATACGTACATTTACTATTGTGCCAAACATATTTAGGTAATGCTTTGTTTGGACGCAAATCCCTTCAGTCGTACAATTTATTTATTTATTCTTTTGACTGAGAGCTGTATATGTGTTAGCAGAGGTTGGTGTAACGGGGTACCATACAATTCGACGTATGATACAAGAGCTTAGGGAAAAACCTCAGCAAAAAACCCTTTCTCCCCGTGAGTGTGGTGATTTGTAACTATTGTTTACAAAATTTTGTAAATTTTGTAGTCGTACAATTGTGGCATGAGACAAAGAACATCCTGTCTAGTTTTCAATAATGCATTCCGAATGAAATTTCTATAACACAAATCAGTCAACTCGGACGGTTGTGCCTTGGAAAACTTTGAGTTGGATTTGACGTTTAAAAAAAAACACCCTGTATGAAGATTTCTGATAAAAACATCGAATAATATGCTCTACAATAAACAGGTTAATCTACATAGGAATTAATTTTTATAGCCAGCAGATCTACATAACTGGTAGATCTGTGTAGTGGGAGATCTACATAATCGGTCAACGAAGTCATTAACCAATTGAATCGATATATGTGTATTTATAGCACAAAAATTGAAATAAACACATTCACTGTTGGGATGGAAATTAAACAATTAGTTAGCAGATCCTCGTAGCTAGCAAGTCCATATCACAATAATATATAACCTACCCAGTATCAATGAATGAATAGTTCATATAGGTCAGTAGAATGGTTATATCTACATACCTACATATCTACATACCTAACTCACGAATTCAAATATATGAGGGGTCTCCTTGGAGAAGACCTAGGAGGATCAGTATAATAATAATATACAATATACTGTTGGATCGAAATTGAACAGATCTATACTATAGGTGGCATATATCCATCTAACTAACAGTATACAAACAAATTGAAGAAGTGCGTTGATGGAGACCTAGCGCATAAAAAGGAGAAATATTCTTACCTAATGTAATTAATATTATCAATTCTTATGATGACAAAAATAATGGGATAGATTTCGGATTGTGGGGGATGAGTAGAAAAATAAGGAACCATCCTCTTTATAATATATTGTTACACTGTCATGATTTTTATACTTTCATCAGGTTCTAGGCATATCATATCTAATAATTTCTCATTTATTCTCCATTCTGGAAATATTTGTTGTCTAATTCCTGCTCTGAAAACATTATTAACTATCAAATTTCTTTAGGTTACATTAATTGTACTGTAAATATTAAATTGCCTCTAAATTTTCCAATTCATGATCAGATCCATATTGGCTTTAGCTACACGGCAAGTAATTCAGATATTCTGTTGGATGTAGATATGTAATAAAAATCATGTAATTGATTTAATGGGAAGTGAACACCACTTTAATGAAATGAAGAGGTATACGGCAAAAATTTAATCAAGAACCATTCTGCCAGGCGTTTTCATTCAAAGAATCAATAGTGTTTGACACAGAAACAATTCACAAAATAATAATGTTTTTATTATATAGATATTTTTCAGAGTTTGCGAGGGAAAACCCATAAAGGAACCATTTAACACATTGACTGCCAAGCTAGTATTGTGGAAATATCACCAACGGCCAACTATATGTTTTTCTTACTTATGTTTGTTTCTCAAGATATTGTTCTGCTTTTATTTTTTCCTCAGTATGTCAGTAATGTCATACATATATGATGCGGCCTCCTAGAGATGATTACTGTAATATTAATCTGTAGGGTCATGTCATTTATTTCGTTACTGCAAAATGCAAAACCAATTGGGTTGTGAAGAAGCTAGGAAGAAAGCTAATATCACATACTTTTTGTGAAAAATGCCCAGAGCAACCACAGATTTGCATGTTATATTTCAATACAAAACATATAGGAATATGAGGATATTATCTAAGAATAAATGCTTCTGCTTGCCCTATAAAATTCTCTTATACCTACTACCAAAAATTCTGCACTTTTTTTTTCAGGCCAAGTATACCCAAACATTAGTCGGAAGCCAGTGTACGAATGCCCCATTGAAAAGTCATAGGCTGTCATACATACGTGAGCAACGCAGCCTGCAGTAATATATCGACCGTCATACATATATGAATGAAGTGGCAGTCAATGTGTTAATAATACCTAACCTAAACCTAAACTCACAGGAACATTATTATTGATTAAATTCCCTTCGTTTATGAGATACCCACTGAATATCAACAATAATACACAGTTATGAACTTGTTCGCAACAGAAGATTCTATATTTAAATGTGAAGCCTGGCTGACGCTGAGAACTGCTAAGTAATACTTAAGTACTTTCTGAATCGTTGAATTAAAAAAATCTAAAGCACCTGTACTACTTGTAGTCAGATTTAACTCCCTTCACAGGTGAAGCAAATGAATAACATCTAATAGATAAGTACTTACAGTGTGAACTCCATTTTTCTCTGTCTGAGAGATGAAAAAATATTGGTTTTTTTAACTAAAATCCATCTTAGTTGTTTATAACCATAATCAATCTGTTAGTGTTCCTCACAATTCTACATACTTATTTAAAACATCAGCATTCATCTTACTGGAACTGAATATATTAATATATAATACCTATCAACTTGAAAAAAAATTTAAATCTTTCATAATAGCAAAGTGAATACTTTTAATAATCATTGCTTGAACCCCATATTAGATAGAACAATAAAAGCGTTTTAGCAGAATAAGGAACTATAAATTATAGACAAAATTTAAGGAATAAATTGCAATACAAACTACCCCTTCTCTTATCTGGCCATTAATTCATTTTCATTAAATAAATATCAAGAATTTCATTGAAGGGCACAGGAGAAAAACATGTGAGGGCACATGCCATTGTATAGTACAAATTTGATGGAACCAACTGTGCATTTATGGTTAATATTTGTTGCAAATTAGATATAATAATTATGAATGATATGATAAGAGGGCTTTTCGGAAAGTGTGATCGGGTTAACTCAATCAGTCAGTTCACCAATCAGCACGTTCCACTCTAATCTATGGAATGCGCTGATTGGTGAACGGACTGATCGAGTTGACCCGATCACAGTTTCCGAAAAGCCCTATTGTGTGCGAACAAAGTTGGTGTAGACTGTAACCATGTAGATGGTAATGGTATACCCCACAAAAAGAAAGGAATGATTTTGATGAATGAGATAATGCTTAAAACCTGTAATCAAATTGGACTCTTTTTCATTCATAACTGTACTCACTTAAGATATATCTACATGTAATTCTAGACCTAATTCCATATTATAGATGCAGACAAAATCTCTTTTCATCTAGAATTCGATCACTACTTCCATGTAAACAATTTTTCACAATATTTAAACTTAGATGGTTCTTCAATCGTCCAAATGAAGAATTTTCCAATAATAATTACATTTTCATCAAAATGGCATACAATTTTTAGATGATTTCTCATAGTCCTTGTGAGAAACTGCAAAAATGTCAGATATTAGTCAGGTAGTAACTTAGATTCAAGGTTTTTCTCCTTAATTTGAACTAAATCCCATTTTAAATGATAATTGTGGCTTTTTTATTCGCCTTTGCAAGGTCAAATTGGAAAAAAAATCATTCTAACTAAATAGGGAACTATAACATGTTGAAAAGATTTGCAATAAAAAGTATCCCTTCTCACCTAACTGGTCACAAATGCAGTTTTAATGAAATAAATCTCAAGTCGAGACCATCGAAAGGATTATGTTTCAACAACATTGTTGAACAATTGTTAAAATTACTCACGTTTACAAATAGATGATGAGAATTATTAAGGAAATAAACAACTTCCTAGTTGTACCTCCACTACAGAGGAAAGTTTCGTAGTAAACATTATTACTTTCTCAGTTCCTCAGACTTTGTAAAAATACACCCTGCAAAAAAAACGACTTGTAATGGATATAAAACCCACATTAATACATATTTCAACAGAAATATCCAGATATGAGCAAGGATACTTAGATTCTATCGTGATACTTCGTTCATTGTACATATTATTTTTTAACGTTCATGCACTGGAGTACTGGAGACCAACTTCATGTAAATTCCATTTTTAGGTTATTTATTTCAGTCGGCGTGGAAAATATGAGTTTCCGTTGAAAGCATCAAATCGAAACCAAGGGTTTTACCGATTCTGAATAATTCTCGGCACATTTCCGATCCATAATTAATCGATCGATTCCCGTTAATTTTAAATTCCTCCTCTAAATTGAAGCCGCCGTTCTGAGTCTGACATTACTCACCTTGGAATGCTTCTAGCTTATTCCTTTCAAAAAATTATCATCACTGGGATGATTTCCGTCCTTCGATTTCCAGAATATCGTCAATTCTGTCAAGCGATCGCTCGAAATTGGCGACTCGTTCATATTTCTCGCAATTTTTCTTGACGATATCGAGATTTTTGACTAATTCCGTACGAAATTCAAATTCGAGTTGACATTTCGCGCCGCTCGTTCGGACCGCAAGAGTCGACCTTGCAGGAGCCGCGCTAAATTCAGCACAAAAATACGTGAAACGTCAGAATGTTTTCGATTTTCGCAAAAAGTCACATTTTCTTATCGTTCTTCCGGGAAAACGGAACGAAAGATCGAAAGCAGATATAGCCTATCCGGTAATTTCGAATCTCTTCTTCGCTTTCCCGCGGACTCGTCGTTTCTAACGTCGCCGTTCGTTCGATCTCGTTTCCTTCATTTTGCACCTTTTGCTGAAATTGGCGTTTTTTCGCATTTACGTGATTTTTTTTTAAATACACCCCCATCTTTTCGATCCAAAAACGTGAAACTCTACGAAACGTCCGTGTTTTCTCTCGCTAAACCCCCTCAAGATTCCCCCCCAATCCCCCTCCTAACCACCAAAAAAACACCACGTTTACAACGACCTTCTCAAAAAGTTTCCCTTGATCTACTTCGATGGTCCAAGTCTTCACTTTAGTATAAGTATTGGCTAGTGGCCAGCAGTCCATATTTTGGGATTCAGATGAGCCAGCAGATCAACCTAGCCATAGATCCACCTTTTTCTGGTAGATCTACATTTTTACGGGAGATCTACATTTTTCCGGTAGATCTACATTTTTCCGGTAGATCTACATTTTTTAGTAGAACAATATTATCCGTAGATCAATTGAACCGGTAGTTCACCCACACGAAAGTACCATCGAAATATGTCGAGGCGTTTATGTGTTCCTATAAAACGAATATAGCGCCACATATCGGGTTTCTATTGTAACCTCGACACCCACTCGCACACTAATAATAATAATATTTATTAAGATTCAGATCACAAAAAGTAACTCAAAAGTAAAGTTGCATCAAAATCGGTCGAGCCATTTCTGAGTTCCTATAGACCGATTGCAATGTCACCTACCGGGGTATATTGTGGACCTGACACGTACTCAGATACACACACAAAGTTTAGTTGAAATCGGTCCAGCCGTTCTTCCTATAAACCGAATACAGCGCCTGCATCCGGTTTCCTATTGTGACTCTAAGATCCACTCAAACACGCACACAATGATTTATCGAAATCAGTCGAGCGGTTTTGGAGTTCCTATAAATCGATTAGGGCGCACCCCACCGGATGCAACTGTGAACCAGAAAACCACGCGCACAAAGTTTCATCAGAATCGGTCAAGCCCTTTTTATGTTGTAATTTTCGAAAAATGCTCTGTATATCAGTGGTTTCCTTTTGCAACTGTTTTACAAAGTTTATAATTGTCCTCATGATAGATATTTCGAGATGACATTTTACAAAAAACACCCTCTATAGTGGCTTTTCATTTTCGACAGTTAATTTTGTTGAAATGCAGAAATTTATACATTCACTGTCGGGAAGAAAATTGACAGTGCTGTGCTAAATATGGCATAAGTTTATAGGTATAAACCAATTACTTAGCAGATCCAGCTATTAAATCCATGTAACTAACCTAACCTACCCACTCGATGAATCAAGAGTTTAAATATGTTCGTGGAATGGAATATTATATATTTACTGTTGGATCAAAATTGAACAGATATGGCATAGGTGGCCACCATTCACAGTTAGGTCAATAATTAACAGAGCAGTGCATAAGCTGGCATAAGGGCACAGTAACAAAGCCTACGCAGCACACAACTGGTTCTCCTTACTCGCTCAAGCTCTTCGAGAGCTTATGAGGGGTCTCCTTAGGGAAGATCTTGGAGGATCAGTATAATAACATACAGTAGATGGAAAAATAATCTTACCTAATGTGATTTATATATTCAATTATTATGATAATTAATAATAGGATATATTTTGGATTGTGTGGGATGAGTAGAAAAATGAAGAACCATCCTGTACGTAATATATTGTTTCAACATGATTTTTACACTTTCATCTTGTTCTAGGTATATCATATCAAATGGTTTCTCTTACATTCTCCATTCTGGAAAGATGTGTTGTCTAATTCCCGCTCTGAAACAATCATAAACTGTTAAAATTCGGTTACTTACAACAAATAGGTACTGTTAATCAAAAATTATCACTGAATTCTCCAAATCGTGATGAGAAGAGCACTATTACAATGGAATAAAGAGCTATCCGGTAAAAGATGATAATTATTATATGAATGGTGTTGGGCAGACGAAACCCGCCCCTCCACTGAGACCAATTGTTCTATTGTGGCACCCCTATAATCTATACTTCACCCACAAGCTGATGAAGCCTCTCGATAAGGAGTATGAGTTTGTTGGGTGAGAACTTGTCCAGTTCCCTCAGTCTCAGTTTGTGGACTATTAGTTCCTCAAATCTGATCCTGTCCCCAGTGGGGCATTCACACGTGATGTGTTCGATAGACTCGTTGTCCTCCAGGCATAGTCTGCACTCGGAGTCCTGAATCAAACCCCATGTAATTAGGTTATTTCTGAGGCCACCGTGGTCTGTATATACAGCTGTTAGGATTCTCAGGTATACCCTAGAGAATTTGAGCCATTGTCTGGCTCTTTTAGCTGATAGGCCAGTACCTGTTGAGCAAGCATGTCTGTGTCTAGATTTCCTGGACCTTTTGGCCCAACCATCTGTTGTTCTCACTCCCCGCTGCCTGAGAGAGATACCACAGGCCGGTTCAGGTCCAATGAGCCCCATGTAAGAAGGAGGTTACACGGTCAATCTGGAATCAGTTCAGTCTGAGATCCATTTATGATTGATGTCAAAGAAATGGGAAACTGATTGTATTTGAAGCAGCAAGTTTATGGAATTCGAAGAATCCGATACATTTTCATCAAGAAACGACCGTGTAATGTGTTTCGTTAGTCCATTAATCTGGAATCAGTATCATCGTAATCAAGATGGCAGAACTGATGCCAAACTTGTAGACAATTTAACTCCCTTAACAGGTGAAGCAAATGAATAATAATAATAAGTACTTACAGTGTAACATCCATTCTTATATGTTTGTCCGATGAAATATTTTCAAAACTACTTTTTAACAGTCATGTTCGCAAGTCCACCATTCTTCTTAGTAATTCCTCCCATATTTATTATTGAATAAAAAAACAATACTGTGGCAAATTATAGATTATAGTACCTGTTTCCTAAATTGATTTAACTTATTTATTGGAGATATTCAGTTATTGTTCATTTAGGCAAAATTCTATACTCGATCTAGAAGAAACACTGACATTTATATTACTTGATCACAGGAAGAAAGTATATTATAGTCGAATTTAAGTGAATAACCAGAACACAGTTAAGACCAATCCCATTCTATCATAACCGATCGGTGATGTTTAGTAGGGAAACCACTGTGCTTTGGTTATTCGCTTAAATGTTTGAAAAATACTTACGTATAGAAATAGATAATGTAAATTAACGAAAGTATTCGATATATATCAGTATAAACCACTTCCCAGATATATGTATAGCCTTTAATACACGGGATGATTGGTGGATCACAGATCCTCGGAAATTGATAAAAAAACTGCAAAAGGAATAATTTGTTATCGTAATGAAATCCGTATTGATTCATGTTCCTACAGAATTGCCAGAAGCAAGAATCTTTCAAAAAACCACGATATTTATAGATTTAACGACCAATGGAAAAGGTCAAGTTCGAACAAAATCTTTGGAAAGTTAAAATATCCAGATATAAGAATGAATACTTACTTTCTGTCGTGATATATCCAGGAGAACTTCAAAATTGTAGTACTATTTATGTTCATACACTGGGAGATCATCGATCATCTGACCTGAAAATCGTCGAATTCTTTATAAATTTAAGTAAAGTAGTAATTACCTTATAGTACTTACTTATAGAGTGATATTCCACGTCATTTATAACAGATTATCGTAGATTTCACGAAAACCCAACCGCTCAGTCCATTTTGAGGTTATTCATTTCAACCGGCGTACCGATCGTGGTAAATATGAATTTCCGTGGAAAGTATCAAATCGAATCCATGGGTTTTTATCGATTCTGAATAATTCTCGGCACATTTCCGATCCATAATCGATCGATTTTCATTAATTCCTCTTATAACTTTACGCCCCCGATCTGACTGACATTACTGACCTCGGAATGCTTGTAGCGTTCTAGTTCATTTCTTTCAAAAAATTAGAGATGTGTGTTTGCGATTTCATCCTTTAATTTACTTCGAGCTTTTCGTGAGTTTTCGCCGCACGGCATCTTTATTAAAAATTCAGAGGACCGTGCGATTTCGGCCTCGCTCGGGTCGTTTTATTTCTATAGTCCCATAAAAACGGTCGATTTTCCCCATTTTGGCGATTTTCAAACGCTCGTAGAAAATAAACGGAAAGAAATAGGAAAAAAGTGGCGCGATACGTTTATCCGTATATATTTCGTCCGTCCTCGCCCTTTCCGTCGCTATATTCCCCGCTTACCGAGCTCGCGGCTTCGCCGCTCGCGAAAACTCCTCCCGCGATACCACGACGAAAAAAGTTTTAAAGAATATAGCGTCGTCGACTAGTGGCCAGCAGTCCATATTTTGGGATTCAGATGAGCCAGCAGATCTGCCTAGCCATAGATCCACATTTTTCTGGTAGATCTACAATTTTACGGTAGATCTATATTTTTCCGGTAGATCTACATTTTTCCAGTAGATCTACATTTTTTTAATAGATCAATATTATCGGTAGATCAATTGAACCGGTAGTTGACTCAGACGATAGTCCCATCGAAATATGTCAAGGCGTTTTTGAGTTCCTATAAACCGAATATAGCGCCACCTACCGGGTTTCTATTGTAACCTCGACACCCACTCACATACTAATAATAATAACAATCATGTTTATTTAGATTCAGATCACAAAAAGTAACTCAAAAGTAAAGTTGCATCAAAATCAATCGAGCCATTTCTGAGTTCCTATAGACCGATTGCGATGCCACCTACCGGGGTATATTGTGTACCTGACATATACTCAGATACACACACAAAGTTTAGTTGAAATCTGTCCAGCCATTCTTCCTATAAACCGGATACAGCGCCAGCTTCCGGTTTCCTATTGTGACTATAAGATCCACTCAAACACGCACACAAAGTTTTATCGAAATCAGTCGAGCGGTTTTGGAGTTTTTTGTTTTTTTTTCGAAAAATGCTCTGTATAGCAGTGGTTTTCCTTTTGCAACGGTTTTACAAAGTTTATATTTGTCCTCATGATAGATATCTAGAGATGACATTTTACAAAAAACACCCTGGATAGTGGTTTTTCATTTTCGACAGTTAATTTTGATGAAATACAGAAATATATACATTCACTGTTGGTAAGAAAATTAACAGTTTACTAAGTTTATAGATATAAGCCAATTACTTAGCAGATCCAGCTATTAAATCCATAAAACTAACTTAATCACATCTAACCTACCCACTCGATGAATCAAGAGTTCAAATATGTTTGTGGAATGGAATATTATATATTCACTGTTAGGTCAAAATTGAACAGATATGGCATAGGTGGCCACCATTCACTGTTAGGTCAAAAATTACCAGTGCTGTGCTTAAGCTGGCATAAGGGCACAGTTACAAAACCTACACAGAACACAACTGGTTCTCCTTACTCGCTCAAGCTCTTTGAGAGCTTATGAGGGGTTTCCTTGGGGAATATCTAGGGGGATCAGTATAATAATATACAATAGATGGGAAAATAATCTTACCTAATGTAATTTATTTTATCAATTCTTATGATCATTAATAATAGGATAGATTTTGGATTGTGTGGGATGAGTAGAAAAATGAAGAACCATCCTGTATGTAAAGTTAATAGTTTTAAAGTTACTTTACCTAAAAATAACATTATTCATTATTATTAAATACCCTTCATTTACAACAAAGGTAAGGATAAACTGATCCATCCCACGTGTGATAGGGAAGCAACACCTTATGACGTCCAGACTTTTGAATTTCCATTAAAACAGATGACTTAGGCAGAGGTTATTATTATATGAATTTTGTTGGGCAGACGAAACCCGCCCCTTCACTGAGACCAATTGTTCTATTGTGGCACACCTATAATCCATACTTTACCCACAAGCTCAAGCCAAGAATGTTAGTTTGGTGGGTGAAAACTTGTCCAGTTCCCTCAGTCTCAGTTTGTGGACTATTAGTTCCTCAAATCTGATCCTGCCCCCAGCGGGGCAGTCACACATGATGTGTTCGATAGACTCGTGGTCCTACAGGCATAGTCTGCACTCGGAGTCCTGAATCGACAGCAGCAATTAGCTCATTTCTGAGGTCACAGTGGGCTTCCCAAACTGTTCGTCGAGACATTGCCTGCGGGGCGTCGATGTCGATGCGACCGAGTCTAGTGAGCTGATAACATTTTAACAGGCTAGTACTTAAATTGGTATATATTTTTGGGGGCTGAGTTAAGGGGCGTCGTACAAAAATGGGAAAGCCCCAAGGACGTCACAGTAAAAATAAGTTTGGGAAGCACTGTTCTAGCCTATTCCTTTCAAAAAATTAGAGATGTGCAAGTGGGATTTTGCCCGTTAATTACTTCGTGAGATAAAACAGAACGCCACCTTCAACCCAAAATCTTGGGGTCGGTCGACTACGGCCCCGCTCGGGTCGTTTTATTTCTATAGTCCCATAAAAACGGTCGATTTTCCGCATTTTGGCGATTTTCAAACGCTCGTAGAAAACGAACGAAAAAAAAATCGGAAAAAGTGTCTCGCTGTTCTATCCTCTATATTCGGTCTTTCGACCGGTACCGTTAGATATGGTCGGGCGAGAGGAACGAAAAAGCCTTTGGGTTTCGGGCGAGGCCGCTTTTCGCCATTTCGACGATTTCGCGACTTTTCTGGAATTTTTTTAAAATACTCGCGACTTTCCGATCTCGACGAAAATCGCCTTCGGCGATACGTTGGTCCTTGCCCTCACCGCGGCGATATTCGTTGCTCGCAAGGCTCGCGGCTTCGCCGCTTCGGAAAATTTCTTCGAAACCGCCTATTTTAGAAAGTTCTCAAAATCTACCTTCGATGGTTCCGAGCTTGCGCGTTTAATAATATTGCGTTGACTAG